>WBMY01015133.1:105339-143591 GCA_013397315.1 Donacobius atricapilla | reverse complement strand
GGGGGTGGCCGTGGCAGCCTGCAGGGGTGGCGGAGGCGCCCTCAGCACTCGGCGTCCACGCTGTGCACGGTGACGGCGGCCTGCAGGTGGTGGCTGTGGTGCAGGCTGGGGTGGTGCAGGCGGTAGTGGTGGAATTTGTGGCTCAGCAGCGCGGCCGTCTGCGGCGGCGTGTCCAGCTCCAGGTCCTCGTCGTGCGTCCCCACGTCCACGCCGGCCGAGAGCGGGTCGTTGTTGCAGGGGGGGTTCTCGCTGTCCTCCTGAGGGCTCATCGTGCTGTAGCCTGGCAATAAAGGGCAGCAGTGAGGAGCAGCAAGGCTGCCAGCTCAGGATTCCCAGGGCTGGCTGGGCATCCTTCATGGAATCACACACAGAGTGCTTGCAGAGAGTGTAAAACAATTTTCTTAAGTAACAGAACAAACCCCAACAAACTCATCCTCTCCTCTAATGATCCCTACCACTCAGAATTCCCAGGGCTGGCTGGCCACCTTCATGGAATCAACACAGGGTGCTCAGAGAGGGAATAAAACTGTTTTCTTCCTAGAACAGACCCCAACAAGCTCAGACTCTTCTCTAATGATTCCCTTTCCCTGCCTCTCAGAATTCCCAGGGCTGGCTGAGCATCCTTCACAGAATCACACCCAGAGTGCTTAGAGAGGGAATAAAACTGTTTTCTTCCTAGAATAAACCCCAATAAACTCATCCTGTTCTCTGACTCTATAATGGATCCCTTCCCTTGCCTCTCAGAATTCCTAGGGCTGGCTGGGCACCATTCATGGAATCAACACAGGGTGCTTAGAGAGGGAATAAAACTGTTTTCTTCCTAGAACAGACCCCAACAAGCTCAGACTCTTCTCTAATGATTCCCTTTCCCTGCCACTCAGAATTCCCAGGGCTGGCTGAGCATCCTTCACAGAATCACACCCAGAGTGCTTAGAGAGGATGTAAAACAATTTTCTTAATTAACAAAACAAAAACCCAACGAACTCATCCTCTCCTGTAAGTCCACTCTGGGTCCCTCTCCCTGCCATCAGCTTCGGTGGACCTGTGGTTTGTGCCACTCCAAACAGTAACAGCACCCACGTGTTCAACAGTTTGTAACAACAGAATCGCTGGCACTGATTTCAAACCAAAACATAAGAGATACCACCCCCAAAAAATCTGTTAAGATATAACCTGGATTTATCCAAACCAGCTGTTCCCACTCAGACCAGGCTGCAAGGCAAACAACTCCCCCTCAGCATTTCTACATTAAATTAAATTTAAAAGGAAAAAGATCTTGCTTTAACTGGAAATAAATCCTTCTCAAAAAACAAGGACTAAAGGTTGAGGTAGCACTGGTGCACCTGAGCATCTCGGTCAGGTTTTCAGCTGGAGACACCTAAAAGGAGGGTGGTAAAAAATAGCAGCTGAGCCCCCAGAGCTGCCTCCCATTTCCCATGCTCTGAGTCATGGCTTGGAGCTGGCAGGGAGGAACTAGGGAAGAAGCCTGGGCAGCCCTTTGAAGAAGATGGAATTACAGAAACTAAAAATAGCAGCGCACATTCCAGATGGAGGTAGACAGCTCCCCTGCTAACCCAGGATGACTAAAAGATGGGAAGGATTTGCTGGGACTGCAAGAAAAGGAGCAAAGGGAGCATTAATCTGGCAAATCTGCCTCAGCACAGGTAATCTCACCCCAAATCCAGGGTAATTCCTCCTAGAGCAAGATTGTCTAGGAGACATCTGTTCATCCACGTTCCAAGGCTTTGGCCTTTGCGTTTCCTGTCCCAATTCCATTAGTGCAAGAGAAGTCTTAGGGCTGGGCCAGGTCTGCTGGAAGGTCCCCAAGCCTTGCACAGCTGACAGCTTGCAGACTGCCCTGTCTAGCCCTCCTCCTCTTCATTTCCTAATAAATTAAGCCTCCTCATGAGTCAACAGCATTACACCCTTCCAGCAGCTTTCCAGATTTACAGAGATTTAGTCTTAGGGCAGGGGAGACACATCCCAAGGCCCTGAGCCTAATGGTGCCCAGCATTTGCTTAAAGGTGCTGGAAGATCAACGAATCCCAGAATGGTTTGGGTTGGAAGGGACATTAAAGATGATCCCATCCCACCCCTGCCATGGCAGGGACACCTTCCACTATCCCTGGTTGCTCCAAACCCTGTCCAGCCTGGCCTTGGGCACTGCCAGGGATCCAGGGGCAGCCAGAGCTGCTTTGGGAATTCTATTCCAGGCCTCTCCACCCTCCCAGGGAACAATTCCCTCCTGACCTCTAAGCTAATCCTACTCCCTTTCGGGGTGAAGGCATTCCCCTTGTCCTGTTGCTTCAGTTCCCTCAGGCAGAAGAACCTTTTCCTGACCTCCAGCCCAACCCTCCCCTGGCCCGGCTCCGGCCATTCCCTGGGAGCTGCCCCTGGCACCGGGAACAGAGAGCAGAGAGCAGAGCTGCCCTCGGGAGGACGTGGAGGACCGCAGGGAGGTCTCCCCTCAGAACAAACCAACTCGGAACCAACAGCAAAGCAAGAAGGAGCAAAGCAAGAAGGAGCAAAGCAAGAAGGAGCAAAGCAAGAAGGAGCAAAGCCAGAAGGAGCAAAGCAAGAAGGAGCAAAGCGTTGTGTGGCTTTGCTTCTGCCTGCCTTACCTGCAAGGAGCCAGATTCCAGAAGGAAAATGAGCCCCCCAGTCCTCAGAGGGAGCGAGGGAGGGCCCAGCACTCACCGTGGTCGCTCTCGGTGCCGGAACGGCCCCAGTAGCGGCGCCGGCGCTCGGGGCTGTGTGCGTGGCGCTCGATCACCGCCGCGATGAACCGCGTGTTGCTGACTGCAAGAGACACACAGAGCGTGAACCGCGTGCTGCTGAGTGTGACACACACAGAGCGTGAACCGCGTGCTGCTGAGTGTGACAGCATAAACCACGTGCTGCTGAGTGTGACAGAGCGTGGCTTTGTTCTTTTGTTTTGTATTATTTTCTTCTTTAATTAAAACCTGTTGGCTTTTTCAAGACATATTCAATCATACCATCTTGCAAATTATTTGATGCCATTTCTGTGAGGTGCTGGTCATTCAGATTGTATTGGAGCCTTGTGGAGCTAAAAATATCTGGCTCGATGAGAATTCCAATAGGGAACAGGTCAAGATCCAGCCAAAACAAAAAGGGACATGGAAAAGCAGTAGATGCAAGCTGTGAAGCTCAGATATGCTCATTTTTCCATCTCTGAGTGTTGACATCACTTCAAATTTTGAGTATTGTTTTAGTGAGGGCCGAGAGCCAAGGATCCAGTGTGACACCGGAGCTCCCCTGGAGTTTGGGTGCCCCAGCTCAACTTACAGCACACCAGGACCATGCAAAGTACCTTTGTTACTGGATGGCAAAGAACTGCAGGCACCCCAAATCCATGCAAAAAAGACTCACTGCCATGTTTGCTGACCACACTTGCCAGACTTGGCTTCTGGCTTCCTAAGGCCAAAAAAGGGGAAGAGTTTTTCCCTTTGTGGAATTTTTAAGCTGATCAGAGCTAATTCTGGAAGTGCTCGTAACAAGGGGTTGTAAGGGGCAAAACTCCTCCGCATCTAATGGAGAATTATCTTTTAAAGGTGAAAAATATCATTTTTCAGCATGAGACTAAAGGTGCACTGGATATTTGAATTCAAGCATTGCTCTGTCATTTTCTACTGCTGATCAGCACAGGGCTTGCTCACATATTCAAATCTAGGGCGCTAAAAAACAAATGGCTGATTTAATCTCACAGTTGCATTGGTACTTACTGATTCCTCTGTCTTCATGGCTGTCATCATCCCTCTCGTCCCTGTCGTTTTCCAGGTTGGACATACGCACTGACATCTCTACATAGGGTTCGAAAATAAAACTGGTGAGAGGAAAGTCCTGCATCGTCTCACTGCCAGTTGTCACCCCAGTTGTAACAGGAGTGGGAGCACTTTGTGTTACTGGTCTGAGCTGGGGGTGCTCTTCTTCCAACGTGGATGGGGCTGGGATAGCAGGAAAATCCCACCTCCCCCTGAACGGGACTCACTTGAAAATTCTGAAGGAACTGATTTGCAACAGCGCTGGGGGATGAATAAATATAGCTCTGATCACACTTAAATTCTCAGAATGGTTTGGGTCGGAAAGGGCCTTAAAAGCTCATCTTTTTCCACCCCCTGCCACAGGCAGGGACACCTCCCACTATCCCAGGCTGCTCCGAGCTCTGTCCAACCTGGCCTGGAACACTTCCAGGGAGGTGTTCTCACCTCTGGATCTATCTTTGTACCAGAATCCCTTTTGCCTCTCACACTTCCGTGGTTTCATCTCTCTATGCACAGACATTCCGTGAGCATCGCATGGACCAGAACCAGGCAACACAAGTGAAGGAAACACATCCCAAACCCAAGGCAAAAGGGGGTGAAACGTGTGTCACTGCCAGCAGCTGCACAAAATAAACACCTGATGGATCTGCTGGGCCGAGCTGCAGAAAGCTGGGATTAGTGTCTGAGCTCTGGCAAAGCTTAGCTTATCTCCCTTAGGGTCTGGGCAGGCTCCCTGGGCAGCAGCAGCTCTGGCTGTACCCAGGAGAGGGCAGCAAGACACAGCCCCTGCTCCAGGCCCCGCTCCCGACAGCTCCAGCGCGGAGTAAATCCAGGGAAACCCTGCAACAAAACCTGAGTAAAACCAGGGAAACCCCGCAACAACACCGGAGTAAAACCAGGGAAACCCCGCAACAACACTGGAGTAAAACCAGGGAAACACTGCAACAAAACCGGAGTGAAACCAGGGAAACACCGCAACAAAACCCGAGTAAAACCAGGGAAACACCGCAACAACACCGGAGTAAAACCAGGGAAACCTGGCAACAAAACCAGAGTAAAACCTGGGAAACACCGCAACAAAACCAGAGTGAAACCTGGGAAACACCGCAACAAAACCGGAGTGAAACCAGGGAAACCCCATAACAAAAGTGGAGTAACACCAGGAAACACCGCAAAAAAAACCGGAGTGAAACCAGGGAAACACCGCAACAAAACCCGAGTAAAACCAGGAAACCCTGCAACAAAAACCGAGGAAAACCAGGGAAACACCGCAACAAAACCGGAGGNAAAACCAGGGAAACGCCGCAACAAAACCGGAGTAAAACCAGGGAAACACCGCAACAAAACCAGAGTAAAACCAGGGAAACACAACAACAAAACCGGAGTAAAACCAGGGAAACACTGCAACAAAACTGGAGCAAAACCTGGGAAACCCTGCAACAAAACCAGAGTGAAACCAGGAAAACCCTGTAACAAAACCCGAGTAAAACCAGGGAACCACCACAAAAAAAACTGGAGTGCAACCAGGGAAACACTGCAACAAAACCTGAGTAAAACCAGGGAAACACTGCAACAAAACCAGAGTAAAACCAGGGGAACTCCGCAACAAAACCTGAGTGAAACCAGGGAAACCCCACAACAAAACCGGGGGCAGAGCTTTGGGATCGCTGTTCCTCTGGGCTCTGTTGTGCTGCTGGGTATTTTTTCATCCCCCCTCCCGTAATTCAGCCCCGAGCTGAGCTCACCCTGCGCCGCCAGCGGGGACATGTGCTGGTGGCTGCGGCGGTGGATCTGGTGCCGGTACGCGTACACGGCCAGCACCAGCACCATGATGCAGCCCATGATGCCTCCAGCCACGGGGCCCACGGGGGCACTCTTGATCATGTTCAGGGTGATCACCTCATCTCCTACAGCAGAAGGGACAAAGCAGAGGGAGAAGGACACTGTAAATGCTCTGCAGGAAGGGTTAAACCGACAGCACGGAACGTGGAGCGGCTCTGCAAGGATTTCTGGGTGCTAGACTGTGCTCACTCGGAATAGGAAAAGGAATTCAGAGTGGGTGTAGGAAGGGTTAAACCAACAACACGGAACATGGAGAAGCTCTGCACAGATTTCTGGGTGCTTGAGGGTGCTCCCTTGGAATAGAAGAACTCAGAGAGGGTGTAGGAAGGGTTAAACCAACAACATGGAACATGGAGAAGCTCTGCAAGGATTTCTGGGTGCTAGACTGTGCTCACTCAGAATAGGAGAAGGAATTCGGAGAGAGTGCATCCTTTTAAAGACAGGAATGCAGAGTTACACTCAGCTCCACATCAGGATTTTCCAAAAGGTGACATTCACCACGTCTTTGCTGCCTGGTGCACTCTTGATGCCGATTTAGCACCGGGCTGAGAGGTAAATGTTAAATAAACAGAGATGGTCAATGTGCAGAACCTGCTGCACGCTCTGGAACACAAACAGCTGAAGGCACAGTTACCTATTGCTCCCAGGTCATCCACATAGGGGCTCTTGGCACCCACGATGCCACCAAAGCATTCCTTCTGAGGGGCACAGTAGGATTTGTCCAGGTGGGTCTTCCCATCGCTGTCCACCATGCACCACTCGCAGTCCAGCACTCCGAAGCAATCCCTGTGTGGGAACATCCACGTAAGACAGAGTTTAACACCTCTCCTTTGCAAAGCTCAGTCTGGTCCAGAGCCATGAGACAGAGGGAGGCCAAAATCATCTGTAAACCCTCAAGTACGTGGGTTTAGCCAGAAAAAATTCCATGGGAAGTGCTCAAGTACCACAAGGGAAGTTACATAGGGAGGCTGCATTTCCAGCATCCCTTTTCCTACTCTGTCTGCTTTGGTGTTTTCCTGCACCACTCAGCCTGAGCAAAAGGAGAATCCTACTTGTAACTCCTCCAATAGGACATTTCTCAGTGGGGTGAAGTCTGCTTGCAGTTCCAGCCTTTCTCTGCAGCCTTTGGAAGACCAAAGAAAGGATTTGGGCAGTCTGGTGAGAGCATGGTGTGTTTTACCCAGCTCAGGTCCCTGGAAACTGCTCATAATGAGCAAAAATGAGCCCTCAACACCAGAAGCAGAACCTCATTCTGGCATCGTGCTTTTTTTCCCCCTGTATTTTTTTCTTTAAAACATTTACAGCAGAGCCTTTTCCATTGGATTATTTCCACAAGAGGGGTGGGAAAAGCCACCTTACCCACTTTCTGTCCTCTGGTTGCACTGGGTGTTGATGCACTGTGGGAGTGCATCCTGCAGGCTGGGGTCGATGGCCGTGAAAGTCATCGGCTCCTGGTGCACCTCACAGCTCGGGTTCCTGCATGGGAGCCAGGAAAAGCCTTGTCTTACAAGAGCACTCAGAGCACAATCCATTCAAATCATCTTCACCTAGTGCACGGCATCTGCTTCGCTGTACCAAAACCTCTGCCTGTGTGGGATCTCAGCAGGACAAACGGGGAATTTGCTCCTGCAGTGTCCCGGCTCTCACCGGCTCTCGGCGTTGGTCAGGTTCCCAGTGCACTCGTTCACCTCCAGTGGGCACTCACAGGGACACTCACACTCGTTCTGTTCCATCCTGCAGGGCAGAAAAGCCATCAGACACCGCTGGGATTTTGACCCCACGGTGGTGCAGCCCTGGAGCAGCAGTTCCCACGGAAAAGGCTGTCCAGTGACTCTGCTCCTTCCCCCAGGAACGGGGATTGCTCTGTCCTGCACCAGGACTGAGGGTGACCCACCCCTGGAATTCCAAAAGCAGGCAGTCCCTCGGATTGGGATGTAAGGATCCTTCCTGGCAGCGCCACAAACACCTCAGGATGGTGTGGGCAAAACCTCCCGCATCCCCTGAATGAAAAACCGCCAATCCATGTAAAATGGGAAGTTCTATGCCAAAAAAAAAAAGGGTCTCACTCACAGGTAACTGCTCTTGAGCCACTGAATCTCTCACTGCCTTCCAGCATTATCTACCCAAACTCCCCTGGATTAAACTCTTTGACAGCCTGGCACAGATACCCCGAGTCCCTGCACCTCTTACACGGAGCACAGGCAGAGCAACTCTGACTTTCTCTGATTTTGCACGGAATAAACTGCTGAACTCACTCCACTCTTATCAACCTGAGGGCAGGGAGGAGGGCAGGGGGGTCCCAGCCCGCCCCCAGCGCTGGCACCTGTGGCAGTTGAGGCACAGCCTGTCCACCATGCTGCAGGCACAGAAGGCCAGCGAGTCGCACGTCTCGTTGACGATGCCCACGAAGGCGTTGGTGCCCGGGATCCTGGTCAGCCTGTACTTGGAGCAGTGACTGCCGTGCACGAGGTTGGTCAGGTCACCCTGGGCAAAAACAAGGTGTCAGTGGTGTAAAAATGTTGGTTTAGGGAGCTGGAGACTCTTCTCTTCCCAAGGGATCCTACGGAGCTGTGGGGACACGAATTCTGCCACAGCTTCCAGAGGTGGTGGCTCCCCTCAGGAGTTTTTGTGAGAGTGCCAGCCTCACAAAACAGAGGCTGATTAAGGGGTAGGTGAGTTTTGCTTTCCAGATACTTCTGGGTGAAAAGACTTTGCTGAAGATAGGAAGGAAATGGCTTAGCTTGTGAAAATGGGATGTGGCAGCAGAGGTGACATGTCACTCCTTCCCAGCGCTCGCTGAGCCGTCCCCACCGTGCCAGCCCTCAGTGACCTCCCTCATGGCTCCGATGGGAGCCTTCAAACTTCCTGAGCCTTAAAACAAGCCACCACAGCACTGCCCAGCTCCTGCAGACTCCCTGATTCCTTTTCCCAAGTTTCTGCTCTGTGCTACACAACTTCCTTCCCAACACCACACTTCCCACTCGGCTTTTCAAGTGTGGGGAAAATGTTTAGGCCAAGCTGACATAAATCAATGTATTCTGACATGACTTGCGGATATTTCATAATCTTCTCCCACAGTGTAACAGCTGTGGAATCGTTCTGGAGGGTGGATCTGTGGCTCTGTGAGGGATGACAGCCCCTGGTTTAGACTCCTCACCAGAGGAAGCTCACACAGGATCCACGCAGAGCACGGAGTGTGCGGGACCTCAGAGATTTCAGTCTCCCAGATGACAGCCTGGGAATGCTCACCAGTAAATGGATTTATCTGGACACCTAAAGGTGAGTTATTAGAGACCTCACAGGAGGATGTGACACTGGTCAGAGCTGCAGCCAGAGGTCAGCTCAGATCCAAAGCAGCACACCCCAACTACAGCTGGAAAATCCTCACCCAGCTGCTGCAATTCTGGAAACGGAGAATTTCAGGCTTTCTGTGCTAAAAGGCACTGACCCTCAAGCATGCACTACATCTGACCTGAGGCCGTGGAAAAGGCTTCCGAAATTAAGTGACAGCACTGGGGTTGTGGATGTGGAGTTTGAAGAGTATTGTGTGATCTCACAGGTGAAAAACTTAGAATTCAAGATTTTAATATACAGTAATATATATGGGGCAATATGGAGGGATTTGGGCGTTGTCTAAGTCCTTCTTCTTCACCTCTTCTTTATGGTTTAAGGTGGTTTTTCTAATTGGGTGAGAAAGGTCCGCATTGCAGACCTTGTGTGGTCCATTACTGGGTTAAAAGTAGAAACAGTATAGGTGTCATCTCATTATTGGCTAGTTTATGCTTAAATAACCTTGGAAAGAGTTAGAGACACCTCCATTTTCCACCTTGTTAGCTGGAACTCACAACTTTTGACGCTGTACTTTAAATAAGAATTAATAAACACTGAGTCCAAACATGAAACTGCAACTCCCGGCTCTAACATGAAGAAAAGAAGATAAAAATCCTCCTCCAGCCACAGCCAACTGCCCTTCTCTCCCTGCTGCTGGCTGAGACCCTGCAGACAGCAGCCACACTTGGCCAGGGCTCACATCCGTAAGGCCTGAGTGTCAGGGAACTCTGCTTGTGCCGCCTGGTTTGTGTCTGGAGAAGGGGAACAGAGGCCAATCCCCACGGAAGGCTGGCTCCCAGCCTGGCAGGGGCTTGTGTTTCCACCACAAGAAACCCAACCCAACCCAAGTACACTCAAAAGCAAAACCAGACAGAAAACCAGGCTCACCACTAAGCTGGTGTTGAATTTGTAGAAGCGCTGCACGGTCCTGTCGCTGAAGCTGTTGCAGAGGTTTTTCTTGACGAAGTTGGGGTGGTTCAGGATGTCGTTTGCTACCAGAGGCTCCTAAGGGGCAAAGGCAGGATTTGAAGCCTTTGGAATCAGACCCAAAGAGCAGCTGAGGAATGAGAGAGCTGGAGTAAGGCAAGGGAAGGCAGGCAGACCTTGTGAGTGATGTGCTGCTGCTCCACGGGCGCGTGGCCCTTGGGGTCGATGAGGGTTGGATGTGCCACCAGATACCCCCTGTCCTCCATGATGAAGCACCTGCCCCCAAAACACAGAGAGAGCCTCCTGTTAGACCTCCTCGGGCTTCAAGAAAACACGGTCCTAAAGGGCTTTTAAAGGTTTCCATTTAACAGGGCCATGAAACAAATTCCCTGCAAAAGGTCCTTAAAGAATGTGTTGGGCACTTCCCCGAAGCTTTTCCATCTGTTACTGCTCCAGAGAGCCAGGGCCATCAAGGAGTTGAACACAGAGCTGATTAAAACCAGAAAGGAAAAGCCATTAGTGCATTGTCTGATTGGGGAAGAGCCAAGAATGAACAGTCTAATGAACTTGGAAAGCTTTAATGGCTTATTAATTTACTATGTGATTAATTAAAGAGAGATTTCACACTCTCCTTTAATGCCCTCCCCCTTCAGAATTCGATTTCAGTGGGGGATAAATCACTCCTGTTCCACTCCCAGGCTTTCATTTCCCTTTTCAGCCCTTCCCACGTTGGATCTGTGTCCCAATCCCGAATCCAGGGAGTTCAATCCATCCCTTTTTTCCTCTCTCCCGTTTCCATGGCCACAGACGGCGGCGCAGGAGCCCTGGCCGGGGTGGCACCGACATCAGGGACTCGGTGGCCACAGAGGGGACAGGGGGAGGTTAGAACCCCACCTGATGCTCCCAAAAGCTCAGCAGCGTGGCAGCAGCTCAGTGGAATTCCCACGGGATGTGTCAGGGGTGAGCAGAGAGCAGGGAAGCCTCTGTGCTCTTTTGGGGTACAAAGGAGGCAGGAAAACTTGGATTTTTTTGGAGGGTTTCCATTAGAAATACACGCAGGGATGTGGTGTTTTCTCTTTTTCCTGACAGAAAATCCTTAGGAGAGATACACTAAAAAACCCCAAACACCTGCATTTATATCGAGACTGGAAACATTGGATCCAATTCCTACATCAGAAGGATCCAACACTGAAAAATATCCTCAAAATTCCTTGTTTAGGGAATGCAGGAACAGAATAAAACATCTGACCTTGCTGATCAGCAGCAGTTTTTTACTGGGAGGGAGCGATGCCAAACCAGAAATCCTGATTTGTTTTTATGTGCCATAAAATAGATAGAAAAATACCCAAACCAGAAAAGAACTGGGAGGATGACAGAAAACCACTTCCCTTCCCAAATTTAAGGTTTAAAAACAAACAAGGAACCAACAACAATGCCCAAACCACGTTATCAAGTTACTCCAGATCCAAACCAGAGTTTATCCCACCCCCACAGCATTTTTTTAAAAAAGGAACAATTAAGATACCCAGGGGTCTGACTGAAATTGGATACTGCAGATGAAATCAGACTTCTTCTGCCTAGGCTGTGCTATGGATTTCTCAGAAAAACATCCCGAAAGTGTATTTGAATAATTGGAGTTAAAATAACTGAGATCCTGTATCATTCTTACATGCTCACAGGAACTAAATAAGTAAAATTACAACAAACAGAAGAACTGGGAAGTGTGTTCATTTAATAAGGAAATGTGTTTTTTTTCCCCCAGAATTTCACAGAGGTCTAAATGTAACCAAAAAAATCAAACCAAATCTGTTATCTTCTGCTTTTGTAATCCTGCAGATTGTTTATTTATCTGATGGCAAGTTTGATCTGGAATAACAAAAACATCCACATAATCTTTATGAGAAGGACAAGCACAAGTTCTACTGGAAATCAGAGCACACATGCTGAAAGTAACAGATTCCCTGGAGAAGTGAAGGTGGAAGTGGCCTCTGGGTCATCTGGTTAAAGAAAAGAAATATTTTATTTATTTTGTGCCTGGAAGGAGCAGCTTTACCTGATTTTGTTCCCCCCATCTTGGTTACAAACTGGCAGCAGGTCCATGAGGACTTTGTAGAAATATCTGAGGGTGAAGTCAATGCCCATCACGGCCACGGAGTGTCCTGAGGACATCTGAGCACTGCAGGGAGGGGGAAGGGGAAAATTAGAAATATTATGAATAATAAAAAATATTATTAATTGGGATGATGATGATGATAATAACAACAATAATAATAATTCCTATTTCAGTCTGTCCCTTGTACAGGAGACAGCCCAGGAGTGGATCCCATCCCACACACCCCCACCACCTACGGACATTTAATCCCGAGCGACAGAAATTAGAATCAAAAATTCCCCATCCACACAAACAAACCAGAGGATGCAGCCCCTGTGTTTTCCAATCCTCCCCAGCTGGGAGGAGTTACCTGCACCCCTGCTCTGCTCAGCCCCAGCAGGAGGAATGAATATGAAGGTGCCAGACTTGCGCTAAATCCCTGAAACTCCGGAGTGTGGGAGTGCTTGTGAGTGGCAGGCAGAAAATCAGAAGAAAATCACATTTCTTAGGGTGAGTTATGACAAGGACCCTGTGATGTGGTGCTATGCAGCAGCCTGAGGCTGCACTTTGTCCTTCCTCCATTCCTAACACCCCAGTTGTCCCAGTTTGCTCCCAGTTTGCTCCCTGTAGCACTGAGAGGGCACAGCCAGCCCAGTCCCCTCTCACTCCTGCAGGACACAAAAGGATCGGAGCTCAAGGGTGTGGGATTTGCACCCATGTGGACCTTACACCTCTGACTGCTGCTCTTCAAAATTCACTTTTCTCCATTATTTTATCTCTGAAGACTGGAATAAAAACGTTTAGAAAAAGAAAAAAAAAAAAAAAGATGCTGCAAGGCCCAGCTGGATTGCACAAACAGAGCTCTGGCCACCCCTGCTCCATGGAAACCCAGCTCTGTTTACTGGGCTGGGGTTTGTTTGATTTGAAAGAGGTGCAGGGGAGATGCAGTCAAATCTCATTTGTAGACAGATAAATATAGATTTTTAAAACCTGCATTTAATTTACTGTTCACATTTCCTGGAGGAGGAACGGAAGGATGGCAGTGAAGCAGCACAGACACACTGCATGTGTGACAAGGCATCAAGCTCTGAAGTTCCGCTCTGTCCTAACAGACATAAAGCCATTAAAATGCTGTAAATATTTTAGCTTCATTTTTAAGCATTAAATCCTCCTGCTTTGCTGATGCCAACTGCATTAAACCACATCAGGCATAAATCTTCTCTTCCCAGTCTCCATAAAAAGAAGTCAGATACACATAAAATGGGAATGAGAGGTGTCAGCTCTGGCTGCCCTGATGTGGGTATTTAAACCCTCCCAGCAGTCCCTAATGCCAAAATTCCTGTTAACTCCACAGATTCCTCCCCACCCCTCTGGATTTTGAGCTCAGGCCTCTTTAGGGATTATAACCACATGTGACTATGAGCTTCAGAGGTCATATTTACCCAGGAATCACACTCACATCTGCCAAACTTTGTTTAACTGTTCTTTAATCATGTTCTAATAACCCACAGGAGGCTTTAAGTTCTTAGAGCTGAGTAAACCATCCCTTGCTAGATAAAAATCAGAATTTTGATTAATTGCACTGCTCTCCTTACAGAAGTGCTCGTTTCCCCAGAGGAAATTCCTCTGTGGGAAGCACCACGCAGGGGCTGGGGCTGAAAATGCTCCTGCCAAAGCACACAGGCAGAGGTGCAGCGGTGGGAAACCCCACACAAAGCAGGGAAATCTCTGGGAAAAGCCCTGTTCCCTGTTGGCTTTGGGATCCCTGTTACCCAGTATAACACTGGAAGTTACAGTACTGGTGGGCTGGTGGGCAGGGAGCTTGGAGGAGACTCCACGGAGAAACCAGGGCAGGTAACTGCTCTCTGGGAATTTGGGAGAGCTTGTGACAGCAAGGTTTGGTCTGTGTTTTATGAACTGGGCTCCTTTAAACTTCCTTCATCCCAAATCCTGGCCTCAGGCTGGGGCCTGGCAAGGAGGGAGCTGGAACAGCAACGATCTGGTTCTCCAGGAAAAAGTCATTTCATAGAATCATGGAATATCCTGAGCTGGAAGGGACCCACAGGGATCATCCAGTCCAACCCCTGGCCCTGCTGTTCCCACTCCAATCTGTTCCCAGCAGTCCTGGAAGGGGCTCTTGGAGATTCTGGGCTTTGCCTCAAGATCTTTCTCCTCCTGGAAACCCAAAGTGCCAGGTTTGAGCAGCCCAGGAACAGAGCTCCCCAATTCCTGGAGTAGGGACAGCTCTGTCCTTAACCCCCTTTGTGGCCTGGCCTCCCTGCCCTTGGATCAGCTTCAGCTCCCTTCCAAACACCTCCCTGCTCCTTAAAACCCCACAAGTGGAGGTGTGGGGAACTTCAGGAAATGTGGAGCTTGGCAGTCCTGATGGAGAAGGATTTAACTTCCAGCAGAGAGAGAACACTCCCCAGACTGCCTCGGCAGAGCAATTCCTCTCCTCCTCCCCACTCCCTGGACACCCCACCTTGTGTTCATCCAGGAGCACTTCCCCACCCATCCATCCTTCTTTTAATATGCTGTTAGTACTCCTCTACCAATAAAGCCCCAGAATTCACATACAAAATGGGTTTCTCCCAGTGTTTCAATGCCCCATTTCCACAAGGTCAGGTGACATTTCACCACCAGCACTTTAAGACCAGCTTTGGTTTTCAGTTCCTGAGCACACAGGGTCACCCAGCTCGGAGAATTCTTCTCGCCTGCCCCAAAGGCCCAGGACCCCTCACCTGGAGGAATGGACAGTGTGGCTGATGGTCACCACATATCCAGCCCCTCCCACGTCCAGGTAGGGCCCAGTGAAGGTGATCAGTCCCGGGTTGGCCACTGCATGCAGGTACCTGAGGAAAGCCCAAAGAAAGGCTCAGAATTAATGCCAAAGTCTGCAACTTCAGGACAGAATCCTTGACTTTCCCAAAATAACAAACACTGAATTCTGCATGCTGTGAACAGGCACCAGATTGCTGGTTTTTCACATCAAACAAGTACCTAAACGCAACTGGGACTCCAAACCAACCCAGACTGGCTCAATAAATGATCCCCCAGTACATCCAGCTGCATTTAAAAAGCTCAGTTTACTTCTGCACAGAACACATTTAATGTAATTTCAGATATTTTCCCCCAGAACAATGCAGGACTTGGTGCCAGCAGAGTCTCAAACTCAAAGTAAACCCTGGCAAAATGATTACACTGCAAACTGAGGAGAAAAGACAGAACTGAGGCAAGAAAATCCAGAAATATGAGACAGTGATTATGAATTACAACCTCTTAAAACTTCCATCAGCATGAAATAAGCCACAGCCATAGGATAGTTGACAAAAACTGTCATAGCGAAGTAGATAAAACTTTCAGAAACACTTTTCTGTCAGAAAAACTGATCACTTTGCTTCTCCCTACCCAGAGCACCAACCCATGAGCAGCTTAACCCATTTCCGCCTTATCCCCAGGGTTTAACTTGCACCTTCTTCCCATAATAGCACAAATTTCAGGGAGAACATGGGGCAGGAGAGCTGCCAGGAGCCCCGCAGAGCCCCAGGGGTGGGAGCTGTGCCTTTCCCAGTGTGGCAGCCCCTGGCTGGCTCCTTCCCACAGCTCCCAGCCTTTGGAGCACACTCAGAGCCTGCTCCCATCTGCAATGTCCCTGCTCTCCGCCCAAATCAGACGCTGCTGCATAATGAATCCCTCCTTGAAAGCAGGGAGGAAACCCACAGTAAACAAACAAAAAGGCTCAAATATGAACAACCAAAAAGGGCCCAAGGAGCTCAAACACTCCTGAATTAGCTAATCCCTGAAGGGGATGCTCATTTTCTGAATATTTATGTCCCCATCTGCCATAGCTGGGAAACGGAACACCAACTACCCCACAAAATAAAAAGGCCCCAAATCAGAACCAATAAATGTTTGAACTGGCTGCATTTAAACTCTTGAGCTTTTTCCCGATGACGAAAATATTTTTAACTAAATTAAAAAAACAACCAACCAACCAAAAAACCCACAGGCTACGAAATCAACCCTAAAACCAAAACCAACTCTAAATATTTCCCTTCTTGCCCTCGGAGATGATTCAAAGCTTTGCTGAGGGGGACCCTAAAAACCCACCATTGTCTCCTGGTGGGATCAAAGGCTTTGTCCATGAGGGAGCCGGGGTAGATGCGGAGCACCCCATTGGGGGTTGCTATGTAACGCCGGACAATGTAACTGTTGAGGCCGCTGATCTCCATCTGGGTCATCCATTCATCCGTGCCGTGACTGGTTGCCATTACTTCATTCCTGACAGAGAACTGCAAAACAAAGGCAGAGCTGGCAGGCTTCCTGCAGGACTCGCATGGCAAGATAATAAAAGCTTCCCCGAGAGCCACCGGGGATCATCTCGGCTCAATTACTTGGTTCAAGGCTTCTCACACCAGACATTCCAGGCAGATTATTAGGATGAAATATTGGTGGTGTTGTCTATGTGGCTTTTAGTTTGTTGAGGTTTTTCTTTTTTTTTTTTTTTTTTTACTCCGAAGAAATATAAATAATATGCTGCTTGTACAGAAAATAAGAGATTTCTCATTCGTATGCCTAAGAACACAAAGGTGTTACTGGTAAGAATTTAGTGCGGCTTCAACTTTTCTAGTGTTTGTTTCAACAAAGTTCTGCCCCCCTCCTCTCTTCACTCTTAGATCAGATGTTGGGAAGGAATTCCTGGCTGGGAAGGTGAGGTTGCCCACAGAAGCTGTGGCTGCCCCTGGATCCCTGGAAGTGTCCAAGGTCAGGCTGGAGTGATGCCTTTTTTGGGGCTNTGGTTGTGGGAAAGTGAACAGTTTGTGGGGGAAGGAGAAGGGTTCTGAAGGGTTCAACTTTTTTTCCTTTTTTGTCCTTTTTCTTCATTATTTAGTGTGTGTAATAAACGATCTTTGTAACTTTTAAAGCTTAGGCCTGTTTTGCTTTTCATTTTCTCCTGGTCGTATCTCACAAGAGAGCAAACACTGACACCATCACACTGCCCAAAATGGGGAAGCAGCAGCTCTCACTGCGTATGGAGTTCACAGTTCTGCACTAAAGCATTACAGGATCACAGACAGAGGAAAAACAGAAAATCCACAATCCTTAGGCATCAGCAGCACCCTGGCCGTGGCAGGGGTGGGATGAGACGCCTTTAGGGTCCCTGCCAGCGCAGAGTGCTGGGATTCTGCAGCAGGGAGGCGCAGGGGGAGCCGAGGGCTGACCTTGAGGCCGGGGTTGGCGATGAGGCGCGTGTTGTCGCTCAGGTAGGCCGTGTAGTGCTCCACCATCCGCTTGGTCTCGGGCTGGCTCAGGTGCTCGTAGGGGGAGGAGAAGCTGCCTGCAGCCAGCATCACCGTGGGGCTCTCTGTGAACACCAAAACACCGGGGAGCTCAGGATGATGAGCTGCACACGCTGCGTGGGGAGGGCGTTTGTGGCACGGGAGGGTCCCGGACGTGGTGTCCTTGCGGCAGGAATGACCCTGCTGCTCTCCTCACTCTCCCGCACCTCAGCACACAAAGTGCCCAACTCCTGCAGGACGCTCTGGACTGCGAAGGAGGGCAGGGAACATGGATTTTTTCCACCCAACCCACAGCACTCCCTAGCAGAGTTTCCTCCTAAACTCAGGCTGAACATGAACTCCTTCCCCTCTTCCCTCACAACGGAACTCACAGCATCGACCCCACTCCTCTGATCTCCGTGTGTCATTTGGTACTTAATGCCCTTGCTCCCAAAGCCTCAGCAATTTCTGAATTGCTGCTTTTAGTGCGATTACAGAAGCTGTTTTCCCTTAAGAAAAGATGATGGGTTAAAGAAGAAATCAAGTATCCCTGTTTAGGTTAGATATCCCAGAGGGAAATTAAAATGAGCATTTTCAGTTCCAGAGAATAAACATCTGGAGAATCCCAAGTGCAGAAGAGGAGCTCCTCAACAAATCTGCAGCTGTCTGGGCTGATTTTCAGAACAAACTCAAAAGTAAACTTTCACCATGAAAAATCTGCAAAACCAGCCAGCCTTTTCTTTTTAAAAGAGAGAAATGATTATGATGATGCAGGGCTGAGGGTTGAGAAGATCTTTTCTGAGGATGTGACCCATGGAACCCAAATCCCCTGGGTGGAATGGTCTCCAGAGGAAAAAACTGCAGTGCAGTATGTGAAGTGTTCTGCTTTTAGTCACATCCCTCTCAAACACATCCCCACACATGTGCTGCAGTCCCCACTTCCAAACTTCCAGTCCTTCATCTGCCTCCCAGAGCAAATATTCTGATTTTGCTTCGCGTCAAGTTTTTCCACTTGACAGCTTAGTACTGCATTTTTGGGATATTCTCCATTGATATCTTTCTGGACATAAGATAATCAAGATTAGGCACCACATTAAAGGAAAAAAAAAATCCCTGTGTTTTAAACAACTGGCAAAGCAATTTCCACAGGTTTGTCAGGTCCCTCCTCCAGTCTGATCTCACTGAGTTATTCTGTAGGGCTACAAGGAGCTAAGAAAAATCTCACAACTGTGCCCTTAATCCAGCATGGGACCTTCAAACCCTGCTAGAAGCAGAAGTATTTAATTCAGAACTTCTTATAGTACAGATTTTAGAGACCGCCCAAGATTATCCCTAAATATGACAGCTGTGTAGAGTGTTTCTGTAAAACCCCTCTGTTCCTAGGATATTTCTGGGGTTTAAGTTCTCCATCCTCCCCAGACACTGAAACTGCCATGGGGATTTCTCTCCCTTTCTCCCAGCAATGTTTGAAATCAGTCAGGAAGAGCACAACCACTTCAGCCTACCAAAACCTGAGAATTTTGAAGCAGGTGAGGAGGGTCTGGAAACCATCAGAGCACCGAGGCTCTCAATCTCCCCAGCAGGCTCAACTCCTGACTCTGAAGGTATTCAATGCTTCTGGCAGTGAAAAACTTCCATGAATCCAAAGCAAAAGAGCAGCAGAGTCCTGCACAACTGCCTGGGACTTCATCCTACTCTCTTACTGCTCAGGGAGGTGCTTTAGAGCCAGGAGGGGATTTGGTTTGAGCTTGGTGAGACACCTCCACTCCTCCCACAGCACTGTCAGGGACCCTGCTGGACTCCCAGTGCTTTTATCTCCTACGCTGATGAGCAGCCCCACTCATTCATCCTGCAAGAAGTGAATTTGTTGGTTAAAACTCAGTGCTGATGATGACACAGTTATGGATTCAATCCCTGCACGGGCCCTTCACTCAGGAGCTGGGCTGGACGATCCCTCTGGGATCCAGCTCAGGCTCTGCTGTAGTTCTGAGGAAGAGCTCAGCACTGAGCAGCTCACTGTGACCAAGGAGAGCTGTGAGAAGGTAAAAGCTGATCAGAAAATCAGCCCTGGAAATAAAAGCTTCTCAAAGGAAGAGTATTCGCCATGTTTTGTGAGAAGAGCTTTGCTTTGTGCTGCCACGCTCTACAGAAACACACAGGACGTGTGACTGTGCCAGGGGAGGCTCAGGTTGGACACCAGCAGGAATTTCTCCATGGAAAGGGTGCTCAGGCACTGGAGCTGCCCAGAGAGGTTTGGAGTGCCCATCCCTGGAGGTGCCCCAGGAATTCCTGGAGGTGGCACTCGGAGCTGTGGGCTGGGGACAAGGTGGGCACTGGGCACAGCTGGGACTGGATCCTGGAGTTTTTTTCCGAGCTGGATGCTCCTGTGCCGCTGAGGTGGCCAGGACAGGCCGGCAGAGGCCCTCACCCAGGGTGGCCAACTGCTTGAAGTGCAGGCAGGCGTTGGGCTGGCCCAGCAGGTCCAGCCTGTGGTAGAGCAGTTTGCTGCTGGGGACTGTGTTGAGGTTCTTCAGCTGCTTCACGGGGATTTCTGGCTGGATCACCACCACACACAGGATGAAGGACGTGTCCTGCACCTGCAAAACGCCAGCCAGTCACCAAACAGAACCAGAATGTGGGGCACGAACAGAATTTCTCTGTGTCGGAGCCACTGAGTTCTACAAATATCACTTTTCCACAGTTAATACAGAAAATGAAAACACTGTAATCTTTTTTTCCTGAAAACCAATCAAAACTTTCATTTTGTTGCTCAATTAGCAATAATTTCTAATTCTCACACTGTCTCACAGATTTTTTTTCTCATTAACAGAGGAGTGGCTGCAGGTTCCCAGTTGCTGGCCACACACTGTTAGCTTTATGGAGAGTACAGACAAATCAAATCTCAAATGCAAGATTTTATTTTTTCCACTCTCAATTGTGCGCTGCATGTGCCACATGTTTTACTGGTTTGAGTATTTTAAGGACTCTAAATTACACCAGACCAGCAAACTTTGGAGTGTCCCAGCTGCTCTGCAAAGGGAGTTCGGTATTAAATGCAGCATTACAACCTTAAAAAATCAGCTCCAGACACCTCCCTCTGTGAACTTCTGTTAAACAATGACAGATTTAATCTCTTAAAACTGCTCAGCTTAATCCTTTAGGTTGGATTTAACTTAGTTCTGTGAAATGATCCACAAGTACCTTCTTGAGTTTGTTGGCACAAGGGAACACATTGCTGGCATCAGCGACTTCACCTGGATTATGTTTAACCTCAGATTCCATTTTAATCCCTGGGCTGAGATTAGAGATCAGGTATTCCCAAACTGAAGGAAGGACTGTAGCAGAGCCATGAATTCCCTCTGTGCCATCCCACACTTGTTTTCCTCACCATTTTCCAGGCATAGCTGACGTTGTAGGCTTCTTTCCCAATCTCCCTCAGCTTGTTGACGTGCCAGGACAGCGAGGAGTTCACAGGAACTGTGATGATCTGGCTGCCCAAGGGAATGCTGCAGTGGCAGATAAAACACCCAGCAGTTCATTAAACACTGAGCAAAACTGTTAGGACTTCAGCAAAATCCTTCTATTGTGTGTTTATATAATTACCGTAAGAATTGAAGGAATGATCTGTTATTTGTGCTTGGTGAAGGAAAGCATGTGTGTGCTGAAAATGCACTTGTGTACCCTGACATTTTGAGCTTAAAAATTCTCAAATTAGGCGAAAGACAAAGACAAACTCAGTGTCCCAAATAGTGGGAAATCTTCCTGACAGGAAGAAGAGAAATTAGAGGGAATATTCCCCAAATCAGCTGGAAAATACAGTGTAACAAATGACAATTGAAAAAACTTGGAGGAAAAATCAAACCAGAATTGTTAATGGGGAAAAAAAGTCCATCCAAGTATCCAGATATTGTAGGAAAAGGGATTTTACCTCATTTACACCTGAATTTCCTCTAGAAATAGTCCCAGTGCTGCTCATTTGGGAGCTGCATCCCATTCCTTACCTGAGGATGTTCTGGCGCACCAGCTCAAATTTGGGAATGTTCTCGTAGTGGATGATGTCTGTGTGGAGAGGAGGCTCAGACAGCAGGTAGGGCCTGGTCAGGGAGGGGTGCATCAGAGTGTACCCTAAAAAACAAACACACAGCCCCAAACGTGGGATGCATTACAGACCTGAGCCTAGGATAGATATTTTCAGGATATACAGTAATTACACAGAATTTTGGCAAAGATGGCAGTGACTAAACAACCTCCTCATCAAAGGGGTTGCAAATGGAAACCAGCGTGAAAAGTTCAGCAATGAAATAAGCTGGATCAGAGGAAAAGAGCTGGACACACACATTAACGCCAGTTTTCCCTCTTTCCCAGAAAACCTTGGATGTCACAGGTAGGAAATCCTCACAGTGAGAGTTTCCAAATCAGAACTCCAGGACAGAAGTTTCAAGCCATGAATCCACCTAAAATCTCTAGCAATATTCAGGCAAAACTAACCAAGAATGTGCAATTGAACTTTTAATAAATATTACATTCATTACTTAGAGGCTGCTCAGAGATGTGAGAATGCAGAAGTGGTGGTTCACGAGTTCAGTGGGACTAGAGGAGATTATCTGAGTCAAAATTACCTTTATTATCAATGAGGAAGGTGTAGGATCCCAAGGAGTCCTGGTAATAGGTGACGTCTTCCAAAATATAGGCAAGGTTGACATCTACTCCAACAATTCCCAACAGGAGGTTCCCAAAGTAACAG
Organism: Donacobius atricapilla; assembly: GCA_013397315.1. NCBI lineage: Eukaryota > Metazoa > Chordata > Aves > Passeriformes > Mimidae > Donacobius > Donacobius atricapilla. The sequence continues at coordinate 121,595 of WBMY01015133.1, read as the reverse complement.
GGTTTACTGACAGTCATTATCAGGCCTTGGAGGGAGAGAAACACCACAAAACCATCAGAAATATCATCCGGTTAATTATTTTGAGAGGAAACAAGAGCGTTTTGAGACGTTACAGAATTAAATTTTATATCTATTCCATGCTGGAATATGGCCAGGGAAGCTCAGCGGGGTTTCTGTTGTCAGCCACTCTCCCTACTTAGTTAATTTGTGTTTCTGACAGTGACCTGAAGTATATTAATCAATTGATTAGAACATACACCACCATTGATGTTTGGGGGTTGTCAGTCTCCAAGTGGGTTCCTTATAGATAAGAAATAAATTTGTGTGAGAAGCCAGTGAAGTGTTTTCTTCCTTTAACAGAATTTAGGGCACTAGAAATAGGATTGGAAAGGAAGTTAATTTGTCCTTGTAAAGCAACAGTTGGGATGAATTGTTGCTCACCTAATGCATAATCAGAGTATTAAATCTTTGCTTGATGAAATCCCAGTATTGCCACTGTGCTGGGAATCAGATCCACAATTACTCAACAGTTTGGGATTTGTCTCATCCCTGAGGTGAGAACTCTGCAACACCTTCTTGCTCCTATTTCCTCCACCACAGTTTGGAAAGTCAGCAGCTCTTTCCTCACCCCAATATAAAATTCATTTGCGTGTACAAGCCTTGAAGTACACTCTGAAATCCCTGTAAGAGAAACCTCTCGTATTGCACCATCTCCAATCCTTTGTGGCTCACATTTTCCAGTGAATATGGCTTTGGGAGAGAAAAATATCAGTTTAATCACTGAGGGAGGGGATGCAGGAAGGAGCAAAAGCTCAGACTCAGATTTAAATTTAGTTTGGGTCTCAGAACAGTCCAGGTGTGCTGAAGCCAAAGAAGGGCTGAGGGTGGCCAGCTTGCGAAAATAATTAACAATAATTAACAATCCTTGTGCCATCAGCAAGGCTGCTTTTATCGTGCTTTTACACAGGGATGCCATTCCAACCTATTTCCCTCCAGTACAAAGAATTTCTCTCCACAGATTAAATGATGGATGTTGTGTATGTACTTATACACAGGAACAAATTTCACCACAAGAATCCAAACTAAATCTGTTGACTCCGTATCTTGTCACCACTTTTGTCACAACTAAACCTTCTGCAGATGAAAATGCTACAGACAAAAAGCCTTGGAAACGCACCTAAAACCAAGATCTTGTAGGATTTACAGTCTGGAACTCTGGAAGCAGAGAATTTCAGCCTTTCTGTGCTAAAAGGCACTGACCCGCAAGCAAGCACCACATCTGACCTGAGGCCATGGAAAAGGTTTCCAAAATTGAGTGATAGCACTGGGGTTGTGGGTGTGGAGTTTGAAGAGTATTGTGTGAACTCGCAGGGTGAAAAACTTAGAATTCAAGGTTTTAGTATATAGTAATATATATGGGACAATATGGAGGATTTAAGGCATTGTGTGAGTCCTTCTTCACCTTCTTCTTCTTGGTTTTGGGTGGTTTTTTCTAACTGAGTAAAAAAGGTCCACATTGCAGACCTTGGGTGGTCAATTATTGGGTTAAAAGTATAAACAATATTGGTGTCGCCTCATTACTGGGTAATTCATGCTTAAAAGTCCTTGGAATGAGTTCCAGGCAGCTCCATTTCCTACTTTGTTAGCTGGAACTCACAACTCGTGAGACTGTACTTTAGATAAGAATTAAAAAACCTCTGAGTCTGAACATGAAACTGCAACTCCCATGCATTAATCCCAGCTCTAACATGAAGAAAAGAAGGTAAGAAACCAACATTTACACTGTATTTGGGGATATGAAAGCACAGAGAACCTGATCTCTGATGGTTTGATGTCATGGTAGGACATGGAATAGATTGACTCCACAGAGCTGTCAGGAGAGAAGGAAGGCTTTATTTACAATCCCAGCAGTTTCTTTTAGAACACGCTGTGTAAAAAGGTCTGTTATTGCTCCATGGCACTGACACTGCTCTCCATTGGGTCAGGAATAGGAAACAACCCCTGGGACAGTTGTTCTGGCAAAGGGAACACTGTTTGCTGAGCCTGTGCTGAGAAATGGAGAGAGATGTTTTGGAAAGAGAAACTGTTGGCAGCTTTCCCTTGGGAAAGGAGCCGGCAATGGTCAGCGAGCTGGAATTCAGGCTCAGAAATGTCGAGCCCACAGTTTTACACCCGAATCCAAGGCCAGCACTCACCATCCCCCATCTCATCCGAGAAGGGCAGGCTGAACACGGCCTCGTCGATCATCCTGTTGGGCAGGTTGGTGTAGAACCTGCCCACGGTGGTCTCCAGGTTGCTGAGCTGGTTCAGGACCATCATGCTGCCCTTGGTGATGGGGAGGGCGCTGCGGTCGGGCACGCCGTACTTGGCCGAGTTCTGCTCAGCCAGGTCCCGCAGGAAGGCCAGTTCCTTCAGGCCTGTCACCCCCTCTGCCACGCAGCAGGGGCACAAAACACAAGCAGGCAGGTGAAAACAAGCTTCCTTTCCATCTGGGCTCCTGCATCCTGCTCCAGAGGAATGATCCATGCACTGTATCGCAGGACTGACAATCCTATATTCTTACTGAAGTGCTTAAGGATTGGTTTGAGGAAAATTAATCACCTAACACCAAATGTAATGAGATTGCCTCTCTCCTACTGTTTGCACAGCGCAAAGATTTGCCATGCTGTTCACATCCCCACTTGAAACAAAGCCCTTGGAACAGAGAGTTGTGTGCCCCATAAATCCACAGGACAGCTCTTTGTTCTCCAGCAGTTGCTGGCCCACAGGCAGGACCAGCAGCGAATCCTCTGCCCTGGGAGATAACAGGCTTTGCTCTCCAGCTGAATCATTCCAGTTTCACACTTCACTCAAGTCCCAGGCTCAACTCCTGCACACAAATCAAAACCTTTTGCATGCCCCCGTCTCAAATGAGGATTTAAATTTACAACCAAATCATAAATTAGGTTAAGCATTCATTTCCTTGGCTATTTTCAGTAATACAACGAACTGCCTTCATGCTGAAAATATTATTTTTGGAAGATGGGTGGGTGATCTTCATGTTTAACTTCACTCTCAGGTTGGTTCCCAGGTTATCAAAGCATTTCAGACTTGATTTGATCTCCCATTCACCCTCCCTGGCTGATGAAGTCACACTTAGTCCCAGTTTGCTGCCCCTGGAAGCTCCCAGCGAGGTTTGCAGGTGCAATAATTAACAAATTTAACTCAGCCTGGACAATCCAGGCTACAATATTTTATATCCCTGCAGCCCCACTGGGATACACCAGGATGGAGTGGCACAGTTATAAACACCGAAGTAACAACATCTGGATGGAACTTCTGGATTAAATGTGCCAAAATCCATGAACAAACTGCTCCCAGTAAGGCCTGGAATGAACTTAATAAACATGCTGTGCTGTGCTAGGAAAGGGAATTTTATGGCCTGGAAGTCACAAGCATCTCTCACCATTCATGAGGGCATAAGTGAGGATCATCACTGAGTTATTGAGGAAGCCGTTTTCTTCGTTGATGACACGCAAAGTGGCTTTTTTATCATCTTCTGAGGAGTCCTTTGATGTGATCCCAGCCGAGAGATAAATGATGACCATGTCAGTATCTAAAACACAACCACAGACAGCACAATATGCATCAGGTTTTTAACTGGGGCGAGCCTTGCGCTGAGAGAGCCCTGAAATCTGCTCACAGCAGCTTCACCCAGGCATCCACAGCACCTCCAGGGGACAAACACGCTGCAGCCACGCGGATTCCAGTCTTTGGTGGCAAAGTTTCACTCCTGGCACTTACCCAGCACCTCCAGGGGACAAACACGCTGCAGCCACGCGGATTCCAGTCTTTGGTGGCAAAGTTTCACTCCTGGCACTTACCAAACTTCTGTTTGCTCTGGTGCCCATCGGCCACCCAGGCCTCTCCTGAGCAAAGCCCACAGGCACCTTCTGCCTTTGGAGTCATGGAATGGTCTGGGTTGGAAGGGACCTTAAACCTCGTCCAGTCTCAGCTTCCACTGTCCCAGGCTGCTCCAAACCCTGTCCAGCCTGGCCTTGGGCACCGCCAGGGATCCAGGGGCAGCCACAGCTGCTCTGGGCACCCTGTGCCAGGGCCTGCTCACCCTCCCAGCCAGGAATTCCTTCCCAAAATCCCATCCAGCCCTGCCTTCCGGCAGTGGAAGCCATTCCCTGTGTCCTGCCCCTCCATGCCTTGCCCAAAGTCCCTCTCCAGCTCTCCTGGACCCCTTCATGCACTGAGATCTCCCTGGATCCTTCTCACCTCCAGGCTGGGGAGCTTGGCTGCCTCCAGGCAGGAGCACACAGATCCAGCACCTGGAGCAGCTGCTCCAATTCCATGGAAAAGGCTCCACAAGGTAAGAACCTGCACTTTTCATCCCCTGACCCAGTGTTCTCCTTCCATCCTGCAATCCTAAGGCATGGAGCTGCACAGGACGCCTTCCCCTGGAGCAGGGCAGAGCAGAAAGCTTGGGAATGTGACCTGGCCCCTGACAACTTTCCCTGGAACACTGAGGATGCTCCTGGCCAAAGTCCTGCCCCCAAGCCTTTGAACACAACAATTCACAGCCCCGGGCTTACTCCCCAGCCTGTTCCATCACACTGATGTCAGTATTGAGGGTGGTTTGTGTTTACAACGAGCACACGGATTGGGATCATCCACAGGTAATCCAGAGCACTGGGTGACGTGGTCGCATCCCAACTTTCTTGTTTCACCTGGATTTTTGGTGGATTTGCTGTACTGGTTTATTAAATAGGTATCAATGCTTTAAATTGCACATGTTGACCAGAATTTCAGCCAGAACCAGATTTTGACACAAACAGGAGGTGCTGTTAATTTGGGGGAATTTCTACCTTAAGGTTTTTTTTGTAAGGGCTAAAAGTAGGAAAAAAAAGCAAAGGCAGGTACTAAAGCAGCTTTGGGTGGAGTTTAAGGAAAACTGTTGCTGTGTTTCCTAGGCTACATCAGAGATATTCTACCTGCAGCCAGGCATGGTGCTGCAGCCTGAATGGAGTAACAAGAGCCAGTTCGAAATCTGCAGGAGGGACCAGAGCAAGCAGCTTTGGGAGCATTTTGTCACCCTTTGGGATGAGGATCTGCTGAGCAGGACTGCAGCAGGAAATCCAGATGTGTTTAACAACACAGTCCTCCCTTCTCACACCAGCAGTTCCCTTCTGGCTTTGCCAGGGTGAATTTGGGATTGAGGCGGTATCTCAACAGCTTCCCCGGCACACCCACACATTGTTCTCTGGGAACAGGATGTTAGAAAATTAACAATGAAATGAAGGAATTTTTTTTTGTGTGTGGGTTTGTTTTTCTTTTTAAAAAAGATGAAAAGATTATTTACAAGAAAATGAGACATGTTTTATAAACATCCTCTTCTCAAACCTATTGTGTGTCACCCTAGGAATTCTGAAATTCGTCATAAACACGTTAGATCTTCACAATCTTCCACATGTAGAGAAAACCTAAATCCAAAGGATTTGCATTTTAACTTTCTGTGCTTGTGCCCCCAAATAGTTGCTTGATATGAAACCTAGTGAAGTATGAATATACCAAAACTTCTAATCCTTTTATAAAACAGTGCCAAACATAAAACCATGGAATCCTGGACTGGTTTGGGTTGGGAGGGACCTTAAAGCCCATCCCATCCCACCACTGCCATGGGCAGGGACACCTCCCACTCTCCCAGCTTGCTCCAGGCCCTGTCCAGCCTGGCCTTGGACACTTCCAGGAATGGGGAATATGCTGGAGGATGTTCCAAGACTCCTCAGCTGATGTTCTTGGAATAAATCCTGATGACAAATTCACCTTGTCCCAGCCAGCTGCAGCAGCACTGCATTGTTTATTCTGCATTTGCTGGAGTTGCTCCCCTGTCATCATTTTGCCAAAGGATGGTAAAATCCTGCCCTTGCCACCCTTATCCTTTGTCCAGTCACACAGAATGTCCCTGTGCCAATGGCCTGAAGCTCAGGAACTGGCTGAACCATTTTTGCTAATATTCAACACACTCCACTCCCTTGGTAGCAAAAGCATCATTCCATAAAACCAAGGCAAGTCACGTGGGATGTGAGGCTATATCCTCATTCTTTCCAAAGCACTTCAGTTCCTGGACTTTTCCTCTCTCTCTGGCTCTGCACAGCGTCTGAGCTGGAGCCCTTTGGGACACTGAAGGATCTGCTCTCACTGGAGCAGGCACAGGGACAGGGTGTGGGAATTGTGTTCCATAATCCGAGTATCCCGATGGAGATGGGCTGTTCCCTCCACCCTGCCAGTGTTACTCAAATCCAAGGAGCACTCAGAGCACAGAATTTGCCCTCCACAGCTTCCTGGCAAGCAAATCTGCCACTCCATTTCACATCCACCTTTTCCATGTCCTTCACCATACCCTCATTACAAAAAAAAAAAAAAAAAAAGGCAGAAAAACCCAAATCTTGGGAAGGATAAAGCTCATAAGGAGCACGCAGAGTTCAAGGGGGATATTCTGAGATGAAGGAAAATTTCACCAGGACTGCGATGTTCCACAGAACATCACCCATAACTGGTATTCTCAAAAACCCCATTTCCCTGGGAAGCATGGGCCACTTCCCCAGGATTCCAGAAAGGCACATCATCCATATGCAAATATGCCAGCCATCATTAAATGAACCCGCAGAAGCTGCAATTTTCCTGGAAAGGCCCCTGCCCCACCCCAGCTGGGGAAATAACTCAGCTATCACACAGATCCATTCTGCATTTTCCTCTTCCAGTTCAAAAGAGAGGCAAGGCAGCAAGAGACACAAATGAGAAGGGAATGGACACATCCAACAGTCCCTCACGTGGACTGCAGCCCAAGGAAATGCTCCTTAAAATAAAAACAGGGGATGCAGCACGTTTTTGCTAATATTCAACACACTCCACTCCCTTGGCCTCTGCCAGAGGGAGAACGTGAAACAAGAAAGCATTGGCAAGGCCCTGAAATGATCAGGCTTGCACAAGAGGCTGCCTTACTTCCTTGGAGCCTGGTGCCGTTGTTGGTGTTCCGGAGGAGCTGGAAAGCCTTCTGGAAGCCCAGGGCGTGCTGCGTGGAGCTGTCGGACGCCTTGATGCTGCTGACAAAGGTGGACATCTTCCTCTTGGTCTCGCTGGTGGCAGGGGACAGGAAGGTCTTATAGCACTGGTCCAGGGAGCACGTCCTCACCGCCTCGGCCACGGTCAGCACCGAGATCTGCCGGGGGAAGAGACTCCGTGGGATCGCCTCCCGCGCAGGGAGCTCCGCACACGGCACAGGGACAGGCCAGCCGTGGAGGGCATGCCCTGGGTTTGGAGCTGGATTGTTGGGAAAGAAGTGCTCGAGGCAGAAATCTGTCAGACTGATGATGGGGAGTTCAAGGGAAAGAGATTTTTGGGCTTTGTTTCTCGGCAGAGTGGGCTTCGCTCTGCTCCCTCACCACGGTTAACGCACTGCTGTGGGCAGAGCCTGAGTGAGCCAGGGAGGGCTGACAGGGAAATCAGCGGAGAGCATTTCCAGGAAAGCCTGGAGTGCGCAGAGAAATGAAAAAAAAAAAAATTAACAACCCCTCTAAGGACTGCTCCCAGCAAAGCTTTTTGTTGTTTTAACGTTTCGGTCAAAGCAAGACAAGTCTGACAACAGCTTTGCCTGTAAATAAGTTAATGCAAGTGTTACCACTGTGCCTTAATGACATCTAACACACCAGGCTCATTAATTGAGTGACAAACTTCATTAGGGAGCATGAGTGAGGCAAGACAGTGACAGAATTAAGCAGTACTTAGATACCTGTGTAACAGGTTCTATAACCGCTGAGCTACTGACCAAAGAATCTGTCTTAAATGTATTCTCTGTACTAACACAAACCCTTCTGACACCTGAATTTAAGTGCTATTAATCCTGCTGAACTGTAAGATTATTTTACTTTTAGAGAGATTAAATCTCTCTAAAAGCACCAAGTTACAAGTGGTTTCCCCTACTACCCATGAGAAGACTTAAAGCAAAGATTATCATCAGTTTTCTTCAATTTGATTTAAGTGAAACTCTTCCTACCCACGAAAGAAAACACAAGTAGAGAGACTGATCAAGGTCTCACCAGTAGAGAGTTACTAAAAGTAAAGACCAAACTGGAGACTTTTTTCAGAAGCACTTCATAAATCTGTGAGTTGTCTGTCTGAAAAAAATTACAGGTTAAGTGACTTTCTCACTGTCAAATGAGTACCAGTGGCAGAGCAAGAAATCAAACCCAGATTTCTCAGCCCTCAGCTGGTCCCACAATTATCTGTGAATCTTCCAAACACTAATTATGCTTCAGCTCACCCCAGTACTGCAGGAGAATAAATAATCTCCACTTTCACAAGACACAAAGAGAGACTCAGAGGTGAAATGAGTTGGTCAAAGCAGTTTAGGACATGAGGAGTCATGTTTGGAGCATGGCTCTTCTTCCTGTTGACCATCACTGAAATATTTGCTGAGATGGAGGAGCCTTTAAAGATGGCTCAGGTACAAAGTTTTGCCTTAGATCAGCGGGATTTCACATTCTTTCCCAGCCTGCAGACCCCCAAACGTTTCCCCTGCAGCAGAAAAGTTCCAAGAGTGAGCTCGAGGCTCTGTCACCCCTCAGAGGCAGCTCCCAAACCCGCTGGAGGGCTGAAAAGAGCACTTTGGGTGAGAACCACAGAGCCAGGGAAAGGCGCTCCTTGCCTGCAGAAACCTCACCTTGTCGTGCTCATCTATGGAGCTGAGGATCACCTGGGCAGCATCCTTGGCAATCTGGAGCTGCGTCTCTGTGACAGAGGCCCCGTGGTCCACGATGACCACGATGTGCTTGGACTGCGGGCGAACGGTGGAGACGTAGACGGGCCTGAGGAGAGACAAAACCCACACCACTATCATCAGGCACCCCGTCACCCCCACTGGAATGCTCACAAGTGGAAACAGGCAGGAATTAAAACAGCCAAGCACACAACCAGGAAGAAACAATGAAGAAAAATTATACAGGAATTTATATACAAGAAACGATTTTAACAGGAGTTTGTTTCCCTTATGAAAACTTGCACCAGGAAAAGCCAGCTGAGAAGCTGAACCTGCTGAAATGCCCCTCACTCTGTGAATTTTTTAACCTAAACCAGGTTCTTCTCTCTCTGTCACAGCAAGAGCTTTCAGGAAAAACCCTGTTGCTTGCACAGCAGCATTTGGGATCGCCGCAGCAGCTCACACCAAGGTCTGGATGAAGCAAGAAATGCCTCCTGGTAAATCCTCCCTGCTGGGAACTTCACCCACACGTGAACTGAGTGCACTAATGGGGATGTGCTGGGGCCATGGCAAGTAAAAACCTGTGCAGCTGCAGGGAGTGGATCAGCCCAGGGTGTTTGGGTTGCTGTAAGAGGGCTCCTGGCCAAGGCAGGGCGCCCTGGGATGACTCTCACCCGGGTCATGCTCCACAAGCCCTTGGATCTGCCCAGTTCCACATCCCAACGTGAGCTAACACCAGTGAGGACTCTCAGCACTGCCATGTGTCTGTGCTAACACCAACAACCTCGTTTTCAGGGAAGTGTTTTCAGATCCGGCTCAATATTGAGAGAAGTGTGAAAGAGTTCACAAGCTCTCACGCCAAGGTTTCAACCTGGAATAAATCAGGGAGATCCTCAGCACGGAGGAAGGATTAAAATAAAATGCCAAGTTGCTCTTTCCTCTTTAGTCCAGACACAAAACTAGTTACGCTCAGGTGAGAGTTTTGGGACCTATATTTTATTATATCAAAGGCAGACACAGAAATCCTATTAAGAGGAAAGGAAACGCAGAAGATTTGAGAACAAGGCACTGCAGTCAACAACTGGCACAAATCAGTTCTTAACTGTAAAACAGCCTGCAGCTCTGCCCTGGATTAATACCTGCAACTGAAACAGGGCCTTTGATCTTCAAAGCACTGATGCATTAACTAATTAATTCACCCAAACTACTCTCTGAAGTAAATATTACCAAAAAGATTCCCCTTATTTAGCCACGGAGGAACTATGACCCAGACAAAGATTACAAAAAAAAATCACTGATGTGAATCAGTGTAAAATCACTTTAGTGTCAAAGTTCTGAGCAGGACTGGGGCACCCCCAGCTCTCACCCCCTCAGACCACACCTTTCCAAGGCCCCAGAAAATTCAGCCAAGCTCAGAACTTTGTGCTTTGATGACACGCTGAAGATACCATCAGCAAACTTTTGATTGCTCAACCTTGACAGGAAACCAAACTCTCCTTAGTGTCCCCAAAAGGTTTCTGGAAGTGCTGCTGCTTCCCTTGCACAGACTGATTAACTGCTACAACTAATTCATGTGTGACCAGAGATATTAAAGCCACTGCTCCTTCCCACCCTTGAGCCTTCATCAATCCCATGGTACTGACAGAAAAAGCAGGGAAAAATATTGAACCTCCAATTCTTGACTTCATGTCTAGAGAACAGAAATCCCTGTGCAGGAAACCCTGCCACCAGCTGAGGCTTTATTTTTACTTTTTTATTTTAATGGAAGGAAATTTTCACTGCTGCCTTCCTACTATCCACGATGTTCCACCTGAACCTAGGGAAAAATGCTCCTACCTGTGTGCCCTTCCCAGTCTCTCATCCTTCCCCTCCCTCCCCAGAGTGATGCACCTGCCAAATCAGCAGAATATGTGTTCACTTCTTTATTAACAGGTCAAGTATGAGTTAAATATAAGTCAGATTTTGCCTGCAGGCTGACCTACAACTTCCAAGTCACTGCTGTTTACAGCTGATTTAATTTGGGAGAGGTGAAGAACCTGTTTGGAATTTTACTTGAGTTTCTTAGAAGTGGAAAGCGGCGCTTTAGAAAACAACCCCAAGAAAACCCAAGGGACTCCATTAGAAGTTACTCATGGAAGTTGTTCAGCCTGGCAAAGGACAACACTGAATGAAACCAGGGCTCGAGGGATCCAATATTCATGCTTTTCCCAGGGAATTGCAAGGAGGCAAATCCTACCTGCTGCGATGTTCGTAGCTGCCTTTGCACCGGAACTTGTGGGCTGGGAACACGGTGAAAATCCCTTCTTCTGAGCTGAAATATTGCCACTTAATTCCTGGGTTAGACTTCAGGTTATCAGCAAGGACTGCAGGGGGGAAAGGGAAAATGAAGCAGAGTTACAAAGGCAGCCCAGACTCTGAGGTTTCGTTACTCAGGGCCTCTCTCGTGGTGTCTGGAGAAGAACAAGCGGGGCTCAACATGAAACACAAACTGCTCTGCTTAGGATGGGTAAAACTCACTGGTAGAACTTCACTGATTTGCCAACAGTTCAAGTCTTTTGGAAACTCAACACTGGATTTGACAGATTTTGTTTAATATGTGCTGACAGTTCCTGAATCTCTGAAGTACACCCAGGTCCCGGGAAGGCAAGGCCGGAGCGAGGAAGGAAGAGATTAGGGCAATTTTATGTAATATATATACACCCTACCTCTCCATGTAATAATAAATATACTGTCAACATCCTTTCCATGAGGGACAAAGCCTTCATGTTGAAAAATGCCGCTCTTTTTGGTGAAGTAACTCCAAAATATTAAACAAGTTTGGTGCTCACAGCTTCATACCCAACCTGTTGCCAGAGAAAGGAACAGATCCCATGGGCATTAGGAAGGAACAGATCCCACGGGTACTGGGAAAGAACAGATCCCGTGGGCATTAGGAAGGAACAAATCCTATGGACAATGGGAAGGGAACAGATCCCATGGGCATTGGGATTTCTGCCTCATAGTGCAGTGGGAACGTCCCACGGGCCTTGTCTGCTCTCCCTCCAGCCTGGAGGGACTAAGGATTGATGCTCATGCATGGAATCACCAATTTTGCCACACCACTGATCTCAGGTGGCTCTTAAGTCCTTTAAAACAAAAGGAAAATGCTCCTAGGAGAGAGGGAATGGGAAATCATTAGCATGAGAGGCAAAAACCCCCTCCAGCACCACAGCAGGAACAGGATTGTTTTCCACTCAGGGCAGAACACCCTCTCTGCTTGCAGCAGACTGAAAATAAAATCTGGGTATTTGAAATCTTTAGTTTTCACCTAGCAAATAAAGTGGATCACACCAGCTTACAATGCATGAAAAAAGGAAAATATTTCCTTGCCATCTCTCTTTTCATGTTCTTTGATTGCAGAACTCCAAGAACTGGCAGAGGGGGGCTCTGATTTCCAGTGCTTCGCCTTTTGCTCAGCATTTCCTTTCAGCATCCCCTCAGGACTGGCACTGAAAATAGGCCAGTTCCATCTCCTGCATCTCCTTCATTATCAAATATGCCAATATTTGGGTTGGAAAGGACTGCAGGGCACATTCAAACCTTAGCCAGACACTCGACATGCAAATACCCACACTGAGGCGAGTCTGAGCTCCACATCCTCCACACTTTAGCACTTACTCAAGTTTCCCAGACTGGCTGTGGCCACGATGTTCTCTCCACATCCAGCTCAGTGTAATTACCCTGCAGAAACCACTGTCCTGGGCTTTCCCCACTCCTCTTTGCCACAGTATTTTACACTTCCCACAGCGCCTAAAAATCCCACTGGGATCCTGGGCTGGGACTGCTGAGCTCCCTGCAGCTTCTCATGAGAACAATTCCCTGCCTTGATGGACCAAGGACTACCAGAGATTCCTCATTCCCCTCCAAAATCGAGTTTTTCTCTGACTGCTGATTCCTCCTGCAGGCAGAATGGCCACTGCACGATAAAACATTTAAATCCTTCTTTTTATGCCCAGCCACGAGGATTTCATCGTTCTGGGGCTGAAGTTGTTTTGTACAAGAGGCTGAATTTCTGGTGTTGAAGCTTTTGGGTTGAGTTACAGAACTTGAAAAATGTAATTTCAAAGTTGACATGTGAACATTCAGTTAAAGCCTGGATGAAATAACTTGCCCCGTTTCATTTTACCAACAACATTACAATAAAGGAGTTTAGAATTTAAAGGTTTTGGCTTTTTTTAATCCTTGCTATATTAAAGATAAACAACTCATTCCTTCAAGGCCACAAGCTGTATTTATTTCCCCATGAGAGTATGCGGATTTTAAAGTGTTCATTTTCCCCATAAAACAATTGGTTTTGAAACTCAAGCTCGGCTGTTCTTCCTTTTCACACAGTTGTGCTCATGTTTCCTCCAGCGAGTGTTAGTTCAGTAACACCCTCCCCAGGGACCACCAATTTTATCCTAACTCTGCTTTTCCCCCCCTTTTTTTAATTTTTCCTATGACCACAGCAGACAATCTCCCTGCAGATAAGCCATGGCTGAAAAATCTACTTTTTCTCTTTGAACACACTCTTATTTTCCATCCACTCAAGCTGTAAGAATGCCCTGCAGGTATTCCCTCAATTCTTGCTCCTTGCCAGGACATACAGTAGATGATTTTTTTTTTTAACCCAAACCTCACTTACCCCAAACTTTCCACCCCTTCAGTGCCTGTAGTTCATTCCCACCTCCTCCTCCCAGGAAAATCAGCCCCTGGACAGGTTATTCTACCACAGGACCCAAAGAAAAAGCTGATCCCTTAATTCTGGACACAGACTGGGAATAAAAGTGGCCGATTTCCCATGAAGTGGCTGAGGTGGGTGAAGCACCCACTAGACTGACTTACTCACTTTCTGTTGTGAGATAAGAATTATTAAGAGAGCAAAGCAGGCTCAAAACTTTAAAGGGTATAAAGAATACTTTATATTATTTTTTACTTCCTATTTATTATTTTTAAGTCGCTCCAAAACCTCTGTCCCCTCCACTTCCCCTGCAGCAATATCTGACCTCAAATCCTGCTGCAGACTCGAAAAATTGGGAAGTATTAACATGACAGCATTTGAAATGATCATTCTCTCTAATTATAAATATCTCACAAGGCAAAAAGGACTTTTAGGAAGAAAGACCCTGTGTGATAGAGTTTATAAAACTTCAAAGGGAATGCGATATGATAACACTTAGCACTTCTAGATACCACTTTACATCTTCAAAGCACAGCCAAATCATTAACTAATTAATCTTCAAAGAAGAGCACAAACAGTCAGGGGGAAAAAAAAGGAACTACTGAACATAATTGCTCGTTATAAAAGGGTTTCTTACAGCCCTCCTCTTTAGCATTACATTTGCTGAGTTGCCCACCTCGGATCTCATCCCACAAAAACCAGGAAAGTTTAATTTTCAGTTCTCCCCCGACAAGTCCCTCCATTAAAAACCCTCCCGGTGAAGAAGCAGCACAAAGAAATGTGTTTATGGTACAAGTGAAGATATCCCCTGACTCTCCAGACAGATCCGATCCAGGGTTTTCCAAGCCAAACCCAATTCCAGCTCCTGTGTTGTCAGCAGGAATAAAAGCTCTGCAGCTCAGCCACAATTAACATTCTGCTGGTGGCATGAGCCAGGACAGAGCCCGGCTCAATCCTTGGGACTCTGAAGGGAAAAGAAGTAAAAAACCTTTTCATTTTTAAGGAATGGGTCCAGATTCCTCCATTGAAAGGATTTGGAAGGAGGGATATTAACTCTTCTGCTCAAGTAACTCCCAACCATTTTAACTCAACCAAAAATCAGTTTAAAATACAGCAATTAAGGGAACATTCCACATTCTGGACTCGATGATCCCTTCCAACTCCAGATATTTGAGGATTCTACGATTTTAAATGATCAACAACTCGAATAAAACAGACAAAATTTATTGGGCAATTTGGTGCCATCTCCGCATATTTCTGGGGAGGAGCACTCTGCCAAAGCCTGACTTGCAACAGACATTTCAGCACTTGGAAGGATGAGAAGGAGAAAGATTTACTGGTTCCTTGTTTATTCAAAAGGCAAAAAAAAACCCTCCAAAGGAATCTGATAACATAATGCACTGGCTCTGGGGAAGATTTAATAAATAAAGGACTATTCAGAGTGGTGAGGACAGATCTCTTCATCTAACTGCCCAAAGCCTGTGTCTCCATCTGGAGAATAAAGACTTTCTCCTTATCTGTTTTCTACTAATGGCTAAAAGTAATCCAGATGCAAAACTCCAACCAAGATAAAACAAAATCTTTTCAAGACATTAAAAAAAACATTTTAAAAGCCGCCTAATATAAAGAAAAAAAAGTGCCAAAAGTGATATTTTTTAAAGCTGAGGAGACACACGTCTATTTCTTTCTCCCTCCCCTAAGACTGATGTTTGTTTTAACAAAAAAACCCAATAATTCTGGACAAAAACAGATTTGAAAGTTTCCTGAGCTCCATCACCCTTCTTAACACCTTGCTGAGGGTTGGGTTTGGGGTTGCTGTCCCCGAGGGCTCTCCCAGGCTCTGCTCCCGTGGCTTTGCCGGAGCCTGCGGTGCAAATTCCGTTCCCTTCCAACACCTCCAACTTCACCACTCCGATCCCACTTTTTATTCTGGGCCAAGATTAACATTTCCAGAGCTGAGCTCGAGGTCGAGCAGAGCAGAGCTGAAATTTATGTTTTGCCAGGAGCTTTTTATAGGCAGGATTATTTAAACTGCAGAACTCACGTGGGAAAAGGGGGGATACTCATGGGAGTTTTGCCTTTTATGTTCAGAATAAAATGAAAAACTCATTCCGGGAGACAACGCTGAGAACACCCAGAGTTTTTAAAACATAAAAATAAGTGAGGCAGAGGTAGAGCCTAAACCCAAAGTGCAACAGATATTCCTCCCCAGCTCTGCATGAGGACACTTATGAGAGAAGGAAGAAAATTATGGGATTAAGGAAATTTTTTTTGGTATTTGATCACTGTCTTCTTTCAGAGGTGGTTTTAGTTTAATGGGAGCATTGACTGATTTATTGAGAATTGGCTTCTCTGCACACCAAGGGCTCTGCCCTGAGTGTGCCCTCAAAGGCAAGTGGTCCTCCAGAAATAAAATTAAGACACAGATAGACTGATCAGTACTTTCACACCCCATTTATAAGGTCTCCGAGCTGGGGGGATGCCGGGGCACTGAGAGCACTCCATCCCTCTAACCAAAACTGTTTCCCATCCACTCCATTCCTATCCCAAGGCAATTCTTGTCCCAGCCCACGAATTCCTCTGGGCACACACGGATTTTGTGGCACAGGAGGTCACAGCACCAAGTGCTACAGACACCCCCAAACACACACCCACAACACAAAACAGCCCAAAGACTTCCCTGAGCCCCAGTGTTCCTGCAGCCCAAAGACTCCCCACACTCAGTTTATCCCCGAGCCCCAGTGTTCCTGCAGCCCCACAACCACCCCAAAGACTTCCCTGAGCCCCAGTGTTCCTCCAGCCCAGACTCCCCAC
>WBMY01015133.1:54862-99265 GCA_013397315.1 Donacobius atricapilla | reverse complement strand
CTCCCTGAATTTTCACCAGTGCCTCCCTTCATTTTCACCAGTCCCTCCCTTCATTTTCACCAGTGTCTCCCTTGATTTTCCCCAGTGCCTCCCTTGATTTGCCCCAGTAGTCTCCCACTTTTGCCAGGAGCACAACTCCAAGGTGAATAAAAACCTCTTCAGATTTAACCCAAAATGTTCCCGGTGACAACACTTAAGAAAATCCTCCAGAATCCTCATCCAAAACCCCACACCGTAATTATCAAGATATAATTCTGGAGATTTTTTTGATGGATTAAAAGCCATTGGCTGAGACTCGCTTCCGAGACGGCTTCTCCAGCCCAGCCCCCTTCTCCCTGGCTGCCTTCCTTCCTCCTGGATCCCCTTTAATGAGGAAGGGATGGAAGCGGCATCCCGAGGGAGCCGGCAGAGCCCCCTTTGATCTGGGGGTCCCCGCGGAGCCCCCGCGCCCTGCCCGCCTCCCCAGATCCCCCCGTGATTGACGCTGCCTCTGATGTGCAAACCGCTTTGAACTTCACACACCCAATTCCCATCGGGCCAGGCTCATTCCTATTCTCCTTCAACGGGATTTATGAGCGGGAGATGGGCGAGCGCCGGAGATAAAATGAAATTTGCAGGAGCTTTGAATCCGACATCAAAACGGCGCTCGAGTGAGCTCCGACTGGATTTTGCTCGGCCTGAATTTACAGTGTAAATCAAGTTCTTTTGTGCTTTTGGAGTTTAGGGGGGAAAGGAGGGAGCTGTGGATAAAAATGGCACTCGAGCAGCTGCTCAGGGCTTCGTATTGTTTTAAATACTTTTTTTTTTTTTTCCTTTTCTCTCCGTTCATACAAATTCAAGTTGACATTAATATGCAAATGAAATTACATAAGCTCGCTCAAAATTCAGTGTTTCCTTTGAAATTCCCCAACTAGGCCTTGTTTGCTTGATGGCAAGGCAAGATTTTTTTAACTCATATTTAAATATAGAGTTCCCACTGTATCTAAACAGAATGCTGGAAAACAATGTTTTTATTAATAAATTTAAAAATAAAAAGAAGCTACTGATGGTTCAGTTACACCATGTCTTGTGGCAAGGCACTAAAATTGTTCCCCTTATTTCAAGAATTCTTGAGAAATCCAAGTATAGCTGCTCTCAGACGTAAAGAGTATTATTGGAAAGAGGATTCAACCCAGGAACACAAACTACTCCCAAGCTCACCTTTTCATGAGGAATTTCTATTCCCATTTTTTCATGAGGAATCTGGCCACATAAGAAGTAAAAGCAAGGGCTCAGGAGAGGAATTTCCTAAATACCTGCTGCACTTTATGGACAAATGCTGCCAAGGCCAGGACTGTGCACAGTCCCTACATCTCCTAGAACCCCCTGGGCTTTACTGCAGCCTGGAACTCTGTCAGAACAGCAAATACATCTTAAATTTGATTTATTGTGGCCCCCCTACTCCTCCTCTGGAAGTGCAGCTCTTCGGGTATTGCAGCAACCCAAGGAACTGAATGGGATTCCCGTTATCTCCCACTTAACTGCTCAGGAGAGGAAAGATAAACACAGAAAGAGCTGTGATAAAATTGAACTGCATTAGCAAGTATTTAACCATCTTTTTAAAAAAAAAAAAAAAAAAGGCAAAAACCAGACCACTTCTGAAGGCAGTATCACAGTCAGGGAGTAAATGATTTTCAAATAGAGGTTTGTAAACTCCCTTATTCAAACAACTCCATTAATGTTTGCAATGCACCACTGCCAAGTAGGGTGTTTTACCAACAAATATTTCTCCATTCCAGCTCCTTCCACAAATTTGGATAAATGCATTCCCTAAGCTCTTATCAGCACAGTTAAATAAAGAGCAAGAACAGATTTCCAGCTGCCTTGCAAGGCAGCCAGCGCGGGAGCATTAATGAACACCAGTGCCCCTGAACAGATGGATTTTGGAGACCTGGGGCACCTTCCCAGGAAACCCCAGCAGAGAAATCCCTTTGTGGACCCCAGGGTGGAAGGGGGATGAGTCCAGCAGCAAAGGGATCCATGTCCAGCCAGGAGTGCAGCGAGGGACACTCGGGGCACCTTCCTGGAGCCGCCACTCCCTCCCTGTTGCCTTTTATCTTCTTTTTGCCAGGGTCAGGATTAAATGCTCAAGATGCTATTTCTTGTTGGGATTCAGATGTTTATTAATTCCCATCTATATCACAGTCTCACAAACCATGAGCTCTACAGCATTTCTGCTAACAGAGTAAAAATGGAGCCCTATCCCTCTCTCTCTGCAAGGACTTTTAAGAATAAACTGTCCAATTAAGAAAGGACAGCTAAATTATTTTTACTTTTAACCCAATAACCAACCACCCATGGCCCACAATGTGGACTTTTCTACCCAATTACAAAATACTACCCAGACCCATGGAGAAGGTGAAAAAGAAGGACTGGCCTCAGCCCTAAATCCTCCATCTTGCTTTATATATATATTACTGTATTCTAAACCCTTAAACTCTTAAGTTTTCCACCCTGTGATATCACACACTTCTATTTAACTCCACACCCACAATCCCAGCGCTGTCACTCAATTTTGGGAGCTTCTCCACAGCCTCAGGTCAGTGCAGGGTTTGCTTGGGGGGTCAGTGCCTGCCAGCACAGAAAATCTGGAATTCTCAGTGCCCAGGTTCCTGCAGGCAGGCACCAACCTGCCCGCCAAGCATGGGGGAGCTTGGCAAGCTCTGCTCCCTGCCTGCCCTGCTCTGCCCCTGTGCCATTCCCAAAGCTTCATTAAGCAGAGCTGAAAACGCCAGCAGAGGTATTTGGAGAAAGGATCAGCAAAAAGCAAAGGGGAACACAAGTCCCTGCCCTGCTCACCCCTCCTCAGCAGTCCCTGCACACGGGTTCAGGCGTGGGATTATTTCCCTGTGCCAAGCACTTTTAGAGCCTTTGGAAAAGCAGCAGAGTGTAATTTTATCAGGAAATTTTTGTTGGATTAAAGCCTTGCCAAAACCACTCGATAGCCACCAACTGTGCTGCCTCATCCAGTTGGGTTTGCAGATCCCAATTTCTTCCTTTTCACCACTTTCCAAACCAAGGCAGTTCCATTGCACAACCCTGCCTTGGAGAGGGCACAAACACACAACCGCTGGTCTTACACCAGTGAAACCAGAATATTTGGGGTACAGAACAGCAACCAAAAGCACAGCCAGGCTGGGAATTTTAATCCAGACTGGAATCACGTGGAAACTCACTCATTTGGGCTCGTCACTGCCAGAGCCAACACCATGAAACAGCAATAAAACAAGTATTGCTTTCCCTGTCATATCTCACTACTCGTTAAACAACCAAATTAAATGCCAGGTTCATTTTCTAACCCAGTTTGTGCTTTGTGAGGTCCTGTTTTCTATCATTTATTTATAGTCACCAGGTGTGGAAATCTCACAGTTTATCCCAAGCAATATGACAAAGCAAAGCTTGGATTTTCAGGAGAAATCATCAAGCAAAGTCATGGATAATTTTTTTCGTAGTAGCAACAAATACAAACTGACGTCAGCAATCCATTAAAAAAAAAAATAATAATGATAATTAAAAAATCCTTTCCCAGCAGGATAGTTCATCCTTCCCAAGTTAATCTTCCCCAAACTTGCAGCATTCCCGGCTCAATGCCCATCAGCTGAACAGTAACAGACTGAAGACCCCATGATAAACAACCTTAAACACTGTGGGGAAAACCTTCAAACCTACCTAAAAATAAGTAAAAATACACTGAAGAGAATGCACTTCTGACACTGCTCTTGCCCCAAATGTTTGCTCAAATAAAGAGGCCACACGAGAACAAGAAGACACAGAGTTCAGCAGTTGTAACACAAACATTTCACAACCTTCAGCAACGAAAACCACAGCCCTGAGGACTCGGACATGGCCAAGGCCCAATCCAAGGCACAGGATCTCATGGAAAAAGAGATTGTCACAGACAAATCGGGGTCTTTTTCCATGTGAACTCTTCTGCAGCAGCAGTTAATAAATACTTTAACCAAAAAATTGTAATTATGGTTGCTTTAACACCAACATTAAACATTTTAAACACCAAGGATAAGCTGTTAGCAGCAGCAGCACATTCAATTTGATTTCCTGCAAGTGCAGGCCCAGTTAGTCCATGAATTAAGCACAGAAGAATTCAAAATATGATCACAATATCCAGGTGAATCCGCTTCTTTCCTGATATTTTAACCAAAATGGGGAATCTCCCAGAAAGGCGATGCCACATGGAAAGAAAATGAAAGGAAGAGCAGGAGATGGGAGAGGCTGAAAGAGGAGAAAAACTGAAATGATGGCAGAAACATTCAGACAAATCAGGCAATTAAAACAGCATGGAGCTGAAACTTGGAAGTTTCAAACAGAAAACACATTTTGACATTGTTTTTTTGTCTTGCAGATGATTTCCTACAGACAGCACTGGGTCCAATGGTCAGATAAGCCTTAGCCAGGTCTTGCCAAGGTCCAGAACATCCTGCAGCTGATAAACTGATCTGGGAAGCATTTAATTATTGATCCAAGGAACTATAAATAATGAGAATCACACTGTAGAGCCTGAATGAGGAGCTGTGCAAACAGCAAATTCATCCCTCTGCTTTGCCAGTTGTTTGTGTTTTAAACCACTTCCTGGGAATGATTCTTATGCAAGTTCACCACAGGTAAAGAAATTTCTAAAGGACTTCCAAGTTACGTAATTTCAGAGGACAAAGTGAAAAGGAATTCTCTCAAGTTTCTAAAGTTTCACTAAAATAACTAAGTAATTTTGGAGGACAAAGTGAAAAGTAATTCACTAAAGTTTCCAGACTAAATGCAGACTTCTCTTTTTAATGGAAAATGAGGCCACACTGACAAGGGGGTGATAAATCCCATTTCTCCTTCCCCTCAGCCCTTGCTTGGAAGGTGTTCCTGCTGCCTGGTGATTCCTGCATGGACTTTGTGATCAGAGGGCAGAAGGGTTTTCATCCTCAAAGAATTCCTGACCCTTTTGTCCACACTGCCAACAGCCTGGATGTGCCAGCCTTTTGCACAGGCACCTTGTCCAGCAGGAACTGCAGAGACCGCCAAACCTCTGCCCTCGGAGTCACCTGATGACCCAAATTATCCTCCTCCCTCTCAAATGTTTTTGCATCAGACTGAGATATAAACAATAAAAATCAGTCTGTAATCAAGGTTTGCAGAAGCAGGAAGTTACTTTTGCTCTTTTCA
This sequence comes from Donacobius atricapilla, assembly GCA_013397315.1. Lineage (NCBI taxonomy): Eukaryota > Metazoa > Chordata > Aves > Passeriformes > Mimidae > Donacobius > Donacobius atricapilla. The sequence continues at coordinate 94,060 of WBMY01015133.1, read as the reverse complement.
AGCCCATGTGGAAGTAAGTGTTTAATACGTTCAGCATCTCAAGAAAATTACTCCTCTTTTATCAGAAAAATCAGAGCTTCTATCACACATGTCTACTGCAAGAAAACACAAAGAAATTTCTGCAAATATGCAGCACAATAGAAATGATTAAAGACAACCAACTGCCTGGATTTAGCATCCTCAAAACTCCTGTATTTAAAACCAAACCAAATTGAACATGAACAAATCCAGTTTCCAAGCAATGCACTTGATTTCATGAAACCTCTGCGGTCAAACAGCAGCATGTCAAGCTGATGAAACTGGAACACAGTGCTGCTGGCATGCGATGGACTGACCACCTCGTGATTTTGGTTACTTCAAAGCAGAGAGAAGGTCCCATGACCAGCCTCAGGAGAGCTATTCAGGGCAAGCAGCGTCTCCGTGCAAAATCGGTGGCTTGGATCTAGACAGACTCTTTTTGTACAGAACACTGTGAACAAACTTTCCTTCTTTTATTGCTCCCAGCTGAGTCCCAGCTCTTGTTTAAAGCCCATCATTAAACACTGGTGTGGGAGAAATGTAAAAGAAGATGAGGACGAGACAAGAGGCACCTTTGGAGTCGTGCCTTCTCCGTTTTTATCCGAAGTAGCAGGAAACTCGGGCTATTTTGCAAAGACACCCTTACTTCCTTCACAGATTAAATGCCAGCATGAGGAATCCCAGACTTTCATACTCACTCCATCATGGATGGTGGGATGGTACAGCAGTCCTGGATGGCAGTCAGGGGTGAGGTGAGGTGAGCAGTGTATGAAGCTTCCACCACCTGCTTGTTCCGATTCACAACGTCCAAGTAACGGTTGAACTTCTCGCGGATTTTTTTTGCCAACTGAAAAAAGCACAAGAAAGTTTAAAATCAACCCGGTTTCTCTGTATTATCCCATTCCTTAACAAGCAATTAACACCTGTGTTAAAGACAATTGTTTTCTGATTTGCTCATTGTGGTTTTTATTTTTGTGGCTTAAGCAAGAAGTAATTAATATTGGCTGCAGCACGGAGACTATACAAGAAAATAAATCACATTTACCATCCAGCAATGGGTGCTTCAACAGAGTTTTGCATGTGTGAGAAGTGTGACTTCCATGACATAAACTTCCCTTTCACTGAGAACTGACAGCTGGATGTGGCACTGAGGTGCTTGCGCCAAGGCCTGACAAGGACGTGATGGAGAATAAATCAAGCCACAAGTCACTTCACTTTGAAGTTCTAGACATGGACACTTCAGGAAAGCCCAAATAATGGTGTTAGAGACACCTTCACCTACACAGAACTCCTACTGCTCCAGGAGCAAAGAGCCAACAGCAAATCTGCTGCTGATGGGAGCAACCTCAGGATCCAAGGGACCCAAATAACCCAAATACTGCCAGGAATATTTCTCTGCTCCTCAGCAGCCTCCTCATCAGGGAGATCTGTGCAGAAGCATTTCACCACTTCTCTCACGGAGATTTGGGCAAAACAAGGCATCCCAGATTTTGCTTTTCTGCTGTATTCCCTGCGGCTTTCCTGGGAGGCTCCGCAGGCTGAGCATTGCCAGGGTGATTTTCCTCATCGATCTACAGCTCACTGTGCTACTCACAACCCACAGCTTCAACTACAGACTGAGAAATCTCTAATTGATGTTACAACACAGCGGCGAGAAAATAATGACAAAAGTCTCGCACCAGTGGAATTCCTCCCGAAGCCTTTTGTTGTCAGGTCCCTCTAAGGAAGGGACTCCTTATAAATCAGGACAAGGTTTAGAGGTTACACTGTGATTTGTAAGAGCCAATTTCGCTCCTTTCAAAAAACGAAAACAAACAGTTTGCGGCCCCTCCCATGCAATTCTCAGACCATTATGAAAAATTCGGGTGCCTCACTTCGGAAACAGCAAATTGGGTACTTCAGCCCTTCTTTTTACATGCTTCGGAAAAAAAATTGAAGTAAAATGAATAATTTTTTTTTTGCCGGCAAATACTTCCAAGCTGGTGTGACTGGAGGGCTGGTGGTGCCTGTGGCACCTCTGCCCTGCCCATGCCAGGCAGATGCCAGGCAGATGCCAGGGAGGGCTGAGCTGCCGGGACACATGCCAGGCTGCCGGAGTGCCTGGGCATGGCTGTGTCCCCTCATTAGGCACCTCACAACGAGCCTGACTAATGACTGCCAGGGAGAATGGAAAAGGAAAATCTGGGGCTGCTCCAGAGCAAACGTGACGGCAAACACAGTTACCAGGAGACATCAGGTTTTGCAAGGAACATTTTACTGAGACTTTCACTCCTGGTCTTTCATCAAAGGGAGGAATTGATTGGATCAAGCTCTTTTTTTGCTCTGCATATTCTGCATCCCTTTCACACCAACCAATTATACATTTCATCAGCAGCCAGACACGTCCCAAATGAAAGAATCATCTCTAAGCAAGACAGAGGTGTTGAATAATCAGAAATACTGTTTTGCATTTCCGGAAACTTCTCCAGAGCTGAATCACCTCCTCAATCCACGGCACTCCTCTCTCCTGCTCCCTGCACACCCCAAACCCCATGATTTAACAGAGCTGCTGCTTTTGTGCGCTGGGAAACAGCCCTGGATTTTCCAGATCCCCTGGACTAACAAATGTCTCTCCTAACTCTTACCAACAGGCCGTTTTTGTCATGATTTACTTCGTTCTGGGAGGAAGGAGGCCGCGCTGCTACCAGCCCTGCTCTGCCTCCATTGTTCCCAGGGAATGCTGCGGCTCCCGGACAGGTCTCCAAGGAGCACAGGTTTAATAGGAGCCCGCTCAAATGACTTGCAGAATTACACCTAATTAGTTCTGTGGAATGATTTATTGCCAAGGCACCAGAGGACCGCTAATGGGCTCCTCCACGTTAGACATCCAGCGCTGTTAAATTGCTCCCAGTTGTTAAGATAATAAGCTGTTGGGGAGATCCTTTTCTGCTTTCCAGTAAACTTTCCTTTTTGTCTGGGTGTACCCCTCAATGCGTTCTTTAGAAGTGGATTCTCGTGGAGGGTCTCAAACAAACACAAGCCAAGTTTCCTAAATCAAAAGCACTTCGATTTGGTGGGTACAAAGTTCTCCTCTCAGTCTGAGCAAATGAAATGCCAAGGTAAACCAGATATTGGAATCTGAGATTTCTCTCTTGATTTCCCTACCTGAAACCAGGGAGAGGGGAGAGAGCTGAAGTTTGCTGAGCATCATTAGCCATCATAAAACCATCAAGGGCCCCAGAACAAAAGGCCCCTGGTTTGGAATAAGGGCTGCTTTCTGATAAATGAATGCTGTACAAGCCCAGGGTTCAGTGTTGATGAGTTTTCACCTTCTAGGTTGAACGATAAAAGCACCCCACAGCCTTTTGAATTTCACCCCGCTGTGCCGAGTGTAAAGATCTGACAAATCTGTTTTTCAGAAGATCCTGTACTTCAGAAGCTGACAAAAAGCAAATGCTTTGTTCCCCAGCTGCGTCTCCCATGGAAAAACCTCGGAATGGCTCAAAGTCATTCCGTTATTTCTCTGAAATGGGATCCGGCCCCTCGGTCGGGGCAGGGAGTCAAGTGCATGTCAGCAACCAGGGATCTGAAACCTCCCAGAGCTGCAGGCACCATTCCCTGCCCACGGCTGCAAGAACTGACTTTGTCTAGTCCGAAGAATTCTAAAAATATTGCCCTCTGATAACATGACAGTGCTCCCAACAATTCAAAACCAGCGAACTCAAGAAAGTCACCAAGGGCAAGACGATCCAAAAATACTTTTCTGTTAAAAATTTCTTCAACTAAATAAACTATGATAAGAAACTGGGGGTAGCGTGCCAATGAAGTACTGGAAGCAAATGGTTCTAATTCATCAAATTGAGAAGTATCACCCAGATGAAGCCTAACAAAACAAACTTTTCTTCCATAGCTGGGCTTCACTTCCCTCCCAAACTTTATTCCCTCTGCAGGGTGATGCACTCAGCTGCTGGAGCCTGTCACAGTAAAAGCTGCAGGCTTAAATCACCTTCTCCTCTTTCTAAATAAAAACCTCAAGTTTTTATCCAACACATACCCTGCTTTTTTTAACCTGCCTGGAGCTGGAGGGCTGCTGGATGCTGATGGATGCCAGACCCACACCGGCTACAAAACCTCCGAAGTAGAGAAAGAGAGATAACAAATAATGAAAGGACAGAACACTGAACCATGAAACCATGCTTACATACTTGCTGAAGCATTTTTAAGGCAAAATGGAAGACTGTGCACCCCCCATGAGGCACACAAAAGGGGCAGGGGTGTCCCACTCCTGGGTGGGTACCAAGTGTGACAGACATTTCCTGCTCCCACAGAAACGCTCCGTTTTAATGAGACTGATATAAATCTGGATATCTTGAGATTGACATAAGGTATCATTATCCTACACAAAGTGCTCCTCACCTCATCTCAAACACAAAAGCAAGGGGAGGCCTCCGTGGGCATTTTTCAGATTTCTGCGTTTTCTCCTTAACTAATAAACAGCACAATAAGCAGTGAGTGCTCTCCGTGAACAATGCAGCCATTAGCCCTGTTTTCCCTGGATTTCCTCTGGCAGCTGACACGCAGCCAAAGCCCTTGGGTTTGCAGACAGGTTGGACTGTAACACCTGTTTCTATTACTGCAGCACCCCTGGGTAATGCACTTCAATTGTCACCACCTCCACTGACAACCTTTCATCACAACATCACTGAGCTCCTCTAATTTTCCCAGAGACATTTCCCTCATTTGCATCGTTCCCTCGAGCTTTTTTTTAAAGCTTCTTCCCCCTCAAAGCTCCACAGCTCTGAAGTCTTCCCTTTGCAGGGAGCTCTGAGGGAAAGCAGAGCTCCAAGGTGAGGTTTTCTTTCTGGCTGTAGCTTGAAAGTCGAGGTATTTTTCATGTTTCCAAGCCTGTATATAAAATATGCATCAGTGGAGTTGACAGGCAGGGATGCCAGGACAGACTCACAGCCCGGGATTTAACACTGTCAAGCTCCTTGGAAAGGATTGCTTACACGTGGAAGAGTTAGAATTTTGAGGTTTAAATTCCCTCTGTAAACCAGAAAAATCTGGAAAAAAGCACCTCTCTCCAACACCCACCAGGCATTCATCCTGCTGCTGTACCACGGCCGTGCATCCACAGACCCCTAATCTAGGAAACTTTTAAAGTTGTTTATTTTTCATCTACGCGGCTCTTGAGGAAACCATGGGTTTGTATCAGTCCTGAAGAGCCAGAGGTCAGCAGGGACACAACTCAAGGAAGGATCACAGAATCACCTCCAGCTTCATCCCACACCTCACTTTTAAAGGATTCTAACCATTCATGGAATGCTGGGATGGTTTGGGTTGGGAGGAACCTCAAGGATCATCCTGTTCCAGCCCACCATGGGCAGGGACACCTCCCATATCCCAGGGTGTTCCAGCCTGGCCTTGGACACTTCCAGGGATCCAGGGGCAGCCTCAGCTTCTGTGGCCTCCCCACCCTCACACTGAAGAGTTTCTCCCTAAAATCCCATCTAAACCTCCCCTCCTTCAACCTAAGTCCATTCTCCCCTGTGGAAAGTCCCCGTTCCTGCTTCTCTGGATGCACTGAAAATATATTCCATTATTGCAATCAGGATGCAGGAAACCGCTTTCCAATGTGCATTTTGTCACGGAAACCAGCACTCATTTGAGGTTTTCCACTGGCCAGTACCTTTGGCAAAGCTTCCCAAGACTTATCCCAAGGAAGATGTCAAACAGGATGCACAGCAAAACCTAGAGAGAGGGCCACAACTCCGGAATCATTCTGGAAGTACATTAAACACACAATAATTGCCTTTTATTGTGAGGCTCACAATTTATTAATGCGTGTGAACATGCCACTTTTCACAGCCAGGGAACGTGTTGCGCTCCACAGCTGAATGTAATTTTTTCAGCACATTTCAGATCTAATTTCCTCCCCAAAGACCTCTTTGCCCAGTCCAAAACTCAGCCGAACTAAAAATCCAACCCAAGAGCAGCACGGTCTGAGCTTTTCAAGCCTTTTCTCCTCAAAGGTGGTTAAATCTACTCCTGCTTGACAGCATTTCAGTCTCTCTCCTCTGCAGAGCCCAGATCCCCTCTCTGCTCATCACAGACAGCAGATGTCTGGCAGGACACTGAACACACACCAACTTCCTTGAAATCAGCTAATGTATATCTTCCCCTCATAAAACTCCTCCTCTCCCACTTTATTGACATCACTAACTCACACCACTGCATTTTCATCTTGTATGAGAGGTCTCTGATACTGAAATAACTCACAGAGAAGGAATCCAAGTTATTTTTGGCCATTGTTGTCCCATTTTTAATAAGCTATTCAAAGCAGAAAAGGTTTTATCTGTCAGGTACAACAGTAATTCTATAAATGCAGGTCTTAAAAATGCAACCAGTTCAATGCTGAGAGGTAAAACCGCTCCTTGTGTGGCATGAAGAAAGCCAAAGGTATTGAACAGTTGGGCCTGAAGGCCAACAGCTGGAATCTTTCACTTTTTCAATAAACTTGAGAGTCATTATTTACATGGTTTAGTATAAAAAACCCACCACCCCCACAACAATTCAGTCCTCTGCCAAAAAAACGAAAAAATCCCAGCTGACATAAAACTGTCATTAATTGCCTTTGGATATGAGTTGCTATGAAAATGTTAATGAATGACCAAAGCAGAAATGAGATTTCTCTGGCAGGGGATTTCGTTTGCTTACATTTGTTTGCCTTTGCTCAAGATGATCCCATTCAATGTCCTACTCTTATAAAATTCAGGTTCTGTTGCCGGGGATTCATTAGGGCTAAGAGATCTGGTTATTAATGAACCAGAAGTGCTCAATTATTCTTCCATCCACTTCACTGTAGAGCTTTTAACCACAGTAATTACACTTTACCAGAGCACTGTTTTTTCCCCTGACAGCTCCAAATCCATCACCCCACCTCCAGTGTTTGGACAGCTCTTTAAATCCACTTGGGATGAACACAGACATCTGCTCCGGGAAACAAGGACTGTCTTTTCCTCAGTGGAGAATCCATAGTCAGGACTTCAAAGAAGTTTTAATCCAGTTTCTTGGTTTCCCAAAAACACTTTTGCCTTTCAAAAGCCATCTGATGCATCTGATCCAGCCCACATGGCCCTTCTGCAGTGCACAGACCACCCAGAAACACTCCTGGAAATGCTGCCCTACACAACACAGAGCCAGAGAACCCATCCTGAGGGGTGTCTGGATGGTTTGGGAGTTAAATTGTTCCAGTCAGGTGACATTACCTTCCCATGGTCCCTCTGCTTGCAAGCACCCACCTGGGCATGCCTACAGGGAAGCCAAAGCTTCCCAAGGGCTGGGGAAAAATCTGGAGCCCCAGGAGAGCCTGAGGGAGCTGGGGAAGGGGCTCAGCCTGGAGAAAAAGAGGTTCAGGGGGGCCCTTGTGGCTCTGCACAACTCCCTGCCAGGAGGGGACAGCCGGAGGGTCGGGCTCTGCTCCCAGGAACAGGGACAGGAGGAGAGGGAACGGCCCCAGGCCAGGCCAGGGGAGGTTTGGGTTGGATATTTGGGAATATTCCTCCTGGAAAGGCTGCCCAGCCCTGGCACAGCTGCCCAGGAGTCCCCATCCCTGGAGGGATTTAAAAGCCATGTGGATGCGGCACTTGGGGACATGAGGTGGCCTTGGCAGTGCTGGGGAATGGTCTGAAAGGTCTTTTTTTATCTAGAAGTTCCTTACAATCCCATTTGAATTGCCTCTGCTTTTACTTTTTCCTCAGTAAACAAAACTTAAAGAAGACTGGACATGTCACCATTTCTAGGAAGCACAACTTGGAGTGTTGATAAATTATTATTTCTGTATTCCATGAGCAGTTTGAATCCACACAAACTGCTCTGGGAAACCACAACGGGGCTGCCTGCAGGGCTGAACAGCAACTCCCTCTTCCCCAGGGAAAGCCGCGCTCGGAGGAGCTTCTGTTTTTCCTGAACATTGAAACTGGTTTGATAGGGGTCTAGGAACATCAGGTTACTCCTGAAGGTTGAGCAAGTCCATGCTTAAACTGGGAAGAAAAGCTGGTTCTTTGTTCCATTTCTTCGACCAAAACCCATCACCTTTACCACAAACATAATTAGTACTTTAATTTCTTAAAGAATAAAACATGACTTATTTGATCCATTTGAAAACTGATCCAAAATCAATTTTAAAAATATACACATGTATTAAAATGCAAACTGCCCATGTATTATCTCCATGTTAAATTGAGGAGTCAAATGTTGAAATGTGTTCCTGTAAAACCCCACAAAATGACAAGCATCCCTCAACCACACCTGTGATGCACCAGGCTGTAGCTGTCCCTAATTTCCACATCATATTAACTGCTTTACTTTGAATTTGAAATTTTATAAGAGACACTTCCAACATGAAAGCCTGACAATTAATGGGAGCTACTTCATGAGGGCCCTTTTGTTTCCAAGGGACAGCCCCACACCAAGCAGATGGAAAAGCTTTTCATGGCAATGCAAAATTCTCAAAAAGCATCATCAGCACATGCAGCCCGTCCTCATTTCTATCCCATTCCGCTGGCTGTGATCTGAGGTTAGCAAGAGGCCACAAATCCAGCCAGAAAGAATTCCCTGAGCTCCCTCTGCGCCAGGGGAGGTGGGAAGGGGTTCTGGACTCACCTGCTGAACTTCGCTTTCTCCATTCGATATTTTCTCCGTGTACACGAAGGAGTTGAATATCCTCTGCAAGAAAAACCAGAAAGGATGTGTCAGAGGCTTTTTTGTCATAAATGTCACGGGAAAGCAGCTCCAAAAGGTGGATGGGTGAGGAACTGGGATCAGAGAAGGATGTGGGGAGGCTTCCCAAGGGGAATCACATCTCCACGCGGGGATCTGCATGGAGAGGCTGACTTTGGAAGGCAGAGACATTACAGGGTTTTTTTCCAAACATCTGTTTATTTACCAAACTGACATGAGGTGCTAAAAATAGTTCCACGTGCAAACCATGACCCTTCTTTTGCTGAACACTGAACCCGATATAACTACTTTGAGAAGTACTTGTTTCCAACTAAAACATGAGAGGCCCAGAGCCAAATTTAGACAAATTGAATATGTGGAAAAGAGGCAAGTGAGACTCAATTTGAGCACAACCTCATTAATAGCAAAAAAATCCCCAAAAGATGTATCAGAAGATAGAAGTGAGAGCTGTGTCCTCCCCTGGGAAGCTCAGTTCCCACAGGGGACAGGTGACAGCCACGCTGCCATCCCTGTCCACAGACACAGAGGAAAAAACACTCAACACCTCATTATATTCTGCTTCCAGACTGAAAAATAAGACTGAGAATATCTGGGGTTAGACCAACAGCATTCCTAAAAAGTCTGCCTGATCACCTAAGCTTCTCTTCCACGATTTCTCACTTCCAAGGGCAGCTTTCCACCGGAAAATGGACAGTATCCCTAAAATATTCCTTTGCCCTCTTAGCAGCACTAAGTGGCACCAACAGCTGTAGTAGCAATAAATGGAGGTTATTTAGGCGGTCAAGACATTTCTCCAGGAGAGCTGGGACGTCACTGAGGGAATGGATCCCAGTTCTATCAGCGCTGAGTGGCACACGTGACACTGCCTCTGGCAAAGGACAGGGATTCCTCAACACCCCGACTGTATTAGCAGCAGTAACAACTGCAATTACTAAAAAGTCTAAATTTCATCCAGATTCATCTGCCTGACAACTCTTGGAGTCCTCAGCTCCGAGAGGTTTTTTTGATGCAGGTTCAGCTGATTCCCTCCCAGCACAGTTACAGGCAGCTACCACTGGCAAAAACCAGCCTGGAAAATCCTTTGGCGCGCTCACCATCATCACCTCCCCTTATCCCTCTCCCTCCTGAGGACCTGAGGAATTTCAAAAATGTGAACTCTTCATTCTGAAGAAGCATTTGGAAGAGCAGCAATAAATCTCCTTGGCTTACAAGGCTCAGGGAGCCAAGAAGGAGGGGCAAAGGAGGGGGAGGAAAAATGGTATCTACTCTTAAAAGCTGCCTGTACATCAAGACTTCCTCTTCATCCAGACCTCTGTTTAAAGTTCTGCTTGGGTACTTTAACTACAAACATGTTGGATTTTTTTTTTCCTCCCTCATGAGATGAAAAGATAATTTAAACATCAGAAGGAAACACATTAAAGCGTGTCATTTTGATGCAAAATGTTTTAAATGAATTGAATTTTTCTGTCCACGCAGCATTTAGTGTGCAGACATCAAAAGGAACGAGGAGGAAATCGACTGTCAGCTCCTGAGAATGAAGCTTTCTGTCCCTAACACAAAGCTGACCCTTCTTCCACCCTTTTCACACGTAGCCCATTTATGAACTTGCAAAATAATGCCAAAGCACATCATCCATGGTTATATAAGAGTCACAGTGCCAGCAGGAATTTCTTTGGCTTGATTTGTAACCTATTTTTGCTTGATTTTCAATTAACTAACTTCTTTAAAATGCTCTGGTATGTTCTGTTGTTTTAACTAAAAGCACTGTGCATGGCAGAGAGGGGGGAGCAGGAATTTCTCAGTCAAACTAAGCACAGCTAATGAGTAAACCAACAGTAAAAAATCGAGCAAGGACTGAGACTGCAAGCCCGAGGCTACAGCTGAACTGCTCAGCCCCTGCCTGTGTCCAGTCCCTACTCGGGATACCCAGCCCCTACTCAAGAATTCCTGGGCACAATTCCACCCGGGGGAAAAAAAAAACCCACAACAATAAAACAATTTAAGCTAATTTCACTGACTTAAAATTGCCCTAGCTTTTAGCAGAAAATCAGAGCTAAGTGGCAACCTCAGATGAAGCTGAGGGAACTTCACAAGTCAGCCCCACACACAACCTCGGGAAAAACAGACTAAATATTTAGGAGAACTTGCCCTGCAGTTTACACAGCCCATTAGCATCTGTACTTCATTCTTCCCACCCCTCTTGTTTAATTGGCTCTGTGGAGCAGATGGCAGCAGGCTCAGCTCCCTCACAGAACAATCCCACCCGTGTTTAATGAGATGCTCGCCCGGCATTATTTGCTATAACCCATCACCACTCGCTCTCCCAGCGTGGGAAGGCTGTGCTGGATCAGCACCCAGGCTTTCCTCGGGATCAGCTCTGCATCAGCACCCAGCCCTTCTGCTGGATCAGTATCCAGCCTTTTCCCTGTGCCAGCACCCAGGCTTTCCTCTGGATCAGCCCTGGATCAGTATCCAGCCTCTCCTCTGCATCAGCTCTGGATCAGCACCCAGCCTCTCCTCTGGATCAGTATCCAGCTTTTCCTCTGGATCAGCATCCAGCTTTTCTTCTGGATCAGTATCCAGCTTTTCCTCTGGATCAGTATCCAGCCTTTTCCCTGTGCCAGCACCCAGGCTTTCCTCTGGATCAGCCCTGGATCAGTATCCAGCCTCTCCTCTGGATCAGTACCCAGCCTTTCCCCTGGATCAGCAACCAGCTTCTCCTCTGGATCAACATCCAGCTTTTCCTCTGGATCAGTATCCATCCTCTCCCCTGGATCAGCACCCAGCCTCTCCTCTGGATCAGTATCCAGCTGTTCCTCTGGATCAGTATCCAGCCTTTCCCCTGGATGGATAGGCGTGCAGCCTTTCCTCTGGATCAGCATCCAGCCTCTCCTCCGGATCAGTATCCAGCTGTTCCTCTGGATCAGTATCCAGCCTTTCCCCTGGATGGATAGGCGTGCAGCCTTTCCTCTGGATCAGCATCCAGCCTCTCCTCCGGATCAGTATCCAGCTGTTCCTCTGGATCAGTATCCAGCCTTTCCCCTGGATGGATAGGCGTGCAGCCTTTCCTCTGGATCAGCATCCAGCCTCTCCTCCGGATCAGTATCCAGCTGTTCCTCTGGATCAGTATCCAGCCTTTCCCCTGGATGGATAGGCGTGCAGCCTTTCCTCTGGATCAGCATCCAGCTTCTCCCCTGGATCAGCACCCAGCCTTTCCTCTGGATCAGTATCCAGCCTTTCCCCTGGATCAGCACCCAGCTTCTCCTCTGGATCAACATCCAGCTTTTCCTCTGGATCAGTATCCATCCTTTCCCCTGGATCAGCACCCAGACTTTCCTCTGGATCAGTATCCAGCCTTTCCCCTGGATGGATAGGCGTGCAGCCTTTCCTCTGGATCAGCATCCAGCCTTTCCCCTGGATCAGCACCCAGCCTCTCCTCTGGATCAGTATCCAGCTTTTCCCCTGGATCAGTATCCATTCCTTCCCCTGGTTCAGCCTTTTCCCTTGAGCTGCTCCTCCACCAGAGGAATATTCCATGGAATATCTCCATCCCCACCATCACTCCCAACATCCCAGCACATACGTCCTCAAGCCCTCAAATGCCACCTTATTTTATTTTCCTTCATTCGCCTTTGAATGCATAATTAACTGGGAAAAACTCCTTTATTTTTACACCCAGGTGGAACTATCCCAGCCCTGTGACTGAAGCAATGTCTACTTTCCAATAGTAAAAAAATAGTGTTGGAGAGTTTGATTCATGCTGACACTTTCCACAACAGCAAGTGGACAAGTGGAAATGGCCTTAAGCTCAGACAGGAGATTAGGTTCAATACTAGAAATTTTTTTTCACTGTTTTTGGGGCAATGTAACAGGTTGCTCAGGGAGGTGGTGGAGTCCCCATCCCTGGAGGTGTTCTGGATCTGGAGCTGGGAGATGTGGTTTGATGGTTCCAGGAGGGGTGGGTCCACAGCTGGACTTGATGTTAAAGGTCTCTTCCAAACCCGATGATTCTCTAATTTTACCATATCAGAGCTTATTATAATCTTTCTAAAGATTCCTTTGGAATTATTCAGACATTGGAGACTTGCCTGGCTGTACCTGCAGCTCTGCTCAGGTTTAGGCTCAGTGCTGCAGCCAGGGGCTGTGCACAAAGCCCCGAACCATCCCTGGGGCCTCTGGCAGCACCCAAATCCTGGGCACATCATTCCTGCTCCCAGCCCGGCCAGCTCAGTCCACAGAGCATGGGACTCGTAATCCCAGGGTCTGGGTTTGTGCCCCACGCTGGGCACCAGATNTGCCCTGGACTCCAACCCTGCCCAGCCCTCCTGTCTGGCTACACAAACACAAGCCTGGACAGAGGAATTCCTGGTATCTGCAGGGAGCACCACCTGGTGATCCATCATCTCCTCATGAAAGCTGGGAGCTGTGGCCCTGGGAGCCTGCAGGGGATGCCCTGCATGGAGCCCTGAGGAAGCTGAGGCTTATTTTCCAAACACACATTCTCAAAGTTTCAGACTCTTGCTTTCCTAAGCTCTTGAAGTACCTGGCTGGGTCAAAGCACTTGCAGCTTCCTAGGAAATTCTGTGGTACCTCCTTTAATGACTCTAGCTGGCTCCTAGCTTGGGCCAACAGGACAAATATTTGATAAGAGCGATAAATCAGGAAGTAATGAGAGGATTCAGGAGCAGGGGGCTGGGACAGGGAAGATTTGGGCCAGCAGTGTCTAATGCCTGCCACAGGTGGGCTCTGACAGTGATGGATGGGCCTGGCACCCAAACCACATCTCGGGGTAGGACGGAGTCAGGTTTCCCAGCAGGCCAGAGATAAGCTCGAGTTTAGCTTTGTGGTGTCCCAAAAAATCCACTTAGGAGACTTTTGTTTACCTGAAACTGAAGGCAACTCAGTTTTAAATCTGGGAGAAGACTCCAAACCAAGCACAGCATAAAAAGGAAAATATTAACTGGCTCGTTCCCTCAGTCCCTCAAGATGAAAATGCACTGCAGTGAGAAAAACACTTCCAAAAGCCCCAGCCTGACTGTCAGCACAGCATCAAAACAAACAGAAAATGCCACCACCCCCAGATCTCCAAGGTCCCCAACCAAACACCAGCACCAACTGCTCTGCAGAGCCCTCAACCATTTGCACATCACTTGATTTGCCAGACAAGGCACGAATCCATCTCCCTGACAACAAAAATAACATTTTTTGAGACAAAAGAGAAGGAGGGAAAACAGACACCGGATTAGTAAAATAGCCACTGAGCTGTAAATATATTGAAGCTGCTTCATCATCCATACAAAACATTTTAAAAAGAAAAAAAAAAAACCCACCCATCTTTCAGTAGGTTTAGGGCATGGACTGCTGTTATCTGTCATACTTGGGTAAGGACTCAGTGACAAAAATCAGTAATATTTAAAAAGTTCTACAGAATAATAAAATATAAGTGTGTAAAAATTAGCTCAGCAGAGCTGTGACACTTTTTAAACTTCAAGCAGCCCCTAACCAGGGTCTGGTTCCTACTTGGAAGGTTAATGTTTTAAAAAGTGGTGAGCAAACAAATAGCCAACAAATCCTTTTTCTGGTGAACTCACCGAGTGAGGCTGTTTTCAGGGAAACCTGTGGCTTCTGCCTGGAGTTTATTTTTGCAGTGTCTGAAGCCATCTCGTGTTCTGTTTTGTTACCATTTTCTAAACCCAAGGAACATTAAATAGAGGCTTCCTGGGCGATCAGGGACATGCTCCGTGTTTTCCTCCAAGAATTCCCAGGAAGACATGGGAAGAAGCTGAAGTGAATTGGAGGGAAACACGGGGAAAGGCAAATCCAGTGGGATGGGAGCACTGAGGGCAGCAGCTACAGATCTGAAAGGAATATCCCAACACCAACCTACAAATGCCTTTCTCCTCCTGTGGGTTTGAAAAAAACCCACCATGTTTTCAGAAGGGATTTAAGGAATTAATGCTCTTTCTCATTATTTTATTTGTGGAGCAGCCACAGACACCAGAATCAGAGAGAAGTGATGCTGAGCTCAGCCCAGTCAGTGCCTTCACAGGCTCTTAGAAATTAGAACTTTCCTAATTCATGTAATAATTTCATAATTTTCTAATTAATGCCTCTAATTCACTTTTCTAATCAATTGTTTTAATTAATCACAAGCAGTGTGATTTCCACTTTAGCCAGCACATAGCTACCTTTCTTCTCAGACTGCTATTATTGGAGTTTGATTGGAAAATCGCTGAAAATTCAAGTTTTGCAGAACTAACCCCGATGAGCTTCAATGAGGCTGAAAACTGGACACCTAAAATGCAGATTTTACATCCATCCAAGGAAATACTGCAGAAAGCAGAAGGTAAAGAACAGCCTAACAAAGACAATCAGCACATGCTGGAAACTCCCTGTCTGGGACAAAGATATTAAAAAGACTGAAAAATGTGGATTGATTAGCATGAGAACTGAGAAATCAATAACCAGCAGAGGACAGAATACTAATTAATAAAGAGAATTATATAAGTTAGAACCAGTCAACATCACAGGCTCATAACACACCTTTTGGGCCCACACATTCCCCCAAAATTTAAGGTTTTAAATGGGAAAACATCATCTCCCTTCCCAGTTTTTCTTTTCATGAAGACTGCTCACCAAGTTCCTATTTAAGCCTCAAGCTCCCATCGCCTTCCACGGTGCCCATCACATTTCTGCAGCACTGGAACACACTCCAGGCATCACAGGAGAACTGGGATTCAAGTTTGATCTTAACTTTGATGGCCAAAAGCATCTCAGTTAACATTTATTTATCAGCTGTGGGAGGTAAAATGCCATGGGATCATTTCAGGCCTCAGAGGGGAGATGGGGAGTAGGCATCTAAATAAATTTGTTATAAATTTGTTTCCTTGGAAAACTCCAGGCATTTGCAAGGAGAGAAAACTCTGGAAAACTGAGGAAGTGCCAAAAAATGCAATCAGGAACCAGCAGGTTTTCTGGTCTTCTTTTTCAAGGGACCAGAGAAGAGGAAGGGAAAAAGAGTGAGAGGGGAAAATACCCCAAGAAAATGAGTTCCACATGTTCAAGAGATTATTCATTTAGCCAATGTAACCTGACTAAGGTTATTCTCCTGACAATGTGTATGGCAGAAAAAAAGAAAGTCATGCTACCCAAGCCTTAAAATACAAAGCAGATGGGTTTCTCAATGGCATTGGATTTCTTCTCCCCACACTTATTCCGGCCTCTAGGATGTAAAACTTGCTTTTTTCAGGTTGAGAACATTTTGATTAGTGAACTGTTTTCACCTTACTGAATTTTTCTGGTCCTTTTCCTTTTAAGAGAACCTAAAATTGAGCATTTAAAAGGAGTAAGATTGACCAGAGCCTTCATTCCATTGGGAGAACTCTGGGTTTCAGTTTGCAGGTTTGCTTTCAAACTCATGTCAAAAGTTTGGGAAAAAATTCAGCAGCAGCCCAAGACTTGTAAATAGTTGCAATCCTAGAGCCAGAAGGGTTTGATACCACTTTGGTGTAATTGCTGTGCTGGTCCAATTTGCTCATGAATTCAATGTACAGCAAACCTGCAGAAAAAACATGGATCAATTGATGTAACAGTCCAGCCAGGACTGTGTAATTCTACAGAAAAGCCAGGGAAAAAATCCCAAAGCACAAAGGGACATCAAGAGAGGTGACTGTTCCCTGATCAGTTTTACATAATTAAGGCAGAGGTTGATGGGTTTTGCTTGGAGAAATGCTGCAGCACAGGAACTTTACTTGAATCAGAAAAAAAACAATACCCAAGCAGACAACCTTAAATCCAGGGATTTAAAGATCATAAATCACAGCGCTGAACTTCTGTGCACGAAATGAATGGGCTGATGGCAGCCTAATTACAGAAATGTTTGCTTTAAATGTCCAAGAGTATAATTTTTCAGGATCTCTCAGCAGGAACCAGCAGCATCCACAGGATAAATATCCCAAAAGCCTTCCCTACAACCCCTCTGGAACGGGAGCTGCCTCCCAGGGCCCACACTTGGAGAGACACCCAGGTTTAAAACTTTAACACAAAATGAGTCTCTGTGCAGGTGCTTGCACCAAAACACCCACAATTCTGTCAAGAGATAAATAATGGATGAGTAGTAAGCTGAAAAGACTGGCAGGGCATGATTACCCTCATGTGAGTCAGTGTCTGCAATACAAACTCCAAGGTTGCTCTTATTTATAGTATTAGTTGTATTAATAAGTACAGAACTTTTAAGGTCACCTGTTTAAATACCTCATCTGCATCCTTTTTATATGATGATTTGTATATTATTTATATTTGATATAATCCCCATCCTTCCTTTCCCGAGCAGAAAGGACGGGGTGCAAACCGGCGCAATTTTAAATTCTTAGGTTGACTCTCTCATTTGAAATTTAAAAGAGCTTTAAAAAATAACTCAAGAACACAAACCCTTTGCATTAATTATATTAATCCCTCCCTGGGTGTAAAGATATTTTCAAGTAACAGTTCCATTCCAAAGTGACTCCAGACACAGCAGGACCCCAGCAGGTCCTGTCCCACCTCAGCCGCTCTGCAGCTCCCTGGGGACACAAGGCCAGTCCCAGGGCTGTGACCCCACATTTAAAAGGGGGGGGTCAGTCACCAAACACTTCCAGAAGCACAGGAGAGGCCATTTAAGCTGCACTCAGCTGACCTCGGGATTTGAAATCCCCCAGGAGTCTCTGTGGCCTTCAGGAAACACCATTTTGCCACACTTCAGCGCTAATGAAAAGAGAGTTACTCATCCACCAGCGCTGGAAATGGGTATTTTCCCCTCTGCTCCCCAAACAGGGGTGGAATGAACTCAGCCACTGAGCACAGTGATGGATCTGACAGCCTGGCATTCCGTGGGCCAGAATTCCACCTGGAACCACTGCTGCCTTTTGGGGACTACCTAAAAACAGAGGCCAGACGAAATTAAGAGAACAAGAAGTGGTTCTATTTATTGAAGGGCCTTCAGGTACATTTAGGGCAGACAAAACCTCCCCAAGGGGCTACACCCAAAATGGATGATGGGTCACGAGTTTTCACCCTTTTCTAAGTTTGGTCCATATTGGGGTTCATCTCCCAATTACCGCTTCAGGTAATGAAGTCATTTACCCCAAGTTTGCTCCCCCCAGCTCAGATCTCTCAGGCCTGAGGCAGTGAGGGGTCCTTGACTGCCAGGCCTGGGGAGGAATTGTTGTGTCTGCCCAAAATGGGGAAGCAGCAGCTCACACCGTGTGTGGAGTTTGGAGTTCTACACTAAAGAATTGCAGGATTACAAAGAGATGAAAAATAGAAAAGCTACAATCCTAAGGCATCGCCACCAACACCCTAATCACCCTGACAGCACCAGCAAACCGTGTCCTGCAGCCCCAAAAAACAGACAGGTGCAAAGGAGCAAATAATTCCTGGGTAAATAAAGCAACGAAGGTAATCCCTGGGAGAAAGTGCTCAAACACTTCTCCAGGAGCTGAGCTGTCCCACAGCACCCAGAGATCCCCACAGTCCCTTGGACTGTTCTTCCCTCGTTTTTTCAGGGAGCTGTGGCCCTGAAAAAGCACCAAAGCTTTGGGAATGCTCGCGGGGAGCTGCTGCTGAACTTCTCCCTCGTGTTGAACTCGTTATCTCGGGACACAGGAGGAGGCAGGGCAGCCTGCAGAAAATAAATGTAATCTCCTGGAAGGAGCACAGCCATTAGATGTTATCAGTTTGCAGAAAAAAATTAAAGATTGAGACTGGAGGAAGCTCATGAATTGAATTCTTACAGCACTTCAAAGCAATTTGTGCATGAATGCAAGCATTTATTCTTCTAATTAAAAAAGGGAAAAAGCAAGCAAAATAGCAAGACATCATTTACATGAAAGAGGGGGGAGTAAAAAAAAAACCTAAAAACAACCAACAACCAAAACTCAAACAAAACCTCCAGTGTTAATCAAGCACAGAGCGGATTCCAAGCCAGAAAAGGGAGAGAAAGCTCCAGATTTAATGAGGGAAGGCGCTGGAGAGGAGCAGAACTCGCCTGGGTGCTTTCTGCAGTGCTCCTGCCAAGCCATCCCACAGGAATTCCTACATCCAGCCTTTGGGAGCAAAAAATCAGCAGATCTTGTGCAAAGCTGGGGTTTTATTTTATTTCTGCCCCCTCACTGTTTTCCAAACAAGCTAAGGGTGGGGGCTCCGAGGGCCTGGCTCGGGGTCCCAGGGGACGGGATGGTCCCACCACAGCAAGGATGGAGAGGGCTTTTTGAAACACGCTTTATCCTAAAGAAAGACAACGATCCCAGCCTGCTAAAAATGAGCTGGGCTGAAATAATTAGAAATATATTTACCTTTCAAACACTAAGTAGCAAGAAGTTGCACTCAAATCCAATTAAAAAATCACGGTGTGCTCTTCTGAGGAGCTGTGATTAACAACCTTAAATGATTTCTGTGTCTGAAATTCACCTCAAATTAGCAGCTGAAATTTATAAGAACTGCCCCCCAAAAATCTCCCCTAGAGGCATTTCACCTGTGCAAACACAACCCTCGGGTTACAAGGCAGGATTTTGTCAGTGTCCACTCAGGCATCTCCTCCTTAGCCAGGGCAGGAGCTTTTTGCAGTTATTTCAATGCCAGGGACGCTCTTGGCTCCAGATTCCCACAAATTCAAACCAGAATTCCTTGGAGTCACTGCAGGAGGAGATTTCTGCTGGGTTATCCCAGATTTCCCACTGCTTATCCTCAAGTTTTCAAGGGAAAAATGCACTACCTGCAGCTTCAGCTCTGCATGGAAAAACTGCCCATTTGGGGCTTTTTGTAAGGTCAGTGTTACTGATCAAAGACAGAGGAAAACATGGAGAGAAATCACAAAAATCACAGCGCAAAAAAGCTGCAGAGCAAAGAGAAAAGAGGAAGAAGAAACCAGCTTTCAGGATGTTTAGGAACAGCCTGAGTTCTTTTGGAAGATTGTTTTTTCCTCTATCCCGAGTTGTTTTTACCTCCCCAATGCAAACTTCCAGGTCCAGGAACAGCCTGGGCTAAGAACTGCACAATCCCAGCTGCGGAGGATGGAATTAATATCTCAAATTGATATCAGATTCGTGTTTTGCAACCTAAATCACACCAGATCTTGCTGCAAACCTGCAAGCACAGCCCTGGGACCCCACCCATCCCCACAGCCTCATCATTTCTGGCCAACAAAGCACAACATCAGGAGGACAGGGCTGCCAACAGCACGTGGGAGCAGATTTCTGCTTTAAAAAGGGATTTAAACTGGAGGGAAGTAGCTTTTCAGAAAAAACCCCAATGCAGGAAGCTGACAGTGGTAGCATTAATTCCTTTCCTGATGTGATGGCATTGCCAGTTGGGTTGTACCTATTAAAAAGATCAAAAAGGCCTCAAGTGCACACACACTGTTAAAATTCAAGCAGTGACAGGCAATTATTATTTTTCACTCCCTCTATAAATATTATCACAAGCTGCTTTTTCACCAAACATTTACAAACTACGAAGCAAATCCACTGCTCCTGGTAAATGAACACAAACCCAATTTCTCTTTCAAAACAGGAGAGAATGACTTGACCTCCTTTTTAATCTCCAGTCACGTTTAATTTTGTCTAAATAAAATATTTTGGAATCTCTGGAGAAAAGGCTGCTCGTTTACTCCAAACAAATCTCTGCTGTGATTTCCTTCTATGAACTCTCTTATTTGAGAAGCACTTGTGCTGATCGTGGGTAGTATCACCTTCATTAAAGATAATCAAGAATCCCGAGGCAGATATTTGCACTTGAAATTAGATGTTTGGTAATATTTCAACATCTCCTAACACCCATTCATACTTAATTCTCGAGGATGCTTCAATGCACATCAAATATGGATCAGTCCAAGCAGTTTTCCAATCAGAAATCGTTCGGAGCACGAGGCCAACAGGACTGAGTGGCAAACCTGAAATTGAATTAAGGATTTAAGGCTGGATAGAGACCACCTCCAGCTCAGCAACTAAAGAAATTCCCTTTCTTTTGCCTTTCTGTGCAATTATCTGTGTGCTGCACATCTGTCTGAACACGCAGGAACGACACCATAATCCACTTTGGGATCGGGATTAGCGAGTTCAGGCTCCAAGGAGAAATAAAGGCATTAACACTGCTTTGAATGGAGAATGGAGATTAATGCTACTCAGGGAATGAATATTCCTGTTCTCACAGTTACTCCTGCACTGCTAGCAGGATTTGACTGTCAGGAAGGGGAGAAGGGGGAAAAAAAAAAAAGAAAAAGACTTAATGGGCTGAAAAATTTTCATTATGCTGATAGTGATAATTTATCTTCACAAATTAATGAATAAATTTCCACTTTAATAAATTGTTGATACCCAGGAATTAATTTAGGTCTCTGTTTCAGGATGGAATCTGTATTTTAATTTCCAGATTCCATGTGTGTTTTCACCATGCAGTTTTTGCATTTGGAACTGACAGCTCGAAACTCCTGTCTCATCTCCCCAGCTGGATTTTTATTCTGCTTTTTCACTCCTAACAAGGACACAAACACAAGGCTACAAAATCAAAAACATACAAGTTTGTACCATTCCAAAAAGTGATGTCCATCCTTAATCACAGAGGATGAAAAAGAAGAAAGGGTGCGAGCGAATTTTGGGGTCAGAATGAATTGAAAAAATACTGAATTTATTATGAAGAAAAAGTAAATTATGAAAATCCTCAGAGCCACGCAAGGCAAATCCCTTCTCCAGTGTCTCATCACACATTCAATCAGGGTTATAAATTAGGGGATGTGCTCCCGTTTCTCACCTGCAAATGAATGAAGTGTAAGTGACAATAGGAAGCAGCTGCCTGTATCTTGCTGTGTATAAATGTAAGAATTTAGACAAAAATTAAACTAAAGATGACAGTGTGGCCGTTCTAATGAGATCAGTAAATCCCAAGCTCCCACTGCCACCAGTTCCCACTGGCTTTTCCATATTTCCTCTCTGCAGTCCCTCATCCCCCCCGGCAGACTTGGCTCTCTCCTCCGCAAAATGCTTCCAGTCTGAGCATCATCTCATGGAAATAGAAATTAGACACACAAAAAAAGGTCCCACAGTGTGTTTGGATTTACTCTGCTCCACATGTTCAGAGTGATGAGCAGGTGAGCCCTGCATCAACCTAAAAAATGTGGAATGCCAACCAAACCCTCCCCAAACACCAAGTCAGGGATTAATAAACGATAATTACTGGACTTCAGGCCAGTTTAGGAGTGCATTCTGATTGATAAACACAGCAATCCCTAATTGCTTATGTTAATTGGATATTTTATCATGTATTAGCATCCAATTTCCACCATTATGAACCACAAGCTACCATTTCTACAAAAGTGATTGGATCCTCTCATTTAAGTAATCAAAAGAGAGCAGGAGAGTCCCACAGTGAAGCTGAAAAATACATCAAGTGTAGAAGAAACTGGAGGAAAGAAGGTTTCTGGATTAATTTTGATGAGTTCCTGGTGGAGAGGGGGGACACAATGAGACAAGCAGGTTCTACAGTGTCCATGCCGTTTTAAGTTCACAAGTTGCAAACATTAGTTTTGTTTTTAGAGTCTGGCATATCCTGATCGAGCACTCACACTGCCCCAAGAGACAAAATCAAAACAAACCCCCAGAAAACAACACCGTCCAACCTGCAAGATTCACTGCTGACAAAGCCCTAAGGAAAACACAGATATTGGTTTAAAAAAACCCCAAAGCTGCATTTAACACAATCAGCTCTTGTTCCACCTGTTCTGAAGATTCACTTGACATTAATTTTACACCCCTGCGTTTAAAACAAAAAAAGCTTTCTTTGATATTCATGGAATTCCAGACTGGTTTGGGGGGGAAGAGACCTTGAGGCTCGTCCAGTTCCACCCCATGCCACGGGCAGAGACAGCTTCCACCAGACCAGGTTGCTCCAAGCCATCATTTACGAGATAAAACCCAGTTTCTTTCACTTGGTTTGAAGGAAGATGAAATATTCTGCATGGAAAACTTCAGGAGGAGGAAAACAGCGCTTGGAAATAGCACTGATGAGCTGGAAACACTTCCAGGACCACCAGGGACATGGAGAGCACACGAGGTCCCTATCTAAGACCGTTCCTACAACTTTCCCGTCCAGGGACTCAAAACTTCCCAGGAAAACCCACACGAAGTGACAAGAAACGCAGCAGGCAAAGCTCTGTGGCACCTCCAGGTGCTGCAGCAGGAGCAAACGGCACCACCCGGCTCAGAAACCGCACCTTGAGCAGTCACAGCTCCTTCCACAGCTCGACTTCGCAGGATTTCAGCAGCATATATCCCTCAAATCAAAGCCAGTCCTGAGATTGAAACCTCCAGCAAAAAAAAGTCCTCCTGCTACACCAAGGTTTGATCCCTGCATGAGCCACCCATTAAAGAGTTGGACTCGACGATCCTTGTGGATCCCTTCCCACTCAGAATAATCTGTGATTTTATTTCCCTCTATTTTAAATATTCATCCCCTTTGCCACGCCTTGGACGATTGTTGTTCACCACAGGGATTACAAGGATGTTAGCAGCCACCAGAAGAGGTTGCTCAGATTTCAGTTTCTCCAGCAAAAAGATAAATTTGTACCTTCTTCTCCACAGGGGCATTTTTAGCACAGGGTGGTAGAGGAGGAGCCACGGCCACGGGCAGATGTGAGCTGAAAAGAGCCTCCAACCACTCAGGTTTTGGGGTAGAAAAGTACTGAGCAAAGGAAAAACACAAAGACCAAATGGCCATTTTGCTCACCCAGACAGAAACAAAACCCAGCACCACATCTCACAGAACAGGTTCTGCTGAAATTTTACAACTCCATAATTTATCACCACATTAATTCCAGCAGATTTTTATTTTCAATATGAGCACTCCCCCAAAAAAGCCACATTTAGGTTTTCAAAGATTCTTAATTTTCCTTTCAGTGAGGTATTACTGTATTTCCTTGTCCTTGGAGAGTTTTATCTGGGATTACACGCATGTACCACAACACAGCTGTTCCACCTCTTGGCTCCTTTATTTTTTTTTTCCCCGAGAAAAACCTGCCTCTATCAGGCACCCAATTAGCTGCTCACTATCAAAAGGCTGCTTGGGCCTTTCATCTGCTTGAAAACTGGATTCGAGTGAGAGGGAGTCATGGAAACTGTGGCTGGGGTCATTTCCTGTTGCAGTTTTTCAGTCACCAAAAATAAAATAGCAGTAACAATATTAGAAGGGTTTTTTGCCGATTAAAAAAATGAGTATTTGTTATCCCAGCTCGCAAAGCAGTAGCTGTGTGAAAAGGAAAATTGTATTCTTTTTCATGAGAAATCTTCATCTGACAAAGCAGAAACTGATTTCCATTCAATGTTCAACACTCTTAAAAAATGGAAGATCAGGTGCAGAACAAAAACTTGAAGCAAATATGCAGTGAAATAATGAAGAACTTATAATTAAAAGCCCAGCTCACAGTACTACCACAGAGTGTTTCTTTAAATATTTCACTGAGCAAGTGGGAAAGAAAATTATAGATAATTATATAGGAGATTCTAGCTAATGAGCTAAGGACAGTACTGAAAACCAAAATAAAACAAAAAAAATGGTTAAGTTCATGAACCAGGGAGCTTTGTGGCCTTAAAATGAGTCATAAATAGCGGTAATTAAAAATAAAAAAAAAGAGAAAATCTCAGTCCTTTGCCAGATTTTCTTGTATTTTGAGGAAAAAAAGAGGGAGAGGGGAAAAAAAATACCATGAATTTGCACACACTCCCAGGTAACAGATTTTTTTAAACAGTGAAGAGCGGGGATAACAGGGAAATACAAATAACTGTCTCTTAGAAAGGAATTAAATCACAGATCTGATTTCTCTGAGAGCTTTTCTTTGGTGAGGGGAGATTGAGGAACACCTGGCACACATCCATTTGTGAGCACACCTAGGAAGGTCCTCCTTTGGTTTATACAGAAAATGACACAAGTTCACTTGGCAAAAAGGCCTTGAGTGCTTCATCTCCAAAAGCTTCTTCCAGTTACTCAGATGAAATCCTCCCTCAGCTCAACGACTGTCACAGTAGGACATGGAATAGATGGATTCCATAGAGTTGTCAGAAGAGAGAGAAGGCTTTATTTACAATTCCAGCAGTTTCTTTTAGAACATGCTGTGTAAAAAGGTCTGTTATTGCTCCATGGCACTGACACCTTGTCATTGTTAGACATACAAACACACTCACCTGGGTGAGAAGGCATGAAGCGTTAATATTACAAAAATCTGACTCTATTTTATAGTATTTCTACAAAGGCCAGGGACTGGGGGAGAAGGTTGACACCTCTCCCAATCCCACCGGTCAAGACAACTGTCCATCAGCTGTCCATAGCTCTAAGAACAAAATGTAAACTACCTTGAACTAACAAAAACATTGCTTCTATTTGTAACACCTGCGTGTGAGAAAAACACTAAGAGAACTATGAACTGTGAGAGACACACAGAAGGCTGAAAAATCAAAGCAACAACACTGCTCTCCATTGGTTCAGGAATAGGAAACAACCCCTGGGACAGTTGTTCTGGCAAAGGGAACACTGTTTGCTGAGCCTGTGCTGAGAAACGCAGAGAGATGTTTTGGAAAGAGAAACTGCTGGCAGCTTTCCCTTGGGAAAGGAGCCAGCAATGGTCAGCGAGCTGAAATTCAGGCTCAGAAATGTCGAGCCCACAAACGACATCAATGCGGAACATCTTGGCTGATCCTGAGACAAGAAGTGCTTTCAAGCCCCAGAAGATGAGATCCCAACTCTCCGCCTCTCACCCCGTTCCTGCTCCTCGTGGCCACGCGCGCTCCTCGGGCAGCATCTCCCAACGGAAGAATTCCCTGAAGAATTCCCTGAAGAATTCCCTTCCAGGGCCTCTGAGGGCACCTGAGCGCAGCCCAGGCCTTGGTTTCACCCTCAGCCACCACACACCCAACAGCTCTGCCCCTGGAGAAGCTGCAGACGCTCAGCTCAAGCCAGATATAACAACTTGGGCTCTCTCTTGACATGCTGGAGTCTCCAGTGTGGAAAACCGAGGGCAAACACGAGGATGAGATGGAGGCAGGCACGGTGCCCAGGGCAAGGAGGGAGGTGAGGTCAGCACAGGCATGGCTGGAGCCCCCCAAGCAGCCCCCAGATCTTCCTCACCGGGATGTTCCCTTGGGAATACGGGAGCAGCATTCGCTCAGGCTGGACAGCAGCAGGAATTTCTCCCTGGAAAAGGTGCTCAGGCCTCGGCAGGGGCTGCCCAGGGCGGTCTGGGGTCCCCATCCCTGGAGGTGGCCAAGGAAGGGCTGGAGGTGGCACTCAGGGCTCTGGGCTGGCGACAAGGCGGGCATCAGGCACAGCTGGGACTCCGTGGTCTTGGAGGGCTTTTCCAACCTTAAAGCTTCTGAGATCTGACCAAACAAACCCTACTCCAATCACATCTACCCCATTTCTAATTTAATTACATAATTAATAACAAATTAATTACTGTTAATTAAACATTTTCTTGTGTATGTTCCCCCGCCTCCACCATTTGGGAGTTTTTTTGTTAATAATATTCTCTCACTTCAGCTTTACTCAGCAATTTCCAAACTGGAATAGATTTCCCCAAGTTTTTGCAGGAGCTGAAGCTCTCCCTGCCTGCGACCCCACAAAGCACCACGTGAATTAACAGCAACACAAAAGGAGACATCTTTATCAGACAATCCAGGAATCTTTTCTTTTTTGTCGAAGTTTCACTCTTTTTGTTAATAGAAAGTTAAATATACATCCACTAAATTCTTGTTCTCGTGAAGATTATTGCCAGGTCAAGCTGAACATATCCATGACCTGGCAGCCTTATCTTTTGAGGATTAAAGGTAAGGTTAGAAAAGGGCTTTTTAAGACAGGAAACAAAATGTAGCTGAGAAATTAGAGGATGAAAGACAACATCAAATCCCAGTTTACAAAAATAATAATAATAAAAACCAAAAAATAATAAATAATATAAATATTTACAAAAATAAAAATAATAACCAAATCCAATGCTGCTGTGGGAAGCGGCCATTAGAGACAAACCTGAGAAATGAAGGGATGGAGCAAAGCTGTGGCAGTGCCCCCAGGTGTGGCTGCTGCCCCCGTGCCAGCTGGGATCCCCAGGACGGCCGAGGTCACTGGGAACGCAAAGGCCCAGCTGGGGCAGGAGAAGTGCAGAGTTCAGAGCCCTCCCCCATTCCCAGCCCGCTCCTCATTATTCTCCACTCAAGCTGAAAGCCACCAGGGCTTTTCCTCGGCCCCTCCGTGGCAGCCAGACTTGGGAAGCTCGGCAGGAATTGCTGAGGGATCCTGGAAGGCACAAAAGGCTCCTGCCACAAAGAGCCCTTTCATCTGGGCCCTGTGTCCATTAAACACGTCCTGCTAATGTGCCTGCATTTTATAAAGTGATTATAAAGTGAAGGCTCAGTCACTGACTCAACTGCACAATGAGATTTTTAGGTCTATCACTGGAAAACTGGGATTTGAAATGAGGAGCTGGGAGCGCTGCACAGCTCCTCTGAGTAACACTCAGGGCCTGGTACCTCAGCTGAATGTGGATTTTGGAGGTTTTAAGGCTTTCATTTCTTTATTTGGCAACACTCAGGCACCTCACACTGCTCAGGAAAATAGGGAAAAGAGGATTCAAGCCCTGACAGTGTTCCGGCACCAAACATGATGCTCTGAGGACACTGGAATCGCTGCTCTGGCAGGTTGGAAACAGAACGTTAATAAGTAAATAAATAAATAATAGAACTAATAGCTCCGATCTTGCTGTTACACCATGGATCAGGATGAACTGGTGAGCTGCCACTCCTGCTCTTATCAATATCAAAGCAGTGGACAGCCACTTTTATCCTCTTTCGCCATTTTTGTCTCCCTTTCCTTTTCCCACAGGGGCTCAGCAGCTCCTGAGATTTTGAATAACCGAGGTAGGTACAGACTCCTGCCAGCTGTGTGAGAAAGGAAGCAATCTTCTGTCCGCCAAAAGTAAAAAAATGTTTTTTAAAAAGTAACAAAAAAATCTTTTTTCTTTCTACATTATCAAAGCAAAGGCAGAAGCTGAGAATCCTCCCCGGCGTGGGAGCGGCCGTGGGCCAGCTTTGCATTCCAGCCTAGGCAAACCACAGCCTTACTAAAGCAAGGTTTCTGTATTTTAAATGTATTTTTAGACGTAGGGCCCGATGCTGGCGCTGGCTCTAACTTCATTTCTGAACAAGGATCCCAGAAGGATCCCGAACAGGCTGTAAATCTATTTTCAGGATTGAAACGAGATGTCCTCTCCCAGCAGCAGCAGAACTGCAGTCCAGCTCCTCGTGGGACAAGGAGGAGGAGGAGGAGTGGATGGCTGCAGAACCGCTGGGCTTTGTCGGGCACACCGCCAGCAGGTGTGTGCTTCATCCATCCGGATCCTGCCAGGAATAGACAATCCCAAACCGGCTTGGGTTGGAAGGGCCCTAAAGCTCATCCCATTCTACCCCTGCCATGGCCAGGGCCACCTCCCACGGTCCCAGGTTGCTCCAAGCCCTGTCCAGCCCGGCCTTGGGCACTGCCAGGGATCCAGGGGCAGCCACAGCTCCCCTGGGCACCCTGTGCTCACAAGGAACAATTTCCTCCTAATATCCCTTCTAAACCTGCTCTCTCTTTCAGTCTCAAGCCATTCCTCCTTCTCCCATCACTCCACACCCACATCCAAAGCCCCTCATGGGTATCTTCCACCAGGCACAAAAAAACTTCCAGGGGATTTGTTGCCATCCTGTTATTTATTCCCTATTGGAATACCTTCCAATATTCCCTATCGGCCACCAGGCCCCCTCAGTTGTGCAGTGAGGCCAAGAGCAGAGAAGTGGCTCCCAGCACCCCAGTGGCACTGGGAAGCAAGGAGACAGGGAACAGCAAAAATGGCAGAAAACACGCAAAGCAGGGGCCAGGAAATGGTGCAGTGACACAGGAAGGGCAGCAGAAATCCAGCCCTGCTGCTCCTTCCCCTGCACAGAAATTTGATGGGCAAACTCCACGGGTGTTGTCTTGATTTTTCAGCCTTCTGTGTGTCTCACAGTTCATACTCTTAGGTTGTTTCTCACACACGGGTGTTATAAACAGAAGCAATGTTTTCTTTAATTCAAGGTAGTTTACATTCTTGTTTTAGAGCTATGGACAGCTGATGGACAGTTGTCTTGACCAATGGGACGGGGAGAGGTGCCAACCTTCTCCCCCAGTCCCTGGTCTTTGTAGAAATACTATAAAAATGCAGTCAGATTTTGTAATGAACAGTTCATGCCTTCTCACCAGAGTGAGTGTGTGAGTGTCCAACAAGGACACACAGGAACCCCCTGTGCCTCCCAAGGAGCCAGGTTTGGATCCAAGGCCTTGGACTAGAAGGGACATCTTTTCTATCAAAGTTGCAGGAAGATGTGGGTTAATAAAGAACGGGGAGGAGTCTGGAATGAGCCTGACCCACACAGTCTGCACCTGCACTACACATGGAGAAGAGCCTTCTTTACACTTCCAAAGGATCCCAAATTAACGCCTTCCTTCACTAAACATTTTAATCACTATTATCCCTACCGAGCTGCTTATTTTTCCTCCTCTTCATCCTGAATTTTCAGGCTCTGTGAAGCCACCCAGACAACACACACCAAGCAGGTCTGACGTTTCCAACGAGCCTTCCCAGAGCGGCTCTGCACTCATTTCATCCCCACTCCACATCTTCCCTTCCCAAAAAAGCTGCTGCACTTTTGCTCCTCAAGGAGAAATCCACCATTCCAAGCACTGAGAACCACGATGATGGCTGTTGGCTTTCATTTCTTTTTGGAGCCTGAGTTTCTATTCTTGGACAGGTAGGAAAAAGCAGTGTTTCAGAGTCTGAGGTTGCAATTACCAGAACATACTTTTTTAAAAAATGTATTTCTAGACTTTCAGCCAACCATTTGCTGAATAAATACATAAATATGAAGGGGGAGGCACAGTTCTATTTATGTGACATCACAGTAAATCGATATTTTAAAATTCATGAGACTGGATTTCACACCAAATAAAAATAAACAACCGGTCATTTCTATTTCTATTAAATAAGTTATCTCCTGTCATGGCTATGTTGGGGTTGCTTTAATTTTGGCTTTGCAGTCAGTAGTGTTAATGGAAATACAGCATCATCAGTATGTCAGTATTTAAAATTTCACAAACCAAACACAGCTTTTGGAATAGAATTCCATGTTCCCCGTGGTGAGCTCAGCACAGCAGAGGTTCCTCTCTGCCAAGAACAGCTGGATCATCAGTGAACTGAATTTAACAACTTCAAGCCCATCAAGCACACCCATCAAAGCAGCTACCGAAATGATCTAGGGATTGTAAAATACAACAGCGGCAGAATTCAAAAGGAAGAGGCAGAATATGATAATTCATAGTTACAGTTTCATTTCAGTCCAAAACAAAAAATTGAAAATGAGACTTCTTGTTTGCCCCCATTGCACTAATGAGCAGCAATTCACAAGAGGAGCTTGGCTACTTAGTGCCATTGGGTTTGGATTTGCAGCCCCCACCTTGGCGGAGCTCATCTAAAGCTAACAAACTCTCAGGAGTTTGCAATTTCCACCCTCCTCCTGCAATCTATGAGAACATTAACTTTCTTCCATTTTTTACATCAGAACCTCCTTCAAGGAAGACACAAGAGACTGTGTAACCAGGAATGAGATTTTCTAATTTTAATCAAAGAGATCAAAGACCGAAATTGAGTTTTGAAGCAGCTGCCTGACCACAGCTGCCCAAGGTGACAAACAAGCACGCTCAGGGCTGATTCCTGCTGCTCCAGAAAGTGCAGCTTTCCCCTATAAAATGCTGTGTGCAGCTGAACTCCACCAAAACAGACCAAGGGAATAAATCCCACATCACACCTGGCAGTCCCGGAGAGCCAAGGCAAAAGGAATGAAAGACAATTCTGAAATTCATATTCCAGACAATTCCGTGGGCAAACAATGTGCCCAAGGAAGTCAAACCACCTACAGCTGTAGCTTATTTAAATTAAATATCCTTTCACTGTTAAAACTGCTAAGTGTATTAACCTCAAATTAAAATCACTTCTATTTTTATCCTTCAATGCCTTCCATACCACACAAAAATTCTGTCAACAAAATGTTGGTTTGGCCCCTCTGGAACAGACCTGTCCATGAGCGCTTGACCAGATTGCTGGCAACTGGAAACAGAGAACAGAAGAAAAAAATGTCTTTTTTTTTTTGCAGCTTCAGCTTCCAGTAACAAAATGTGAACCACAATTTAGGATCCACAGAGTGGAAGTGGCTTTTCCTCCTCATTTCACACTCCTTGCAAATGATGGGAGATCCTGCTTCTTTCTTAGTCTCTCAATAGTCTTTCTCTAAAGTCAGAAATCCCACATGATTTCAATATTGGTGAAAAGAGGAAAAACAATCTGCTAATTCACTGACCACGAACAAGACAATAAAAATATCCTGGATGTGATCTTCTCCTGTATCCACCTCCCATCAGCAGCTGCCCCTGTGCTGGTTTGCAACGCATAGGCAACATCTGAAAGCAAAACTTTTACTTCTTGGAAAATTTACTTTTGCTCCCACAAAACGCACAATTCCATAGCCACGCCAAGGAGTCCACTGTAGGTATTCCCAAAAAGTTCTCCTGGCTTCCAGCACATCCAACACCTCAGCAGCCCAAAAAGCCTCACACCACTCGTTTTTCTCTTCCAGTCCAAGTCAAACACGACCAGTCTCTGCTGAGGACGGGGAATCCTAGCTCCCAGGTTTGGGCAGCATCAGGAGCTGAGCCATCCCACGCTGGGGCAATCCCACCTGGCACAGGAACGGTCCCCGCGCAGGGGCAGCTCTGCTCTCACCCCACAGCTCTCCACTCACCCAGTTTCTCACTGCTCGGCCAGTTTCCAGTGTCTCATCCATGTGCTGGTTTGCAATGCCCAGGCAACATCTGAAAGCAACACTTTACTTCTTGGAAAATTTACTTTTGCTCCCACAAAACGCACAATTCCATAGCCACGCCAAGGAGTCCACTGTAGGTATTCCCAAAAAGCTCTCAAAAATTCTCACCCCACAGCTCTCCACTCACCCAGTTTTTCCCTTCTTGTCCAGTATCCAGTTCGTGCCACGTGGAGAGGGGAAGGACAAGGACTCAGCAGGGGCAGGGGGGAGCACAGAGCTGATCCCTGCGCTCACACAGCCTCTGGCAAAAGGTGCTCACGTCTGGGTGAATCCCTGAGCGAGCCCACGCTAGCTCACCATCCCTTTCAGTGCCAAATGCTGCTCTGACACCGCTGCCCCACGCAGTTTGGGGTTCCTTTATTCTCCTACAAATTGAAATGCTCTCCTGGCTCTCCGTGGGGCCTTTCCAGCCTTGGCTCAGAGCCTGGTCCTGCTCCCACCACAGCTATTTTTGGGAGTCTGTCCCCTCTCCCCCAGCCCACCACCACAAACACCTCCCCAGGTTTTGTTTGATACCAGTCCTGAGGTGAAAGTACAGCCTGAAAGGAAACGGTTTTAATTCTTCCTTTGCTGAAAGGGAGAGAAGCAAGGACTGAGCAGGGCCAGAGAGGTCATGGCACCTCAGCCCTTTGGTGCGGTACCATCAGCTCCGTCAAGCTGAACTTACCTCCACACGCGATTTGGTGTGAAATCCCCAAAAAACAGCACAAAATAACCCTACCAGGGTGAACACACCAGAAATTCTGCTGAAGGCATTCCAGCTCCTAGAAACTTTTATGGCAACTTCCAGATGTGTCTATTTTCAAGCTGTTTTTTTTCTCCTGGCCTCATTCCCACCTGTGACAATCCTAAGTACAGCCAGAAATTCCTCCAGCATCGCAGGGATATGTGCTACAGAAGGTCAAAACTGGACAGGGAGCGCTGGCTAGACAGTTCTGCAGACATGCTGAAAGGAAAATTACAGTTTTTTATCCAAAAAGTGGAAGGGAGTTCAGCTCACACACTCCAAGTTGTGCAAATCTGTGAGCTCAGCGGTCAACAGCACCACAAAAAGCTGGTTTTATCAGCTGCTCCTGGCTGGGAAGTTGCTAAAGGGAGATGTAATAGTTTGCTTTTACTAATTATTGTAATTGTGCAAATATACTTTTGCAAAATCACTTGGGAGACTCTCCATGGAGGCAGTTGATAAAGTGCCTCCATTAACACTTTGCCTGGGATTGGAAATGAGTGTTCCTGATTTGTGGCACCAGGATTGTTTCAAAAGTCAGCTCAGATTTTCCCTGCTAAAGCAGACACATAATTTCATCCAGATTTCTGCACAGAGCACAAGATTCAAGCAATAACTTGGCTTATGTTTTCTATCAGAAAAGGAAAATTTCCACAACAGACATTGCATAAGCCCTAATGTTTTTATACTGTTTTCCATGGAAAAGAGAGCACAAGGATATCCTTTCAGATTTCATTAACACTGCATGGTATTGAACAACAACAAGCTACAGGGAAATGATGACTGAGGAATGCAGGCTCTCTATATTTTTACACTTTATTCTGCATTAAATACAATGCAGGAGCTATTAATCAAAATCTCAGCAAAATTTTTGACGTACAAAACAAAGGCTGATACATCAGGTAAGTTATTTATATTTCAATTATTAAGTTATATTATTCATGTACAGAAAAAAAGGTCAAAAAAATTTTTAAAAATTGTATTTTCCTATTCAACTGCATCCAAATAAATCATTCCTGGGCCATTATCCAACCCTTATCCATGAAGTGTTGCCATTTCCAGGCTTCACCAAGAGGCAGGCTCAGGTAGCCCCAAATCTCAGTTCCATCTATGGGAGTGCTCTAAAAATGGAAATAAATAAAACCTGGGCTACTTCCTTAGAGCTGGGCAGTTCCATACAGGAGGGCACTGATCTGGCAAGGATCTGAGCATTTCTCGGCCAATTGCTCCCAAATAATTTAAATAAAAAATCCTAATTCTCCCTTTTAATATACAGATATAATAACTAGCACAAGAAAACTTCGTTTTGGCTTTTTTTTTCCAATTCAAACACTCCTTGCCTCTCTGAAAGAAGAGAATTTCTCAATGTTTTTTGACAACAAAAATTCGGGTTTTTTCCCTCCCCAGGGCCTGGCCGGGCTGCGGCAGCAGAGCAGATTCTCAGGTACCCACCAAGAAAAAAATAGGTGCATTTCCCTGTGTTATCAGCCATAGCACAGCCGAGATTCCCAATCCCTTCCCAGGAGATTTGAATTCTGCTGCGCCCAGGACTGCAGGATCCTTGGGCACAGCTCATTATCTGCCAGCCCACCTTGCTGCTCCGCGTCCCAACTTTTATCTGCCCGGGCCAGCTGCAT
This sequence comes from Donacobius atricapilla, assembly GCA_013397315.1. Taxonomy (NCBI): domain Eukaryota; kingdom Metazoa; phylum Chordata; class Aves; order Passeriformes; family Mimidae; genus Donacobius; species Donacobius atricapilla. The sequence goes on along the minus strand of WBMY01015133.1, from coordinate 59,996 downwards.
TCCCGGCCTTTGAAGTGGAATGTCAGCCTTGGCTGATGCCACATTGCTGAGGATGCCCCGACCCTTTGAAGGGATGACTCGAAGCCTAATTAAAAATTCAGATTTTGCTCGGCCCTTCCACCAGCACCTCTCGCTGTCTTTTGGAAATGTTTTATGTCAGGGGAAAAAAAAAAAGGAATACGTGTGGAAAAGGATGAAAAACTTGGGCTGTCAGAGAGCCTCGAAAAAAGCTGCTGTAGCTGGGTTCCAGCTAAGGCATAATCACGGAAAACAGATGAGGTTTTGATCCACTGGGTTCTACTCCGTAATTATTACTACAGCACACACTACTGCCAAATAATATTTAAAATAATCCAAAAAGGTACAGTCAAAACCTTAACAGCCTTCCTTACTTATGTTTTTGTGTTCTTGTTGTATTTCAGCTTCACAAGTTGAAAATTATAGGGGGAAAAAAAAAAAAAAGGAAGGAGATTTTTGTGCTGAGGGTGCACAAGGTCCAGGTTTCAGAGCTGGAGGACGTGGGGGGGGTTTACATCCCTTGCTGCGCAAGTACTTCACAGTCACCACAGATTTATTTATAAAGATCCATCAAAAGAAGTGGAGAAATGTGTGAAAACCCTGATTTCAGAGTTGGAGCACCAGCATTCTGGCATTTAAATTGGTCTGCAGGACAGCTCAAAATGGGGTTTATCTCTTCTAAGCAGAAAATCCATTAGCCAGAAGACAATCCCATTAGAAAAAATAAATAATGCTGCATTCTGTCAGCGCTCATTTTCAAAAAGATTGAATAAATGGACAGTTCTGGTGACTCCATCTCCTTGCCATCACCCAAAAATCCTCAGAGAATGTGAATTTTTCAGCCCATATAAACCCCTGGACATCTCCCCGTCTCAGTGTTGTGCTTGTCTGAGCACAATCTGTTCTCCTTGAGAAACATATGGCCAGACAAGCTATTAGGGAGACAAATAAATAAATAAAATGCTCGCCAATAACTAGGAGAAGCCTGTATTAAGCTGTTATTTTACACATCACTGCATCACCTGATGTAGTAATATATTATTGTTTGCACAGTACTCATATTAAAAAACAAACCAGGAAAAAAGTGACCAGCAAACTGCTTTTTTTTCCAGATTCAAAATGCATTTTTTTTTAAATTCCAGCCCCCAAGATCAGTAACAGACAATGAAAAGGGCTGTGCTTCCTTCACAGAGTAGGAATTTAGGATTAAGATGGCAGAGCTGCCTTCACAAATATTCGAGGCCCTCTGGGCCTACAACTTTTGTTACTATCTGGCTGGAAACATCAACATGCATTTGAGAGTTATAGAAGCATTTAATGCTTTTCATCTTCAAAGCATTTCTTACCCTTTCAACTCTGGCTGCAAGTATTACAGCCCTGTCTTGGAGATGGAAACATTACCTTGCCCCACACTATCAAAAAATATTCCTCACCTCACTCAGAGCAGATCCGGAGGGTTAAACCTGGCCAAAACCAAACCAACCACTCACAAAAGCTCTGATTTACTCTTTTCCTGCCTTCACCTCCCAAGGAAAGAATTTCAGTTGTTTTAAGTAACGGCCTAGCCTGTAATTTCAGCCAGGCCAGAGAGCCAGGTAACAGCGAGGGTGAAACTCCACCCGCAGATCAGGTCATGCCACAACCACCAATTTAGTGATAATTTTAGTAAAAAAGGGCTCTTAACTTTTAATTAGTGCTGAGTGTCAGCTCTGCCCAGGAGAATATACGACAGGATTGTCACACAAGTACCCACTGACCGCGCTCCAGCCCTTGGCAAGCGATGCCATGGGATATTTAGGACACAGTTTGCTGAGGAATGACAAGGAACACGGAGGTGGGATTGCACACTGCCTCCCAAGGATGCCACAAAATGTTCCCTGGAACGACAGGGATGCTGTCAACGTGCTCTGGCTGCTGAAAAAACACGGGAACGGTTACAGGTGACAGTGGTACAGCACAAGCCACAGTCCTTCTCCAGCACCCTCCGTCCTGCAGGAGGGAGAGGGAAGGGAAGAGATTGTGGTGAGGCTGTTTCTGCTTGATTTGGGAAATCACTTTGTGCACAAACACAAACAGATCTGCTCTGCTGCTCCAGGCAAAAATCCCTGTAAAGATGTGTATGTACACACCACTCACACCCCAGTACGTGAAAGGGAAGACACAGAATATTAAGACACAGCAACATCGTTAACTGGGGGTTTGGCAGAGCTGTCACACAGAGGGGGAATCATAATTAATCAGAGCAACAGAGAAAATCAGACAACTGATGAACTTTCAATATTGAAGCACTCCTGGAGAAATAACACAGAGGCAGACACCCAGGAACCCACATACACTGCAGAGCCCGGCACGTGCTCTCACTAAGGGAATCCTTGGTACGGTACAAATACGTACATTCTAATTGGAAATTTAAATAAGAAACTCTTAAGCTGCTGTTCAACACGTTCAGCAAATGATGCAACTCCTGAGTTGTCACCTACACTACACGAGCCTCAGCTGCTCTAGGCAGTACCATTCAAGGAATAAATCTATAGATGAAACCAGAGCACTTGCATGGGCGAGGAAACAAAGCACTCCCCAAAGGTAACAGCGAGACACGGCCCTCATGCAAGTCTCTGTAAATAGAAAGCCACGGGGTGAGAGCCAAAATCAATTGTCCGACTGGTGCTGCCACCAGGAACCTCTCTCATCCTCGGGCAGCCTGTAGCTTCAGCCTCTCCTCCAGCTGTCCCTCACTCCTCTCAACCATGCGAAATAATGTGATTGTGGGAGTTACGCTCAGTCCTCGCTGCTGCTGGACCAGTGCCACGAAGCACAGGTAGAAGGAGAAGGTACCACAGGAAAGAGACGCGGCACAGAGAAGGAGCTCGTTCACAGCACCCACAGAAATCTGATTTATCTCCTATCTCACAGCTTCCACGAGCATTACTCCCTGCCCCTCCTCACAGGCATGGAAGGCTCACAAATCCCGTGCTTCTCCTCTTACCTCTTCCACTCGCTCCTCTGGTGCCCGCTCGGGAGACTCCACCTCATCCTGCCTTCCTGCACTTCCAGAGGCTCTGTCTACACTTCCCTCTTTCCCCAGACTCAAAACACACCCAACCAAGCTCTCACCTTCGCTCTACTGAAGCATTTCCACCTGCTCCCGCACTCATTGGATGCTTCCTCCCCACCTCCAGCTCAGAGCCTTCCTGCGAAGCCCTCTGGTGACACCACCTCCTCCTGCCCGTCACCGGGATGTGCAGATGTGGGAGCCACCAGAGCATGGGGAGAGCACGCAAGGGAAGCATTCAATCCTGCCACTTCCTCCTCTCGGCTTTATGGGGCGAAATAAAACTGCAGCTCGCTAACGGCTGCAGTCATCCCTTCCTCCTGCCGCCACAGCTTCCTCCCACTAGTCCTGATTTGGGGAATGTCACCCTCTAAACCAGGACAACGCCCTTGGATTTGTGTCTGGTTTAAGGGAGAAAAGTGTTCCCACGCACCTCCCGAAATCCCACACCTTTCTTCTCTGCCTTTTCGGCCAACACAACCTGTTTGCATCAGCCCAAGCATCCCCACTGTGCTGGCACCCCTCACCTGGCACCAGGTGCTCACCACCACTCACCAACAGCCCTGAACAAGCAGAAAAAAAAAGGGACCTTTTCTGCCAGCTACACCCAGCCCTGCCTGAGCCGGCTCTGGAAATTTCAGCCCTAAAACCAAGTGAGAAGCACGGGCTGCAGTGACACATGTCATAACATTTTTTGTTCTACTGTAGGAGGTCAGCAAAAAAAAAGCTTCTAAAATCAGGGGAGGTTTGTTCCCACCGGTTTTTAATCTTGAACAGCTGTAATAATGTTCCAGGGGGGAGCAAAGGACAGGCTGGGCATTAGCGTGATGCGAGTTGAGACAGTCAAAATATGAAGCATATAAAAACAGGGCTCAGTATGAAAAGGGTTTCAGTTTAACTACCAGTTTCATCACATTAAATTACTTCAGGGCCTTAAATATCCAGCTAATAGTAAACAGAGTTTTTACATTATTTGCATCCGCATGCACTGGCATCCAGATTGTTCCCGAGCTGGGATCGTGGATACAATTCTTGGAAAGAAAACCTGGCTCATCCTACGGTTAATTCCTGTAACAATGTATATTTTTATGAGCTGCTTTTTCAAATACAACACACGCTGAGGTGATCATATTATAATTTTTTTGAACGCCAGAACTGGATTTAGCAATGCAATTATACTGACTTAATTTGCATGAACAGAGGCTCCACCAAAGCAAAGGATTATGCTTATATCTTTTGAGGGGAAATACATACGTGCGTATGCACGGCAGAAGGGGGGGGAAAAAAGGGACTTCCTTGAATTCAGTACATCAATAATGTACCGTGTTAAGTGAAGTCATTTAAATCCGCGTCTTCTTAGCATCAAGGACAAGAGACAGCTCAGTGTTTGCCCGGACAAAACGCGCCCTAGGAGGCCGCCCAGAACAATGATGGTCCAGAGGTGAGAGAATGCAGGCAGTTTAGAGAAGATAAAAGGCCATTTGGGTAGAGACCCCCGCTGATCCTATGAAAGTGTCTCCTTTTCAATTTGGGAGGCTTTTAAAACTGCATTTGCTACTGACCATACCTTCCCCCGAAAGCCGCCTGGGATCCGATTTCACTTTTCCCCCGGCCCGACGAGGGCCGGCAGAGCCGCGGGCTGTACCGCAGGTACCAGCGCTCCCTGCGAGCCCCAGCAGCCCCCCGCAGAACACCCCGCAACCACCGCAGAACCCCCGGCAACGCCAACAACCTTCCCCGCACCCTGCCGCGAATCCAGCGCCGGAATAAACTCCTCCGGCCGCTCGCTGGGGCCGGGAAACATCGCTTCCCCCGCCGGCCNNNCCCCCGCGGGCCCCGCAGCTCTTGCCCGCGGGATGCTCAGCCGGGACCGGCTCAGCCCCGAGTCCCCAGCCCGGAGCTGCCCCAGGGCACGGCGGCCTCAGCCCCGAGCCCGGGCTCGGACCCCTCCGCGACTGCGGCAGGAGGTTTGGGCTGCTCCTATTGTGTAAATTGCAATAAAACCACGAACTGCCCGCGCCCCGCCGCTACGGCCACGCTCGCCTTCGGGCGGGAGGCACTGCG
>WBMY01015133.1:28992-54395 GCA_013397315.1 Donacobius atricapilla | reverse complement strand
CCCGCGCCAGCCCCGCCCCGGAGGCCGCCGTGCCCCGACACGGAGCGGGGCGGCTCGGCCGGCAGCGGCTTCCGAAAAGTCGCCGCTCTGCCTCCTTTTATTTTTTTTTTTTAGTCTTTAAAAACTCCTTTAAAACTTTTTGCCCCCGTCCCTTTCATTTTATTGTATTTCATCAGTGTGCAGCGTCTCCTTTGGCCAGGCCGAGCACGGAGCCGTCCGTCCCGCGGCCGCGGCACCGCCCAGCACGGCCCCGTGTCCGGCAGCGAGCCGTGAGGAAATGTTCGTGGTGCAGCTGGCACGGGCAATAAACAGATAAATGAATGGAAGGGACGGCGGCAAAGCCCAGCCCAGCCCATGGTACACAGCTGCACTCCCTGCAGGAGCAACACGGGTAAGACAACGAGACGGGATACCTGGAGAAACACCTCCCTTTGGGGCAGGAAATCAAGGAATCGCGGAATGGTTTGGGTTGAAGGATCTTAAAGCCCACCCAGTGCCATCCCTGTTATGGTAGAGACACCTTTCACTATCCCAGGTTGCTCTGTCCAGCCTGGCTTTGGACACTTGCAGGGATCCAGGGACATCCCCAGCTTCTCGGGGCACCCTGTGCCAGGGCCTCCCCACCCTCACAGGAAAGATTTTATTCCTGATTTCCAATCTAAACCTAATCCCCTTCAGCTCCAAGACATCCCCCCCCCCCTTTTCTTATCACTGTGCTCTAATAAAAAGCTGTGTTGAAACCATGCAACAAGCCCTGCATCCAGGCACATGTGGCAGCATATTGAAATCCTAGAATCACAGAGTAAGTAAATTGGAAAAGACCTCCAAGGTCATCAAACCCAACCACTGACCCAGCACCACTTAGCCATGTCCCCAGGTGCCACCTCCACACACCTTTGGAACACTTCCAGTGATGGTGATTCCACAGCTGTCCTGATCTTCCTTACACCTTCCCTCCTGACCATCAGGAGCCAAGCTACAACATCAGGTTGTATTAGGAAAACTCAAGGAAGGACTAAATTTTAGGAGTGAAAGCCAAATTTCCATTCTGCAGCCCCTGGATGTACTGCCCAGCAATCAACAAGCCCAAGAAGCCAAACACCAGGCCCACACAAAACACACACCCTCCAGATTTACTCTTCGTTAATTAACACTTTGTAATTGTGCAGGTGTAGATAATGTTTAAATAAATCTGGCCTGTAGAGACACAATGGCTTCAATAACCCACATCCACAGTTACATTTTTAGGAGTCCTACCAGAGCCACTTGTGTCCTGTAGCAGTAAATTCCAGGAGCTAACAATTCATCCAAGCGTTCATACAACATATTATTTACTCTAATCGTATCCTATTTCCTTGCAATGTGGTTTCTGTCTGCTTTAATAGTTGATTTTTTGACTTCTCCCAGGTGCTGGTGCCCACAGCAATTCCTCATCCCATATTTTCAAGGATGGGAGCTGGGTCAGACCTGAAACCTGCTCCTCCCAGAAGCCTCTGCTGGTGTCTCTGAGAGACATCAGCAAAACTCTCTTTCATTTGATTTTAACAAATGAAATATAATTCTTCCTAGGCAAAAGCTGCATCAGCTTATCCCTGGCTTTTGTTCATTTGGGTGATTCATGAGCCTAATATAATTTATGTTTATATTTGTAGTCAATATTCCTGAGAATACTGGTTTAGCCAAAGCAATCCAAACCCAAAGGATGCCTCTCAAAGCTGCCCTAATGGTTACCTTGTATTTCCATTGGTGAAGCAGCATTTGCTACCTTAAAGTCAAGGATTTTTTCTTCCCATCATGCTGAAGCTCCTGGACTTCTGTTGGAAAATCTTCCCTGGGCCCAAGTGAGAGGCAAAACTCAGACAAATTCACGCTTAGCAGTGGTCATTTTCATATTATATTTTACTTTATTTTATTAGATTCACCAGTGTAGGACACAAAGGTTTTAAGTTATTGTGAGAAGCCAAGTGCTTTTTCAATATGCCGGCTAAACCACACTTTTAAAAATTTTTATTTTATTTCTAATACAGCTGCATGTTTGAGAACTTCATATCTGAACTTTGTTACCTAATCAATTATCAAATCAAGGTCACAGCCAGAGCTCGGTCAGTAGCCAGTTGCATTCGGAGCTCCAAGGGTTCCCAAATCATTCCGTTCCTGCACCCCATCACAAGGTGAACACTACAAATGGACTTTTTTTTTAATAAACTAACCCCAGGAAATGAATTGAGGCAGTTGTCCTTCAGCTTCCAAAGCCTCCGGATGCTGCTGGTGGCGAGGGAACCGACTGAACAGGTTTCACCTTTTCGTGTACAGCCAAAACTCATTGACTGCAGAGCCCTTGAGGCAAACCTGGAGTTCCCATGCGCTTCCTGCCTCCTCTCTCCCTCCCTGGAGGAGCAATCCAGCCTCCAGCACAGAGGAGTTGTTCCAGGATGCGGGAATCAGCCCCCACGCTGAATTCCAACCCAGGGATCCACCGCCGGGGTGTTCCTAAATCAGTTGGGCCCATGCTAGGTCAGTGTCACATGACAAAATGTTGAAGGAAAGAGAGGAAAAATCTCCCTCCAAAATGCCAAGGGGAAAAGAGATAAAGAAAAGCCTCCAAAATTTGGATTCTGTGATCTTTGGACGTGAGTTAAAGCTGCCAGTTCAGACAATCTGATGTTTGTCACCTTCTCAAACCTGGTCTTTCAGGGCTGTGGATTGAATCTGTCTCCTCCTATCGCAGAACCTTGGAATTGTTAAGGTTGGAAAAACCTCTAAGATCATCAAGTCCAGCAGCACCTCCATGTTCACCATTAAACCACATCCTGCAGTGCCACATCCACACGTTTTTTGGACACTTCCAGGGACGGTGACTCCACCACTGCCCAGGCCAAGCTTTATCCATGAGGAAATTTCTCCTGCTGCCTAATCTAACCTCCCCTGGCGCAGGGGAGCCGTTTCCTCTCATCCTGTTATTCTGCTTTGGAATAAACCCTGGAGAAGAGGAGGATCACCCTTGCTTGGCTTGTGGCATCCCAAAATTGCAGGCTGGAGAGGGAAAGGAGCCATAGGATGAAGAGCTGAAGGCTCTGCTCTGCTCAAAGCATCCAAAATGCAGCCACTTAGATTTGCAAAATTGAGGCTACGCCTGAAAAACATCCCCTTTTCCTTTTGGAGAACAGGGAAAGAGAGCTGGAGGGTGAGTGCTGGAGTATGGGAAGAGGAGGAACACGTGTCAGATATAAATCCCAGCCGCACGGTGGGAGTGCGCTCGCTCTGACAGCAGCACAGGCACATGCCAAGCGGGTCAGTCGGGAGGCAGAACGAGTGGGCTGGCTCTGGAATGGCTGGAGCACGCACTGGCCCTGGAGAAAAACACTGTTCCTGTAGGGAATGACTCAACGTGGCTTATTAACAGCGTATCCCCTCCGCAGGGATCAGGCTATGACTGATGTATCTTCTCCAGTTGCTCTGCAGATAAATATTTCATTTCTATTCTAAAAACCGGGATGAAACTGTAAATAGAGATGGACAGGGATGCAGAGGTCTCTTCTCTGCCCGTGCCCCTGTGCTTCCTTCACTCCCTGGTACATCCCTCTACTCTCCCACAGGCTGGGAGCACCACAGGTTGAAAAAATGTGGTCTGACCATTGGAAAACCCCCTTAAAAGTGGCTCTGCTTTTGTCATACTGATCTTCAGGCCTGCAAGCAACACAATATGCACTCCAGAAGGTTATTAGGTAGTTACAAGGTAGTTTGGACTAATGAAATAGTTTGCAACAATAAAATAGTTTGGAAGCCTCATAGCTCCTGCCCAATCCTCCTCCCAGTCTGTAGCCTTTCCCTGACTGGTTGTGTGCAAGCTGCACATCCAGAAACCCTGGCAGGGATGGAGCAACTCCCAGGCCCTCACCAGGAAAGGAACTGAGGAACTCTTTGTGGCTCTCATCTCTAACCTCAAAGCAAAGGCTAAATTTAATCCTTTGGTAAAAACCCAGAATAAAAATAGAGAAAATTAAAGTGTGCATGGGGCTACTGCATTTTGCTTTGCTGCAATTCTTGCCCTGTATCATCTCCCAGTTCATATGCTTTATTTTATTTATGCTTATTTTTATTTCCTCTTTTCGATTTGCCTTAATTTGATTGTGGCCATCAGCACACGGGCCAAGTCTGAGGGTTTCTTTTCCCCGTGTTGATTTTCGTGTTTAGTTTCCCATCCCTCTCATTATGCCTCTAAATATTTCCTCTGGAAGTTACAGTTTTGTGTTAGTTTTGGCTGCAGTTCTTGCCTCCCCAATAAGTTTGATCTTTGCTCGCTCCTGAGAGTTACAAGTTGCACACTGGATTAAGCCAAGGGTAGCAACTCTAATTCTTGGATTTAGGGGGGAATTTTTCGGTTAGCAATTGCTTCATGCATCTGGAAACTGCTCCTCTAACCCTTGTTTTCCTCTCTGCAGATAACAAAACCGTGTTCTACATCAGAAATAACTGTTCCTGGAACACATTTCATTAATTCCTGACTGGGTGAGCTCCTGTATAACTGCTTTTAGGGCTGCACTTTTACAAGCACCCGTTTTCACCAGAGCTAGGACCTATAAGACTCAAAACTCCAAGTTTTATCTCCTAGAGCAACATCTGCCCACCTAATCAGTCATTCCCCTGCAGATTACAACCAGCAATGAAAATGGAAAAAAACGCCTTGGTCTCCTCCCTGTGCAGCAAGCTTGCCTGTGAGAGCATTCTTTCCACAGCACCATCATCACCAGATAATATATTTAATATATTTAATGAAAGCCATCACGTGTGTGGTGTGGGATTTCAAAGTGTGCATTGTGCCCAGCTGCACAGCTCAGGACTGGGAAAACCTGATGTGAGCGGCAGGGCTGCAGCACAAGAATCGCTGCTGTGGGCGCTGATTTTACTCTGAATTTTATCCTAAATACCCCAGGGATTATGGAAGGGAGAAAATTAAAATCGGAGGCTTCAAACTCTCGGTGTTGCAAGGCTGAAATGTTTAAGCAGTTGCAGAGGCCACGAGGAAGAGGGAGGCAGATGAAGGGGTTGGGGTGGATGCTGGAAGTTGATGGAAGGGCCTGAGGGTCTTGGGTTGCTTCTCCTGCAGGTCCCAGAGAGAGAAGGTGGAAGCCAAAGCCAGACACTTTGAAGCTTTCTGGTATTCCAGGAAGGAATTTACTGGTATTTTCTTACCTGTCTGTTATTTGGGGTCTGGGCACAAGAAGATCTCTTTCCCCTGGAAAAAAAAAATCACCATGTGTGGTTTAACCATGGAGTTAAAGCAAAAATTCATGAAAAGAATCATAGGATGGCACCATGACATAATCACAGAACAGACACCATTCATCCCAGTGTAGGAAAGCTGCAGCCCAGCAGTTTGGGATTATTCTGACCAGAAAAGCAGATGGCAATTTTATCCCCTTGTCCAGCAGTTTCTGAGTGACGACCTGTCTATAATCCCATCATTACCTGAGAGGGAGCCTGCTTGGCTCTCAGGTGAGCAGTTCACCTGGCACACCTCAGAGTGCTCATCCTGTTCCTGCTGTACCACACCTGAGCTTTGCCTGCGCTTTCCCAGGCGCCTGGGAAGGCTCCGGGAGCCTCTTCCCCAGATTGTGATTCCATCTCACTCCAGCTCCAGGCTGGGCAGCTTTCCTTAGCTCAGCACATCTCCTTGGTCCATAAAATACCTGGGATACCCCCTTTTAGCAGCACAGCCCGCAGTTTAGTGGGAATTCCGTTACAGATGGAGCAGCTTCACCAGGAATGACCCCAAAAAGCTGTGAAGGAGAAGCAAACTCCACCTGAAACAAGCTGAAGGAATTCTTTGAATCCCCCTGGTTCTGTCCTGAATCAAGACCACATGGATTATTAAGCATTTTTTCCTGGTTAGGGCTGAAAGGACAGGCCCGTGCTGTGAAACAAAGGATACAAATTTCCAATTCCCATTTCTTGATCTCTTCATTCTTCCATGGTTTTTCTCATTCAGAGACATATTTTAGCTACTAATGGGTACTTATAAAAAGTGCAGACCTAAAAACGGGTGCTGGAAAGAGCAAACGTGACTAGGAAGATGCTGTCAGTGAGATTATTGCTCAAATCAAAACATTGGTTGCTTGCACTTTTTAAATTTTAAGATAATTTGAAAAATGTTTCTTAAAATAGCATTAAATGCCTTTTTTTTTTTTTCTTTTTTTAAACTTGTTTTCAATTTCAGTGTCATTTTGTACCCTGCACTGGACTAAGGGCACATTTCCCTCAGCAGCAGATGCTCAGGAATCACACGTGAACTCTGATTATATATGAGCAATAGTTTTCCAGAGACTCATAATTTGGCTAAATTTGGATTTTCACAGGTGTTTCAAAGGACACATTCTTGGCCAGCGTGGCAAAACTTAACCAATCTCAGCTTCTCTGTTTTCTCAACAAAACAGCTTTGTTTTTCTGTTGTCTATAACCTCGGTTGGAGAAATGGCTGAACCTTTCAGCACAAATACCTCGCAGCCTGAAGTGAAAAACAGTTCGGAACTTTCCAGCACAAATAGGGGAAAAAGAAACACTACCCAGCCTGCAAACCTGGATCTTATCATGGGGAAATGGCAGGCAGCCTTGGGAACAGGCACTGCTACAGGCAAGATTTGTAATAATTTTGATACTCCAATCTCTTTATCTTCCTGCTGCATCTCTGCTTTTATCTTCCTGTCGATGCCATGGAATTCATGGCACCGTTTTTATTTTTTGTTTTCCGTTCGCTTCATGCTGGAAATTGGAATGGCTTCATTTTTTATCATTTGGATAAATCACGGTGCGCCTCCCATGCTGTCCTGGGCTCAGGGCTTGGGATGAGGTGTAATTATCCTTTCCTTGGCTGGGGGAGCAGGTCCTGCTGGAGGATGAAACACAGAGCAGCGAGAACCTTCTAAGGGCATGAGGGGGGCAGGAGTGTCACTGTCACCGTGAGTTGGGGTGGATGGAGGCCTTGCTGGTGACAGGGAGGACGTGAGAGCCGCCCATCTCTCTCCTGGCTCCTGGGAAACTGGATCTATCCCAGCTGTCCTGGCATGGGAATTCCTTGAGGTCCCTCATCTGAGTGTCCCTGCTTGGATCGCGACGTTGCCGCTATAAATATCGCTGTCACCCAGGGCCCGGCTCGTGGGGACAGCACATAACTCCTGCTGGACCTCCTGATATGGTCTGTGGAGCCCTCTGCAAGGAGGCTGGCAGATCTTTGTCTCCCAGAGCACGCTCTCTAATCAGGCAGAGGAGGAGGCAGCATTCCCTGGGAGCCCCGAGAGCCATCCCCACGCACTTGGAATTCAAATCTCCCAGCTCCAGCACACAAACAAAGCTCGGGAAGAGCTGTCAGCCAGCAGGGAGAGCGCTGTGGTCTGACAGGTTCCACCAGCCTGGCTGGCTGAGGGATGAGGCAGGCGTGGAGGAGGTTGGTGAGGAACATTCCGGGCTGTTCAGCACCACCTGGCTCCCTCTGGCTCCATCTCTCCCTGTCCTGGGGATGCCTTGGGAAGGCTGACCTGGAACAGAGGCTGGACAGAGCTGGAGAATAAAGCAGGGATTTATTGAAAGGCCTTTAAGGATCCACCTTGGGCAGGACAAGAACCTGGCCAGGGCTACACCCAAAATGGACCAAGAATGGTCACAAAACGGACACAAAATGGCTGACTGGTCACGAGGTCTCACACTTTTATAAGTTTTGGTGCATTTGCACATTGGGGTTTCATTGCCCAGTTACAGCTCCAGGCTGTGAGGTCCCTCCTCTTGTTCCTCCCTCCAGCCCAGCCTTGTTTGTGCTGTTGGGCTGAAAGTTGTCCTTGGTGTGCAGCAGGAGAAGGATTTGTTTTGTGTCCCTGCTCTGTGAGGGGCTGAGTGACCCTGAGTGTGAGCTCAGAGCTGCACCCCTGGGCAGCACAGAACCTGGAATACAGGACAGCTCCAACTTCAGGCATCACTGGGAAGCCCTTCCTGAAACTGTGGCAGGGTGGAGTTCCCCCCACCATGCCAGGACATCACCATCCTCCCAGGAGACACTTTTGTCCACAGGGTGCATCCCCCAGCAGCCAAATTTCCAAACCTGGACACCAAGCTCTGCTTCCCTCATCTGCATTTCCCATTCAACATGGCTGTTGTAACCCTGGGCACTGAGAATTTCAGATTTCTGTGCTGGCAGGCTCTGATCCCCAAGCAAACCCTGCACTGACCTGAGGCCGTGGAGAAGGCTCCCAAAATTGAGTGACAGCACTGGGATTGTGGGTGTGGAGTTTGAATAAAAGTGTGTGATATCACAGGGGGGAAAACTCAGAGTTTAAGGGTTTAAAATACAGTAATATTTATAAAGCAAGATGGAGGATTTAGGGTGTAGGCAAAGTCCTTCTTTTTCACCTTCTCCATGGGTCTGGGTGGTGTTTTGTAATTGGATAGAAAGGTCCACATTGCAGGCCATGGGTGGTTGGTTATTGGGTTAAAAGTAAAAATAATTTAGGTGCCATTTCTTAATTGGACCGTTTATCCTTAAAAGGCCATTTAGAGATACAGAGGCAGAGCCATTTTTCACTTTGTTAGCTGGAACTCACAACTTGGGAGACTGTAACTTAGATAAGAATTAATAAACATCTGAGTCCAAACACGAACACCGTCTCTCAAGCATTTAATCCCAGGAAAGAAGATTAAAAAGCTATACCTCACCATGCTGGGGCATCACCATCCTCCCAGGAGACTCCTTTGTCCACAGGGTGCATCCCCCAGCAGCCAAATTTCCAAACCTGGACACCAAGCTCTGCTTCCCTCCTCTGCATTTCCCATTCAACATGGCTTCAAATGTAATTCCCAAAAAACAAGAGCCAAAATCCAGGATTTTTTTCCTCATGAACTCCCTGCTCTGCTGGCATCACACCCTCCCCATCCTCCTCCTCTGCCCCAGCACATCTGGAATTCCTTTAGCAGCCAGGCTGCAACAGGATCCACAGCAGAGCCTCGGGAACACCTTGAGCTGGTTATGGCCTCTGAAATTAGGCAGCCAATAAGGGGAATTTTCTTTTATGACCTCTTTAGGAATAACTAATGTGCGCCGAAATAAGTGCTTGAATGATGCAATCTGCAGGTAGTTACCTTGTCAATATATCCAGCTCAATGGTTTGGAATTTCGGCACTCATTAGGACATGCAGAAGTAAAGAAAACGAAAGAAAATGCATATTAACCCCAAAAAAGTCTGGTTTGGATATCTCTATCTTGCAAGATCTGAGTGTAAATGTCTCATTTGCCTTATTCTGGGGGATGCTATCAGAACGAATCAGTGACAGGCTATAAGAAAGTACCCAAATTGAAAAATAAACCAATATATTTGTTCTTTTTGTGTCATTATTTTTAAGACCACAGTGCTCTTTTGTTTTGTGAACAGCTTTTGCTGCATTTTTTGTACCCCTTTCATTTAAACCCTTTCAAAACTATTCCCTCTAATATCATCACTCTGCTGTGACTATGTGTGACTCCTACTTTTCTTGGTTGAATTTCTCCCTGCAAACTCTTAGTCCTGTGTTATCCCCTTAACTACCCCGTGGGTAGGACTGCAGACTCTATGAAATCAGGGCCACTTTTAAGGAAAATGAGGAATTTTCCTACCAGTGACAGTAAAATCTGCCTATGGCAAGGTTGGAATGCACCTGAATCAGTGATTCTATAAGGTTACAAGATAAATAAGAGAGATTTTCCAGTTTGATGGTAAATATAAGAACATGCTCACTTTAGATTTAACATTTTTTGACTGATCAAATAAATAAATATCCCTGAACTGGGGGAAAAAAAAAAAAAAACAACAACAAAACCCCACAACCCAGCCATAGGAGAAAGTGTTTTTTTACATTGGTATTCAAACTATAATCGTAAATTCTAAATTGCTTGGCCTACCTGCTAATTAAGCAGCTCATTTACAGGCTGGTTAAATAACAGTCCAAACATGCCTGCCTGGGATGAACCCAGGGGATCCAGGCCCTTCCCTGCTCCTAAAAGATTTCTCTGAAAAGACAGCAAATGTCCCTGTCGGCCTTGATGACAGATGGCCACGCTCCTCCAAAGTTACTCCTGATTATTTGGGTGTTGTTTTAAGCACTGCAGCTAATGAGGGAGTAGAGAGGAGAGCAAAGAGAAGCCTCAGCTATTCTATTAAAGATAGAATTGAAAGGAAAATGTATAGGAATGAACTGAAATTGTGTACAAGCCACGAAGACTAAAATCTCGGACCAGAGATAATAAAACTTTGTGGTTGCATTTTTTTTTTTTTCCTTGCACTCCTTGAGATTTGCTGAAGAAATCCTCTGGAAGGCTGGAAAGAGGTGCTCTGGATTTTAAACAAGATGCCAAAAGGGCAGGAAGTGAAATCTCCTCACCCCCATCATTTCTCTGGAGTTTGGGATGTAAAACTCTCGTGGCAATCACAAGTGCTGGGGAGAATAAATTTTAGAAACTGGGAGGAAAGAACAGCTCTGTCTATGAAGTTCAGTGCTGCTCTCTGAAGCAATATGGAGCTGCAAATCTGAGATTTCTTTTCTTTCCTGAATTAAGCCTCTGCTCATTCTTTTCACTTGATTATTGACATCATAATCAGGCTGCGATTTGTTAAATATTTCCATATTATTTCTGAGCAGCACAACACGTATAGTCTAGACTTAATTAAAGAAACAAAGAGAGAAAAATCCCAGCTGCTTTTCTTTTTCTGTCATCGAGATTACAACATTTATCAGTTTGGCTCTGCCCTCTGATTCTTATCACAGATTTCTGCTCCACCACCTAACAAACAGCTGGATGTGGTACAGAAATAGAACTTTCGTTCCAGTTATTCATCATGGAGGCTGAAAGAAAAAACCCCGATGAAAATGCAAAGGTCTTCCATGGCATTAAGGAGAAAACTGAGCTTTTCTAAGGAATCTTAGTTAATAAGTGATTGAACTCGTCTGAAGGTTCTCCGTGTGTTTGTTGAAGCAAGAGGAAGTTTAAAGGAAAGTTGTACAAGGATAAGTAGGGACTAATGAGGTCAAAATCCACAAGGAGTCCTTCAGTGTGGGGGTACCTTTAGCATTCCTGGAGAGGATTCCCTGTGAATATTCACATGTCCTGGGATCCTCCGCACAGGGATGTGGTTGCAGAGAGAGCCCAGAGGAATCCATGGAGCTGCTGCAGGGCTGGAGCCGGGCTGGGAGCGCTGGGGGTGCTCCCCTGGAGAGGAGAAGCTCCAGGGAGAGCTGCGAGCCCCTGGCAGGGCCTGAAGGGGCTCCAGGAGAGCTGCAGAGGGACTGGGGACAGGGGATGGAGGGATAGGACACAGGGAATGGGAGATTGAGCAGGAATTGTTCCCTGGGAGGGTGGGCAAGCCCTGGAATAGAATTCCCAGATTTGCTGTGGCTGCTCCTGGACCCCTGGCAGTGCCCAAGGCCAGGCCGGACATTGGGACTTGCAGGGGATAATGGAAGGCGTCCCTGCCCAAGGATTTTTAAAGGTCTTTTCCAGCCCAGAACATCCCACAGTTCAGTGTAGGCTCAGCATATCCTACAACCATCGGGGATCCCAATAATCCCAGGACAACATTCCTCAGTCTGAAGCCCAGAGGGGCGATTTACACCCTGGGAGTGGGGTGGGCTGGTGGCCACCACGAAGCCCAGAATGGCTGTGGGTTTGTCTCAACCCCTCCTTGAAAATTACCTCAATTTCACACTGTGAACGATGAGCTGAGCATCTCCATCCATTCCTGGAGATGATTTTTTATCCCAGCCCAACCAGAAAAAAAGGGATTGCTCCAGTATGAGTCACGAGGAGTGGGCAGTGTCCAGAACCTACCTCTGCCTACCAACAGAGAACAGCAAATAAATATTCCTGCAGTGTTGAGAACAGGTGGGGACTCGCCCCAAAGCCTCCCGCAAATTGGCTGCTACTGATTCATCAAAGAAATGAGGAATACCTGCCATGGGTAGAACACCTTATCAGTGAAACACCCAGCCACACTGCAGGGCCTGATGAGGAAGGGCATCGCGTTTAAAAAGCGGGAAAAGCAGAATGCTCTGTTCCTTGTCCTGGCTGGATACAGCTCCTTGGACTGGAGGGTTGCAAGGATTCTGCTTTTCTTTGCTCATCTTCTCACCAGCGGCCCGCTCCAATCTGCCAGCCGTGCGCACACACACGGCACAGAGCAATGGCTGGCCAGGAAAATGCCCTTTCTGAGCAGCAGCCATGAGAGCATCTCCCAGCAGAGCCTTTGGTTGCTCTCCAGTGGGAATTGTGACAAATTATGATGGGGCAGGGATAGAACAGCCTCAGATCCATCACAGCAAGGCCGCAGGTCACAGCCCGTATTTCAGCTGGCTCCTCTTTGGGCCTGCTTGGATGGAGGCATTGATTCTTTCATTTTTTCTTATCTATTATTCAGCAATTAAGCAAATTGGGATGGCATTTCTCTTATGGGAAGAGGAGCTGGTAAAACAGGACCTCGAGCCAAAGGTGCTCAGGCAGCAAAGTGAAAATATTTTCCTTAATTCTGAACAGACCAAATGATCCCAGGTAAAAAAAAGAAGTTTTCTGTGGGAGAAAAAAATTAGCCTGTGCAAAGTAAATATATTTTAAATAACTGTATGAAAAAAGAATAGTTTAAGTCTTTATCTCTGTCTTAAGGAATTGCCAGAGAGATATCAAATTTATTTTACCTTGGCCAAATGATACCACTGCAAACTCATTAATATTTGTATTTATCAAGAATAGAGCCGGGGTCTTCCTCCTTGCACATCACTGATATCAAAAACCTCTCAATCAGAAAACTACTCCAAGGTACCTTTGCATTCACTTTAAAATGATTCTAAATTAGATTAAATTACCCCAGAGTTGTGATTTGCTTCCATCAGCCTTGACTTATGAGTCAAAGTAACTTGAGCTTAGCAGTAGAACAGTTTCTTTTTTTAAAATTTTTTGGTGGATTTATTAGAATATCAGTGGTATAATGTTGCCAACATAAAATAAATCTGATATCTCTGTGGCAAATACATAAGAGATAGAGATAAGCATTTAAACTACTCTTTCACGCAATTATTTAAAAAAATATTTACTAAAACTTTTCTTCCATAGAAGAATGCTTTTTGCCCTTAAATGAGAAGGTTATCCTTAGTTTTACCCCAAAAGATTTAATTACACAGAGGCCACATTAGAAAAATCGAAGAAATGCATAGAAATGCTCAAAAGGGACCTTCAATAATGTTTTGTTTTCCAGTCATTGAAGATGAGAAAATACGAACTGGCACCAATATTTAAATATTTTCTGCTGTAGTCAAGGGAGACAGAGGTGTAGCCACACAATTAAACGCTGCCCTGACTTGCTCAGCAGCGGCAATTTAGAAATTGAAAATGTGCTTTTTGGCACATGCAGCTGTGCAGGAGTCAGCCTTGGGTGCACATGCAAACAGATGATTCATTTAAAAGTGATGCTTCCCAAAAATCTGTCCCCAGAGTGGAGCAATATTCCCAAATCCAGCCCTTCTGGGCAGCTGGAGAGGTGAATTTGTCCCTGTGGTGTCCGAGGGACACTTTATGTAACTGGGATGATGGACAACAGGATATCACAGCCCTCTGGGGCTTCTTTTGGAGCTGGAAAAAGAATTTTTGGGAGGAACAGACACATCAGGGCAGGTGGAAACGTGCCAGGCTGGGTCAAGGAGGATATTGTGCCTGAAGGAGCCAGGAATGCGGCACAATACAGAGCTTGGCAAGAGAGAGAGGAATTGTTTGGATTGAAATAAAAGATAAAAAAGACCAAACGAAGGAAGATAGGAAACTCTTACGGCCCATCTGGAGGAAATCAGAGAGCAGCCAGGAATATTGATGCAGATGGGAAAGGCTGGTGGTGGCAGAGCTCTGCTTTGGGACGTGGTGAGGATGGAGGCACAGGGCTCTCCTACTGCTGGATTTCACTTATTCCTTGATTTTGGAAGCTTTTTGAAACATTTATGACTTGCAGCCAACATTACTCCTGCTCTAGAGGCCACCAGCCCAGAGGACATCGGGCTGTCCTTGTGCTTCTCCTCCTCATCCCTGCCCTGGGTCACCTCAGTGATCCAGATCCAGCTTAAAACAACCCCTCTGGCTTAAACTTTGTACAAAATAGGGATTTAAATCCTGGTGAATTCCCCAACATGGTTCAAAGGAGGTGGAAAAGGGAAGGAGCAGCCAAGGATGGAGGTGGTGGGACCACATTTCTGTGGATGGAGCTCATTTAATCCCACCAAAAATATAGCACAGCAAGAGGGACCAGCACTTTTCCAGAGGAACAGGATCCAACAGGATTCCCCTCCCTGTTCCCTCCTGGACATCTGGAGGCAATATGGGAGGGGAGGTCAGTGGCCCCACACAGGGGGGAAAAAATTCATTTAAAAATACACGAATAAAGTCCCAACATTTAAAGGGGTGTAACACAGGAGATGATACCATTTCATTAAAATGAAAATGGAACTGAATTCTGCCTTTGGAGCTTCAAAGCCCTGCCCTGGCTCTGTTTTAGGGAGAAAAAAATCCCCTCCGGGGTCACCTCCGTGCTGTGGTCAGGTTGGCCAAACCTCCAGTGCTGCAGGTGCCAGAGGCTCCCACGTGTTCCTGGCTCCTCTGCTTGGACTGGGAAGAGTTCTGAATCCTGGAGCAAACAGAGCTGTGGGATTGAGCCAAAGGCCGCGGTCTGGGCAGGAACTGGATGGGGATGGCTGCCCCGAGCAGCTGGGGCTGCCCCTGGATCCCTGGCAGTGCCCAAGGCCAGCCTGGACACTTGGAGCAGCCTGGGATGGTGGAAGTGTCCCTGCCCATGGGATGAGTTGGGTGGTGATAACATTTCTGCGTGGGGCCAGAGTGTTTGCAGCCCCATGAAGGTGCCCCAAGCTCTGAGGGTTGCCAGCAGCCTCCCAGAAATGGCTTAAGAATAATTAGTGAGATGACTGATTGGAGGTATTTGAAAAAGCAAAAAGGTTTCAATTAAAGAGAAAATAACAAACTGTACAGAACAAAAGGGTAAAGCCATGCACGGTGCAGGGAGGTCCCCGAAAACGCCCCGAGAATCTCCGAGCTCTCTCTTAAGTGTTCAGTGACCCAGGAGGGGTTTTTGGCTCGCTGCCCAACAGAAAACAGCCACATTTCCTGAGGAACAGCTCAAGGGTCCAACAGGTGCCTTTGTCCTGGCACTGGGCTAATTATGGTGAGAGAAGCATGGAAGTTTCTGCTTCTCCTTCCTCAAAAGTTCAGGGATGAAACTTAAACTCTTTCCTAATATGGGAACAGCTGCTAGCGTGCACTGCAACAGAATGGGGGAACTTTGGGAAGTCCAGTCCAAGCCTGTGTGGGGATGGAAACCACGAGAGCAGAGCCTGGGGTGGGTTTGGGTGCAGTCCTGGTTCTGGGGGAGGAGGATGGAGTTTATTTCTGTCCTGTGCTGCCTGTGGTTGGGGTTGTGTGTTTTGGGCTGCCCTATTGCCAGGAGCTCCAAAGTGCTCATTTGGGGTTTTGTCAGCTGGGGCAACACCTTCTTTAAGAAATGCCTTTGGAAAGCGAAGCCAATCCATTTCTGATCCCTGAATGTGAGCTAATGCCACAAAGCCAGTGTTGCTCCAGAGTATTCACGGTTTGCTCCTAATGCCACAAGGAAAGGTCTGGTGGGGGTTTCCCAGCTGGGAATATGAACCCTGAATATGAACTGATCCTGAATATGAACTAATCCTGAACATGAACTAATCCTGAACATGAACTAATCCTGAACATGAACTAATCTGAACCCTGAACATGAACTAATCCTGAACATGAACTAATCCTGAATATGAACTAATGCCACAAAGCCAGCGTTGCTCCAGAATATTCAGGGTTTGCTCCTAATGCCACAAGGAAAGGTCTGGTGGAGGTTTCCCAGCTGGGAATCCACAACAAGGGTCAATGTTTGAATTTTGCGAGGGGCAATGCCATGCACCTCTAAACTCCACCATCAGGAATTTTTGTTCCCCATCTTACGGGATGCTCTGTTCCCTTCCCTGTCTGGTAACCAAAGCATGGCTCTATTCCAGTGCCAGGGAAATTTGCTGCTGCTTTATCCCCTCATCTACCTGCCAGCTGAGTTGTCATGTGTAATTACTTAATGCTTGAAAAACACTTTAGATCACCTGATAGGAGATGCCATAAAAGTGCAAAACATTGTTGCTGATTGGCAGAAAGCTTGAAATGCCCATTCCAAGAGGAATCATTACCAACAACAAGGAAAAACCCACCTTTTTAAAAAATGTTGATATCTGAAATATCTCCTGAATTTGCTTGCTGAGTGTGCAAACCATCCCTGCAGGAGAGTGTCCAGGGAAGGGAGCGGAGCTGGGAAGGGGCTGGAGCCCCAGGAGAGGCTGAGGGAGCTGGGAAGGGGCTCAGCTTGGAGAAAAGGAGGCTCAGGGGGGCCCTTGTGGCTCTCCACAACTCCCAGGAACAGGAGGAGGGAGCTCAGAGCCTGAGTTGAGCCTGAGCTCTCAGAATTGTCCGGCAGGGATGGATCCAAACCCTGCAATTACTCCCTGGCCTCTGGAAAAAGTTCAGTCTCCGTGTCCCTCCGGCTGCCCCTCTTCCCAAACTGCCTGTGACACAAAGTCAGGCTCCTCTCCAAAGGCTGGGCTGCGCACTTCTGGCTCAGGCAGCACTGCCAGAGGTCACCGGGAATCTTGCCCCGTTCAGCACGGATTAAACATTGATGAGGAGCCTCTGCTCCTCTGTTTCCCAGCATCAGCAAGGCAAAAACTTCAATCAGTGCTCACAGGAGTGACAGCAACCACTGGGGATGTACCGAGCTCCAGCGTTGGTTTATAAAGTGAAAATGTGGAGGTGTATATAAAAAACAAACAAACAAACAAGCCATTACTGCAAATGAAATTTGCTTTTCCATGCATATCATCCCTTAACCCGATTTGAAAATGATCTGCACCCCCTCTGCTGGGCTGCTCCTGATGTGCAAACATTTACCCAAAGGCAAATTTCCAGGAGAGCTTGGCCTGCCCAGCACTTGGAGCAATGTCCCATCTCTGTCAGGAGTTATTGTGCACCCACACCACAGATAACAGGAAAAATTCAGAGAAATAATAACAGACTCTTCAAAGAAGATGGATGAGGAAAGCTGGGAAGCGTTGGCTTTGCTCTGTACAAAAATTGGAAGATTAAAGGCATTAAATATCCCCATAGGTTATTCTGCATAAGACCATGATCTGCTGTTTTCCATATCCACGGAGAATAAAAGTAGAAGAAATCAGTTCAATTCACAGCAAGAGGGATTTCTGTCAGATACCTAGAAAAAACAAGGGAATTATGCTCAGCCTGTCAGATACCCCAGAGTCTCCTCCCTAAAAGCCACCAGTGAGGGATGGAGAACAAAACAGGATGGACATGGAAAAGAAAGCAGTTCCAGGAAGAAAGCAGTTCCAGGCCAATGTTTCCCTAACAAAACCTTCCCATTTTAATTGAAATTCAAAGCCAAATTTTTAATTTCGCTTTTAAGATTAAGAATTACAAATGGGTAAACCCAGATTTTGCTGAATTGCTTGCACAAGCCATCTAGTAGAAGTATAAAATAGTATAAAATCTAATTTTCACTGGAAAAATATTTTTATCAATTGACTTTGCCAACTGAAGTAAAAAAAAACCAAAAATCCTGTAAATCTCATCCAGTAAATGCCACATCTCATTTGCCCAAACTGATGTCCCTGGGGTGTCAGAGGCATCACCTGGTGTGACCCACACAGAGCCCCAGACCCAGCATTTCCTCACTGCTGCCTTGTCCTTGGCTTTGCTCCAAATCATTCCAGCCACAACATCTTAAAAAGAAACTCTCAACCTGTTTCTTCCCCATGTCTTGAATATTCATGCTTTTTTCCCCCCTCCTATTTAAATCAAATTACTTTTTGGTTGGTTTTTTTTTTTTCCCCCTAGTCCTCCAATATTAAATCTTCCAGACCTCATAGGGGAGGGCCATGTCCTGTCCCAAAGATGGGCTAAAGGAGGGAAAAGCTGGGATGTGGCTGAGTCTGTCCCAGGACCTCAGAATATGCAGGAAAGGGATGTGGAGTTCCTGGAAACAACCTGGGCTTGGCCAGCCAGACCTTCACAAACGCCAGCTCCATTGAAACAGCCCAGGCAACACACTGGGATGATTTAGGTCATGGTTTTCACCCATTAAAGTGGTGATTGTTTATCCAAGGAGATACACAGCAGTCACAGTCGGGCTGCAATTGTTGGAATTTTAAACTGTGCTAAGAGAAATCACCCTCTGCATGCACAGAGGGGTTGGGAGCTCTTGCTTGCCCCTTTAACTGACACTTGGGTGACACTCTGAGCTGCTGTTTCCTTTGGAAAGCGAAGCCAATCCATTTCTGATCCCTGAATGTGAACTAATGCCACAAAGCCAGCGTTGCTCCAGAATATTCAGGGTTTGCTCCTAATGCCACAAGGAAAGGTCTGGTGGGAGTTTCCCAGCTGGGAATCTGAATCCTGAATATGAACTGATCCTGAACATGAACTAATCCTGAATATGAACTAATCCTGAATATGAACTAATTCTGAATATGAACTAATCCTGAATATGAACTAATCCTGAATATGAACTAATTCTGAATATGAACTAATCCGAACCCTGAACATGAACTAATCCTGAATATGAACTAATTCTGAATATGAACTAATCCTGAATATGAACTAATCCGAACCCTGAACATGAACTAATCCTGAATATGAACTAATGCCACAAAGCCAGCGTTGCTCCAGCTGATCATGAACATGAACTAATCCTGAATATGAACTAATTCTGGATATGAACTGATCCTGAATATGAACTAATCCTGAATATGAACTAATCCGAACCCTGAACATGAACTAATCCCGAATATGAACTAATGCCACAAAGCCAGCGTTGCTCCAGAATATTCAGGGTTTGCTCCTTATGCCACCAGGAGAGGTCAGGTGGGGGTTTCCCAGCTGGGAATCCACAACAGGGATTGTTGTGGACTTTTGACATTTGACTTTTGCGAGGGGCAATGCCATGCAGCTCTAAACTCCACCGTTAGGAATTTTTGTTCCCATCGTGTGGGATGCTCTTCCCTGTTTGGTAACCGATCTCTCACACGGTCTCTAACACAGACCATAACAACAGGAATATTTGGGAGCTCACACAGGCACACAACTCACTCTGAACACTTACAGCCTCCGCTAGCAGATGTCTTTGTTAGAAGGAAGAAATGAACTCTTCTGTCTGCTGGGCTGGCAGAGGTGCAGCTGAAAGCCCTTTCCTGCTGCGGAGAGGTTTTGGTGTGCAGGAAAACAGCGCTGGGTGATGAATCACAACTGTCAGGGATGATGGCAAGGATAATCGAGCGCACATTTGGGCTCGGGAGCATCTGCAAAAAAGCTGCAAGGGAGAAACAGGAGGCAGCTCCCTCGGAGGTTGGGCTGCACTCAGGGAGTGGGGCTGTGGCAGAGCCGGGATCAGCCAGGCTTCCCTGAGGGGAAAATGAGGATTGCTCCAGGGGATGGGAACAGGATTGCTCCAGGAGATGGGACTGAGAATTGCTCCAGGAGATGGGAATGAGCATTGCTCCAGGAGATGGGAACAGGATTGCTCCTGGAGATGGAGAAAAGGATTGCTCCAGGGGATGGGAACAGGATTGCTCCAGGGGATGGGAACAGGATTGCTCCAGGAGATGGGACTGAGAATTGCTCCAGGGGATGGGAATGAGGATTGCTCCAGGAGATGGGAATGAGCATTGCTCCAGGAGATGGGAACAGGATTGCTCCAGGGGACGAGAATGAGCATTGCTCCAGGAGATGGGAACAGGATTGCTCCTGGAGATGGAGAAAAGGATTGCTCCAGGGGATGGGAACAGGATTGCTCCAGGGGATGGGAACGAGGATTGCTCCAAGGGCCGGGAATGAGCATTGCTCCAGGGGATGGGAACAGCATTGCTCCAGGGGATGGGAATGAGCATTGCTCCAGGAGATGGGAACGAGCATTGCTCCAGGGGATGGGAACAGGATTGCTCCAAGGGCCGGGAATGAGGCAGTCTCCAGCGCAGGATCCCAGCCCTCAGGTGAGTCAGTGCCTGTGGGAGACCAAACCACTGCCAGGGCCTGAGCTGTGACCGCCCTGACGCTGCTGGGGTAGGACAGCAGCACCTGGAGACGCCCGGGGAGCTCAGGAACACTTTAAGGATCACAGGAGAAGCTGAGTGGGAAGGGATCCACTGGGATCTTTGATTCAACTCCTGCCCTGCACAGACACCCCAAAATCCCACTCTGTGCATCCCTGGCAGTGCTGTCCAAACCCTCCGGGAGCTCTGGCAGCCTCGGGGCTGTGCCCGTTCCCTGGGGAGCCTGGGCAGTGCCAGCACCCTCTGGGAGAAGAACCTTTCCCAAAATCCAACCTAAACCTCCCCTGGCACAGCTCCAGCTGTTCCCTCCCCAGTCCTGTCACCGGTCACACAGACTAGGCTGCTCCAGGCCCTGTCCAGCCTGGCCTTGGACACTTCCAGGGATGCAGGGACAGCCAGAATTCTCTGGGCACCCTGTGCCAGGCCTTCCCCACCCTCCCAGGCAGGAATTTCTTCCTAGAAATGCATGCAGACATGCTGGCCTGTAATATCCCATAATCCATTAATCCAAACCCGATGTATTACACGAGCAGCTACATGTGCATGCCAGTATAATTCAATTTTCATCATTTATAAATACAGCCCTTCCTTGTAGCAACTGCTCCTGCACGTGTTATGGAAAAACATAAATCAACAAAATAATGGGATTGACTCCCATTCCAAGCTTTCCTCTTGAGGAGTTGAGCCCACAGCAGCTTCCCAAGTGATTTGGGAGGCCCTTTGGCCAGCAAGGTTCCACCATAAAACCTCCAAGAGCAGCCTAAAATTAAGGGACAATTTCCCCGTCCCACCACTGCTCCGACCTGCTCGGAAGATGCCAAGCAGCCCCCTCAACCTCTGATGATTATTTCTTCCAGATGCTCCCTTTGTGCAGGGGCTGTCTGGATGCCTTTGATCCATTAAAATTCCAGCTCTGGCCATGGCTGAGGGCTGCGTCTCTCCCTTTGCTCTTCCCTTCGCTGTCAACATCCATTATGGAGAGCCCAGCGCTCCCCTGGCCACAGGCACCACCTCCACCAGGAGCGGGATGAAAGATGGGAAGGGAGGGAGATGGGGGAGGATGGCAGAACATCTGGGAGAAGTTAAATTTTCCTTCCTCACGGCTGTGGCCTGCTGACAACGGCTGGAATCCCGCCTGGTGTTCAGCTCTTCCCTGGCAGGGACAGCCTTCCAAGGCAGCCGGATGGAGCTGGGATCTGCAGGCTGGAAAAGTCACGGGGGCAACGGCCAAGTGGAAAGGAGCAGGTCCTGATCAATCCTTCATTAATCCTGACGGATTCCTGCTGGATCCAGGCTTTACAAACGAGGCCCCAGGTAATCAATATTGCAGATCCTTCACTCACCTGGCCCCGGGGAGGTGGGAGAGGAGCTGCTGCGGGAATTAAAGGAAGCTGCAAGATTCCCAAGGGTTTTATTCCTCAAACCATTCCTCTTCCTTGAAGGGCAAGATTCCCCCAGATTCCTGGCAAGTGGAATTGCAAGGTGGACACGAATAATAATTCTCTCCATGACTGGCATAATTATCTCCATCACTGGGACATGTACCCAATAATGGAGATAATTCAGCTGCAGCTCCAGCTCTTTTCCCTGACACATCTGCCTTTGCTAATTCCAGTGCAATCCAGTATAAAACACATCCTGCTCCACCGCTGGGCTGATGAAATAGCCTGGAGAAAGCTTCAGGAAGCCACAGGGCAGATGGCAGCAGCGCTATTTTTTTTCCAGGTATTTTATTAATCCAAGGGAAAGCAAGGAGGGTTGCTGGGTTTAAGCAGTTCCTTCTGATATTCTCTAAAATCGAGCAGCGCTTCAAAATTAGCAGTGACTCCTGGGTTGCAGCTGGCTGTCATCCCCAAAATCTGCTTAAAGGTCTGGGAAGTGTCTTCCTGGGGAGGAATCAAAAGATGACAGGAGAATATTCCTCAACCTACTTAGATTCCACGGGGATTATAAATAATACAGACATTTTTGGTATCTCTGGGCTCAGAGAACTCTCTGATAAAGCCAAATCACTTCTCCGACTGTGGCCGAGCACATTTTCTCTGTCTGGCTTTTCCTGTGGATGTTCAGGAATGACCTTGAAGATTTCAGGCTGCATTGCTGTGACCTACAGAAATAAAGGTGGAGCAGAGACTTGGCATATTTACTCTTAGCAGCAGTTGTTTCGTGCTGGGTTCTCCCAGAATCATCGATAAACAGATATTTATTCAGAACTGCCCTTTTTTTCTTCCTAAACTTCACCAAAAAAAAAAAAAAATTAAAAAATAGAATTCCTCCGTCTCTGTGGATGGTTTATTTGAGTTGGTGGGTTGCAATGATCAGGATGTTATCAGCAGCCGTGAAAGGGGGAAAATCCAGCTCCTGTCCATGGATCATCATCAGCCCATCAGGATAATCCGCAGGTGCTGGGGCGAGGGGAGCAGCCCGCCGTGCCCTGCTGGAGCTTGGGATTTCTCCTGGCCCAGAACAAAGGATTTCTTGTTTGCTCAGCCCTTCCACTGAACTCTCCCACCCCAAAGCCGCCCTGCTCCTCTCCCTCCCGCTTTAACCCTTTCATCCTCCTCGTGCAGGGAGGGGTTTGGGTTCTTACAAAACACCCACGGCGGATTGTTCCAGACTCGTGGGGGGAAAAAAAAAATCCAAAAATTCCATTCTGCTTGGAGTAAACATCCAGGGGCTTGTTTGGAGCCTGCAGGGATATCCCACACGCGTCCCTGTGCAGCCAGGGGTCACAGCAGGTTTGTCTCAGCATCTGCAGAGCTCCCAGGGCTTGGAATTTTCACATCTCATTGAAAAAAAATCTTTGCTTTTTGCTTTCTTCCTCCACTCGTGAAAATGGAAATGAATTCACAGACCTCGCTGCCAGCCTGTGGGGTTTTTTTTCCCCCCTCTGGAAGAACCCAACCTGTGCGTTTCCAGCTTTGATATTTCTGACTATTTACATTACTACAGGCTCCAAAATCAGCTCCTTGCCTGTCTGGCAGCGTTTCAGGCTGAAATTATAATGTTGGGGAAGCTGGTTAATGTCAGGGGCTGCTCCAGGGCACGGCCCCCATTTCAGGCCATCCCACTAAATTAAAGTTTGTGGGATTTGAGTCAGAGGCCAAGCCAAGATCCTTAAGCTCCACAAAGTGCACACGCCGCTGTAACCTGAAGCAATTCCTGGGGAAATTCCTCTGACAGCAACGCTGGACACAGAAATCCCAACTGATTTGGGGGAGGTTGGAGCTTTCCAGAGCTGGAGCCACCCCAGGCAGTTTGTGCTCCTCATTCAGCCTCTCCTGCTCCCCAAAAAACCCCCAAATCCCACTGGCAGAGGGTTCTGTGAATCTGCCCCGCTGCTATTCCCAGCTTGCAGCACAAAGAGTTTGCCCCTCGTGGGATGCAAGGAGAACACCCAGGAATTCTTGATCTGCTGGGAATGGGGATAGACGGGTTTTATTCCCTAAATCAGCTGAATTAAATGCGTAATTCCTGGCTGATGAGAGGCACACGAGGTGAGGAAAGGAGATCGCGCTGCTGACAGCGAGGGGGGAGCACGGAGACTCCCAGGGGAAAAGGCTTCACCTCATCCCAGAGTGCAAAGGAGCACATGATAGATTTAGTGCATGATTATTACAAATTAACCATAAATTGAGAGCCAGACAGTTTCCTGTTCACGGGGCGGAGATGGAATATTAAGCACTTGGGGCAATTATGAGGAATTGTTTCCATTTGGCATAAATCATTCTCCAGCCCCCATTATCTGCCTGCAAAGAGCACAAGTGTCTTGGCTTCTCCACATCAATAACTTCCTTGAAAATTATTCTTGCAGGGGCTGTGAGTGATGGGCTAATCCTGTTATGAGATTTTAATGCCAAATTACATATTCAGCCTGGAATGATGCTATTGAAACTCCTTCCCAGACGTGCGGCATAATCAGAGTTCTTCATTTCAGATGTTTTCTCCCGAACATCCCTCACACGGACAATTCCAGCAGTAATCCACGGACAAAGCTCCCGGAGTATCCAACTGCCCTCAGGTATTCCTGGGGATGTTTGGATATCTCTGCGTCTGAGGGAGCGAGTAACTCATCCCCCAGTGCAGGAGGGACTTCACTGAAGGGNTCCAAAACTGATAGTTTTAAATTCCTTTTAAAATTATTTAATTATTTAATAAACTTTCTATTTAACTAATTTAATTTTATATATTAATTTAATAACTTGAATTCAAATATTTAATAAAATAAATTAGATCCCTAAATTTTTTTTTAAACTTTGACGAATAATTAAAAAAAAAAAACCATGGCAAAATGTATAAAACTGGATGCAGATTTCTCTAAAAGTGGCTTCATAATCAGTCTGAGGAGCTGGTTAAACCCAGCCCTGGTGTTAGCCGGGACAGGGTGAATTTTTTCCAGAAGCTGGAGTTTCCCAGCTCCCTGTCCTTCCCTGGATTTCTCTGGTGCCAATCCAAAGCTCAGCCCTCACAGAAACTTTTCAATCTCCTCCCCAGGTCTGCCAGGGGAGCCGGATAAACCGGGGGGACCCGTGATGATGGACCATGACAAAGGGTTTCCTTTGGTCCCACGCTGATGGAAACCAGCGGGAATTCTCCTGATTGCTCCCAAATTCCTGCCGCAGGAGGGGGAGTGGCAGCTCTGGCTTTAATCAAGAGCCCCAGGCAGCCTCGGCAAACTCCATCAAAACCCGCGGATATTTATTTAAACTGCCGGAGGGCAGGCTTGGAGTGGGGACTGGGGAGGAATTCCTGGCTGGGAGGGTGGGCAGGCCCTGGCACGGGGTGCCCAGAGCAGCTGAGGCTGCCCCCGGATCCCTGGCAGTGCCCAAGGCCAGGCTGGACCACCCCGGGACAGTGGGAGGGGTCCCTGCCATGGATGGGATGGGATCCATGGGATGGATGAGGTGGGATGGGGTTTAAGGTCCCTCCCAGCCCATTCTGGGGGTCTTGTCTCTGATAACTGTATTAAATTAATTGCAATTAAATGACAATTAAAGCCACCAAGGCAGCTGCAGCTCCTCTGCATCCAGAGCCCTTGGAGCACAAACAGCTCAGAGTGAGATGGAATAAAGTCAGAGCCCTTCCTTCCCCGTGGGGAACATCCCGTGCTGAGGGAGCTGCCCCGTGCTGCCAGGCTGGGGAAAAAAGCCAGGGGCTGCAGAGGAGCCAGGGGGTGGCTGCCCCCAAATCCTGGGGTTCAGCTCCCTGAACACTGCCCC
>WBMY01015133.1:15830-28859 GCA_013397315.1 Donacobius atricapilla | reverse complement strand
CTAAAAGCAGAAAGCTGAAACTGCTAGCCCTGACTGGATCCAACTATTATGCCACGACCTAATCCACCTTTACATTAGTTGCTATCAATCTTTTTTACTATTAATATATATTAGATATAATATAATCTGTAATACAGATTTCGACTAATAATATACAATATACATTAATATAATAATTTATTAATATANGGAGCCGGATAAACCGG
Source organism: Donacobius atricapilla (assembly GCA_013397315.1). Taxonomy (NCBI): domain Eukaryota; kingdom Metazoa; phylum Chordata; class Aves; order Passeriformes; family Mimidae; genus Donacobius; species Donacobius atricapilla. Next base: position 28,653 of record WBMY01015133.1, on the reverse strand, counting down.
GGGGACCCGTGATGATGGACCATGACAAAGGGTGTCCTTTGGTCCCACGCTGATGGAAACCAGCGGGAATTCTCCTGATTGCTCCCAAATTCCTGCCGCAGGAGGGGGAGTGGCAGCTCTGGCTTTAATCAAGAGCCCCAGGCAGCCTCGGCAAACTCCATCAAAACCCGCGGATATTTATTTAAACTGCCGGAGGGCAGGCTTGGAGTGGGGACTGGGGAGGAATTCCTGGCTGGGAGGGTGGGCAGGCCCTGGCACGGGGTGCCCAGAGCAGCTGAGGCTGCCCCCGGATCCCTGGCAGTGCCCAAGGCCAGGCTGGACCACCCCGGGACAGTGGGAGGGGTCCCTGCCATGGATGGGATGGGATCCATGGGATGGATGAGGTGGGATGGGGTTTAAGGTCCCTCCCAGCCCATTCTGGGGGTCTTGTCTCTGATAACTGTATTAAATTAATTGCAATTAAATGACAATTAAAGCCACCAAGGCAGCTGCAGCTCCTCTGCATCCAGAGCCCTTGGAGCACAAACAGCTCAGAGTGAGATGGAATAAAGTCAGAGCCCTTCCTTCCCCGTGGGGAACATCCCGTGCTGAGGGAGCTGCCCCGTGCTGCCAGGCTGGGGAAAAAAGCCAGGGGCTGCAGAGGAGCCAGGGGGTGGCTGCCCCCAAATCCTGGGGTTCAGCTCCCTGAACACTGCCCCCAAATCCTGGGGTTCAGACCCCAGGACTCTGCCCAAATCCTGGGGATTCAGCCCCCAGGACACCACCCCAAATCCTGGGGGTTCAGCTCCCTGAACACTGCCCCCAAAATCCTGGAGTTCAGCTCCCTGAACACTGTCCCCAAAATCCTGGAGTTCAGCTCCCTGAACACTGTCCCCAAATCCTGGGGTTCAGCCCCCAGGACTCTGCCCCCCAAATTCTGGAGTTCAGGCCCCAGTACTCTGCCCAAATCCTGGGACCTTCTCCACTTCCAGCTGCACATCTGGGCACAATCTGCCTCCCACTTCAGTTTTCCTTCAGCTGCTGATTGCAAAAATAATTTTTTAAAAAAGCGCCTGTGCTCAGTGTTTTACTTTTGAGCACAGGGAGATGTGGCAGCAGGGCTGGAGCAAAATGACCTTTAAGGTCCCTTCCAGGCCAGCCCATCCTGGAATTCCATTTTATTCCGTTCTCCTTAGAGAGACAGAATTCCAGAGGGGAATTTCCCAAAACTGAGGCCCAGAGCTGCCACCGCTCCCTCAATTGATGCATTGCCACAAATTAGGGTCCAGTCGCTACAACAGAAATTAATTTCAAAATATCTACCACGGGGTAGAATCTGGGTTTGCCTGTGCCAGTATCACTGCACAGCAAAGGAAGATGGAAAGATTTAAAAATTTAATTTCCTCTTTTTTTTTTTTTTTTTTGCCTTACACAGGGAGGGAAAAGTTACTGGGAAACCCGGGTTTTCTTTAGTAAATTAAGCTGTCACGGTAAATCAAAACCAGGTACACCAAAATAAGTGAATGAAACAGTTAAATGTTAAAAGTGAAACAAAATTTTGGAATTAAAGGCTTAATAAAATCAACATGTGCTGAGAGCAGCAGCTGGATAACAGAGTTTGCAGCAGGTTTGTTTCTCCGGCCTCGACTCTCCATCCAAGACATCGCCCTGAGCTCTGCTCCCAGCGCCTCCCTCAGCTCCAGCATCCCTGGGCCCCCCTCGGCTCCAGTTCCACTTTAAAATTCATGGATAAGGAGAGGGATCCTTCCAGGGCTCTGTGGTCGGATCCACTCCCAGCCTTGTTTGTACTTCCAGGACAGTTTCATTCTCCACTCCCCAACAACACTATAACCAAACTCTACTCGATTATCCATCCTCTAACCCTCCCGAGAAATCGGCGGGGCTTTTCGCGCGGCGCTAACAACGCGTTTCCTGGCCCCGAAATTGTCCTTTAACAATTCCTGGCTGTACCTGGCGGCTGCCCCGGCTCCGCAGGCGCACGGAAACCACCGGAGCTGCAGCATCCAGCGGGTGCGAGAGGAGCTGCAGGGGTTTCGGAAGGGCCGGGAGACTCCTCTGCCCAGCCTGCGTTGGTTCCTCACCCTCCCCCCGGGTCGCTCAGGACTAGCCTGACCTCAGGACAAAACGTCTGTGGAATAGTTGTTGAATCTCCTTTTTCGTCGTCAACGAGAAGTGCGTGATTGCTCAAATGAACACACCGAAAAAGCAACGCCATCGCCACCCAGGGGCGGGTTAAATACAGGTTAAAGGCTACAGAAGTTGTAAAATTGCTCTGGACTCACCCAGCACACCAAAAAAAATATGATATTTTCGTGAACGACAAGCTCCGCAGAGGAAAGTGCTTCTGCCTTCCGTGCTCAGAGCTGCTAAACTGGCCAGATTTAAAGGCTCCGAGCACCTCCTGCAGAAGGGACACACCTGGGGAAGGTATTTGGGGTGGGGTGGGGGCCTAAAATACTAATTCAGGGTGCCATGCAGGGTATCAGTAAATTGTTGCTGTCAGAACAGGGAATTATTCTCAGGAAAAGGAAATAAAGCATCAAACCGCTTCTCTGTCACGCCCCAAATTCTGGGGCTTTACAAATGCCCCGTGGAGCACCCAGGGAGAATTCCTGGTTATCTCAGGGCCGCAGGGGATTCCAAACCGAGAGAGAACAGCTCCACCTTCACACTGTGGTGCTGGCAGAGCTTCCCCCCAGCCCGGGCTCCTCTTCAAGGCAAACCTCTGGGGCTGTTCACACCAGCTGGCCTCAGGGTTTCAAGATCATTCCTTATTATTTATTTAAATTAAAAAAAAAAAAGAAAAAGGAAGAAGGAAAAAAAAAAGAGAAAAGGTGGTGTGGGGGAAGAAGGGAAAAAGGAAGCCAAACACAATCGAGCCAGAGAAAGCACTTTGCCTTGGGCATCAATCTCATTAAGAAGTGCTTCACACCTCTTTCTTATGCTCGGAGTCAAACGAAAGGTTCGTTTGATTTCCTCGCTCTGCCAACAGCCCTCATAAAACTCCTGCCATTCTCTCGCCTCCCTTTTTTTCCCTTTCAAGTGCCATCTTTTTGTGCTCGCAATTATCAGGGTCTCCTCCGGTGTGCCCGAGATGAAAGGGATCTCCCCGGCTGCTTTCTCTCACCGCCGGGGGAGGTTGGTGCTCGCTGGGTGCCTTTGATCGCCCTCCCCGTCGGATGTGGGGCCACGGGACACCCGTGGGGGGAAAAGGAGCCTCCAGCAGCCGCCCCTGGATTTTCTGGCAGCGCTTTGAAGTCACCTGAGCTGCCGGCCAGGCTCTGGGAGGGGTCATCCCCAGAGCTGGGAACAGCAGGGCTGTGAAAAGGAGTAAATAACTCCTGAATGAGCGGCACGGGCAGGGCAACGCCTGCGGTCACGGGTACTCCGGGTGGAAGCTGCTCCCGCGAGTAGCAAACTTTTATTGCCTCGTTTCTCTGTGAACGAGGTCCCCTTCTCTTCATTCACCCCTCGGAACCGTTTTAAACCTGTCCTGAATGGGAAATGTCGCTGTCTTTTGATTCGGCTTCTTCTCAGGTGAAGCTGTGCATCACCTGGTGAAAAGCCCAGGAGATTTCTTAGGGGGAGGTTTAAGCAGGGCTTAAACCGGATTTTAGGGAATATTTTGTCATGGGAAGGGTTGTCCAGCGCTGGCACAGCTGCCCGGGGCCGTGCTGAGTCCCCGTCCCTGGCGGGGTTTCAAAGCCCTGTGGATGTGGCACTCGGGGCAGTGCTGGCCCTGCCTGCTGGGCTCGATGGTCCTAAAGGTCTTTTCCCACCTAAACAATTCCGTGATTCTGACATTCCACAGACTGTTAAAAGCAGAACTGAACGCTGCTTTTAACTGATAAAATTTTGGCAGCTGACACACCAAGAAGGAGCTCCTGAGAGTGCAGAGNCCATCCATCCATCCTGCCGGGAGCAGCAGCCAGTCCCAGGCAGAGCCACGGGGCCACCTAGAGGAGAGGGAGGAGGAAGAGGAGGAAAGAGAAGGAGAAGAAAGAAGGAGGATTTTGAGCTCTCTCCTCCTCGGGCAGCTCCGGTGGCACCCGCGGGCCCGGGACAGGCTCCCGCTCTCTCCTGGGATGCAGCGATGAAACCAGAGGCGGGCACAGAGCGAAGCTGCAGCTGGGAGGTTTTTCCCAGGGTGGGTGATGTCCCTGGATGCCCCCGTGGGACACAGGGTGGGTGACGCAGTTCGTTATACACACACACAAACACACACTCACACTTTGATCAGAAGGCGTGAACTATGAACGACTTTTATTTAAAAATCTGACTCCATTTTATAGTATTTCTACAAAGGCCAGGGATTGGGGGAGAAGGTTGGCACCTCTCCCCATCCTGCTGGTCAAGACAACTGTCCATCAGCTGTCTGTAGCTCTAAGAACAGGAATGAAAACTACCTTGAAGTGATGATAAACATTTGCCGGTGTTTACAGACCAGAGCGTGAGAAAGAACCCAAAACATGAAACTGTGAAACAGAAGAGAAGGCTGAAAAAATCAGGGCGACAGGGCGGGTGCCTGGCCCGGAGCAGGGACACGGGGGGGCAGCAGCTCTGCCCGGGACGGGCTCCCCGGAGCAAAGGGCGCAGATAAGAGCTCGTAAAGAAGTGGGGAGTTTAAAGTTCAGCCCCGTGTCCCGTCTCCCTGTGCAGGAGAAAACCCTGGAGCTGGATTTTCCCTGGAAAAGGAGCCAGGGATCATTCCCACAGGAAGGATCAAAGGGATCTCAGCAGCTCCGGGCTGAGCACAAAGCCCAGCTTCCCTCGGCCTGGATTGTTGGCATTCCCGGCTGGGAACTGCGGGCTCGACATTTCTGAGCCTGAATTTCAGCTCGCTGACCATTGCCGGCTCCTTTCCCAAGGGAAAGCTGCCAACAGTTTCTCTTCCCAAAACATCTCTCTGCGTTTCTCAGCACAGGTTCAGTAAACAGTGTTCCCTTTGCCAGAACAACTGTCCCAGGGGTTGTTTCCTATTCCTGACCCAATGGAGAGCAGTGTCAGTGCCATGGAGCAATAACAGACCTTTTTACACAGCGTGTTCTAAAAGAAACTGTTCGGATTGTAATAAAGCCTCTTTCTCTGCTGACAGCTCTGTGGGGTCAATCTACTCCATGTCCTGCCGTGACAGGGAATTATTCCTGGACATCCCCATCCAGGGTGTCCTTCCCTCCTGCAGAGCCCTGACCTGCTCAGACCTGGCTCCTGCTCTGTCCATTCTTTTTCCAGGTGTTCAGGCACAGCTCAGGCTGTGGCTCACCCCCTGCCCCTCGCTCAATCGGAGCCATCACAGCCCGGCAGAGATGAGGAAACACAAAATAGAGCAACTCCTCCAGTATTCCTAAGGCTCATGTGGGAATTTTCTCAAGAAAGTGAATTTATCGCTAAATCCCGAGGCTCCTGCCTTGCTTCAGAAACAGTGCAGCATTCCCGCAGCGTGATCCTCGTCAGATCTCTGCCTTCCCAAGGGGATCCATGCACATCCCCCTGGCGGTTTGAAACCAGGAAGATCAGCAGTGACTGGAGGAAACCAGGAGAAAGGAGAGAGGATGATCCTAAACCAAGCCAAACGTTCTTTGTCATTTTAAATGCAGCCCCAAATTTGTCCTGATCCACGAAACTCCACCTGCTGGGAGCACGCAGCTTCACGCGGGCTATAAATGGGGAAATATTTGTGTAACAAGTTGCGGGATAATGCAACAAAGCACATTTTCCACCTGCCCGACAGCTCGGCCTCGACTCTGCCCATGAATCCGAACTCTTTTCCCGAACTCCTCTGCACGGTTGCTCTTTAACCTGTCCCAAATCAAGCTCCTTCCCAGAGCTCTGACACTGCTGTGCTCCAGGAGGATGAAATCCCCCTGGCAGCCCCGCCAGCATTATCCCTGAGAACAATTCTGTCAGCAGCACCCCCTGCTCTGCTCCAGCTGCGGGGCTCTGCTGCGTGAGCAGGGCTGTAATTTGAGTTTTTTTGTCGGGTAATCGAGCCCAGATGCTCCAACCCAAGCAAGGCCCAGATCTATTGAGAAAAGGGGGTTATTTTTAAATGGGCTTTCTGACTAATTTACTGATGTCACGGGCCTTGAATGTCAGAAAATCACAGTGCTCCAAACCACGAAACCCTTGCTTTGTGTACTAAAGTGAGGGAAAAGAAAGGGCTTAGAAAATTTATTATTTTTCACATGTGGTTGAAATGCTTCAGGTTATGAAACAACAGCCCGAGGGGTTGGGGAGATCTCTGTAGGTCCAGGTCGGAAGGGACCTCGAAGATCATTCAGTTCCAACCTCTTCCTTAAAGTATTGAAAAATCATTTTCATTGTCACCTATTGTCTGACCAAAATGGGATTTTAAGGGAAAAAGAGCAGCGGTGGGAGAGTGGAACTGGAGGTGGGGTGCTCTGCATGAACAGCTCCCCTCTCCTGGCCCGCCAGCCCCGAGCCCTGCTCCTGTTCCGGAGCATGAAGTGATCTCCTGGGCAGGATTTTTCACTTTTCAGTCCTTTTACCCCATTTTTTTTCCAGGAGAACACACCAGTGGCAGCAGGTCCCTGAGGCTGCAGCTCTGTGCTGGCTCCTCCAGTTATCCCAGTCCCACCTCAGCTCTGCCGGGCTGGGATCCCCCGGCAGCCACAGACATCCCACATTCCTGGGGATCGCTGGGATCTGGCAACAAAAAGGGCAAGATTTTCCCCTCCCTGTGCTGAGGTTCAAGTTCTCCTCCGGGTCTAACTCTTGAGAGGAAAATCTGCTCCAAATATTCTCTTTTTAAAGTATTTTCTCCCCCTGATTTAGACATTGAATCATTTCAAACCAACAGGATGCTGCTTGGGTTTATATTTTATCCGTCAAAGAAGGGTTGGTTTGGATCAAAGGAAATACCATCAGGAACACCAGCAGAATTCCCTTCTCAGGAGACCGGGATGAACTTTGAGGAGCCATTAACAGAGCTCCCCATGAAGAAATAAATATTTAAAATCAACGTGTAACAGGTGTAGTCCAACAGTTTGTCTACATAACTTTATAGCTGTTATTTCCTCTCCTTTGGATTTAAAAAATTCAGAAGTAAATTATGAAAGTGTGTAAATCACCTCCTGACTTATGTAAACCCCAATTCTTCTTCCATTTAAATCACTGCTATTTAGCTAAAGCTTTGACATTTTTTTGAGATGATCCTGATTTCTTTTGGTTGTTAGGGAAAAATCCAAGTCACCAACCCCAGCCAAACCAAGGTGTAGTGCCTGGGTTGGAGCAGGCCAATTCTCACTGCAGAAAATAATAAATTGTTCACATTTACCCTTCTGAATAGGTCAAAAAATAACCTGTGACCACCAGCAACACCCTGGGGAGCTGCACATGGATTTATAACAACACGGATTTTTCTTCTGTAGCATCTGGTTCTGCCCATCATTTCCAAGAGGATTTTTTTCCCCTGGGTGCAGCACATTAAAATCCACAAATGACAACATTAAAATGAAAAGACAATGAGGCTGTGGCAGATTCACAGTGGTGAAAGAAAGAGGGGGAAATCATGCCGTGCATATTCCTGGGACACTTTAATTGCTGTGCCACTGGCTCTGCCCGGGGCTGGCGGCTTTTCTGGCCCTGCTCTCCTCATTTCCCAGTCCTGGCAGTGCTGGTTTTCCTGGAAAATGGGAGCAGCAATAAAAAACCCCACGGCTTGATGGATAAAATCCGTTTAGCAGAGACTTCTTCCAGGCTATTTTATACAGTGCCCACCCCAGCTGCTGCTGGAAATTCCAAATCCAGGCTGGACACTGGGGCTTGGAACAGCCTGGGACAGTGGGAGGTGTCCCTGCCCGTGGGATGGATGGATTTAAGGTCCCTCCAGCCCAAACCAACCCGGAATCCAAGAGCCTGGGGGGGTTAGAGGGTATTTTTTAATGTTCCTGCTTCCTGGAATGTTCATTTTTCCAGCAGAGGGAAGCAGCCCCTGAACGCCCCGCTGTGAAGGAGATGTTTCATTGGCACCTCCCAAAGGAAACCCGGGAATCCTCGGGACGGAGCAGCCGCTCCCTCCCTTCCCTCGGCAGCCACGAGATGGCAAAAGAGCCTCGAAGATGCCACAAACCCCTGCAAGCTCCGGCGTTTTCCAGCAAAACCCCGCCGCAAACCCCACCCGGCTGTGCTTCCCAAACTTCCCCGGGTCAGGGAGCGCGGGGAGGTGATCCTGGTGCTGCCACCGGCTGTGACATCCCGCAGGGAAAAGGGGAAATCCAGCCCGGCCTTGGGCACTGCCAGGGCTCCAGGGGCAGCCCCAGCTCCTCTGGGCACCCTCGTCACCCTCCCAGCCGGGAATTCCTTCCCAAAATCCCGTCCAATCCTTCCCTCTGGCAGTGAGAAGCATCNTGCAGCTCTGGGATGCCTCATCCCACTAATCCCAGTGATGCCTTGGGAAGGCTGAGCTGGAACTGAGACTGGGCAGAGCTGGAGAATAAAGCAGGGATTTATTGAAGGGCCTTCAAGGATTCACCTCGGGCAGGACAAGAGCCTGACCAGGGCCACACCCAAGGTGGACCCAAAATAGTCATAAAATGGACCCAAAATGGACCCAAAATGGACAAATGGTTATGAGGTCTCACATTTTTATAAGTTTTGGTCCATTTGCACATTGGGGTTTAATTGTCCAGTTCCAGCTCCAGGCTGTGAGGTCCCATCCTTCTTGTTCCTCCCTCCAGCCCAGCCTTGTTTGTGCCTTTGGGCTGAAAGTTGTCCTTGGTGTGCAGCAGGAGAAGGATTTGTTTTGTGTCCCTGCTCTGTGAGGGGCTGAGTGACGCTGAGTGTGAGCTCAGAGCTGCACCCCTGGGCAGCACAGAACCTGAAATACAGGAAAACTCAGATTTAAAGCATCGCCAGGCCCTTCCATGTGTTCAAGGAGCTCTCTGGAAATGTGGTTTTCAGTCCCGGTTCTGCCCCTCAGCATCAGACCCGCAATTCCCAGTCTGATTCCAGACCCGCTGCGCTCCCATCCTGAAATCTCACCGGGTGAGCATCCCTGGCACACGCGCATATTTCCCTGTGTTCCACCAGCATTCCTTTAACAACCCCTGAGGAAGATGCGCCATAAACTGCTCCTCGCCACAGGACAAACCCCTCATCGTCCCGGAGGTTGGCACTAATTAAAATCCGAGTGGATGCCGCCGTAATTACCCGAGACGTGAAAACTCCACGGGGCACGGCGCTCTCAGCGACGTGAAGCGTTTTACACCAAACCCAGCTGGATCTCCAACCTCTCCCCCAGCAGGAATTGAATTTAGAGACCTCATTTCCCGAGGAAAACGCGGTTGAGTACAAACATTTGCCCCGGTGCGCTCCCGACATCGAGGATTGCTGCCGCCGCTGCTCTGCTCTCAGCAGATTTTTGGCCTCTCTGCTCTCTCATCCCCTGCCAGGAGCTCAGAGCTGAGCTTTGAACAGCCCGGAGAGTTTGGGGGAGCTGTTTGCAATTGAGGAAACAAAACAAAACAAAAACCAACCCAAAAAACAACAAAAAAAGAAGAAGAAAAAAAAAGAAAAAGAAAAAGCAAACGCGAGGCAAGCCCGTGTTTGAACCTGCAGGCAGTGCCCGGAGCTCCTTTGATCCCTCAGCAGTTCAAAGGCGAGCGGGAATCTCCTAAAAACCTCCCCAAATCCCAGGATCTGCCGCCGCCAGGTGGCTCCGAGATGTTCCCGGGAACGGCCTCGCCTCGCCCTCCCGAAATTCCCAAAATTGCCATTTCCTCTCTGCTTCTCCGGCATCGAGCCGGAGGGGAGAGAAAAGAAATCCCTGCCGGGGGAAGGGGAGGCAGCCCCGGGCTCCCCGAGATGCGGGACACAAAAAGGAACATCCCGGGGATGAGACATCCCGGGAATGAGACATCCCGGAACATCCCGGGGGATGAGACATCCCGGAACATCCCGGGGATGAGACATCCCGGAACATCCCGGGAATGAGACATCCCGGCAGGAAATATTCACCCGAGGCTCCAGACAAAGGGGTTCTGTTCAAGGACACCGGCCCGAGGGAGCCACGGAAAAGGAAAATTAACTCTGTGCTCCGGGAGAGGGGGGAAAATACCCCGAATTTCAACTCGGGCCTTGCTGGCCTTCAGTGAGATTATCCCTTCCTGCCTAACTGATGGTGGAAATAAACGGGATCGCAAGGAAAAGGGACTTTTGGAACAGCTCCAGAGTTCCCGTGTCAGGGAAAAAGGAGGGGGGAAACTCCAGTCCCCTCGGAGACCCCAGGCAGCATCCTGGCTCGGCAAATTCCCTGATTATTTTCCCCGCTTGCTAAGCCACAGGAGAATCCAGGAGTAAAATTCAAGAACTTTTTATCACATCCCCAGCTGGAGGGAGGAGGTTCTGGCCACCAGAGAATTTATTGGTTAACGCAGGCTCTTGTGAAACTTTCACTAAAGATAATCAGTGAAGGTGATCTANTCGCTCTGTCTGTTCATTTCTGCTGTGAAAAGCACAGGCAAAGATTATTTTAATATTCTGCCCTTCCCTCCTCCTCCAAGGAAAATAAAATTCTGTTTAAAATCATTCATGAGGCCAAGCAGAGCCAAGGGAAGACATATTTTTGCCATGAGGTCGAGTTTTGTGAGATCCACTCGGTGTTTTTGCAGGAGCTTTTTGCCTGGCTTTGGAAGTGACTGCGCAAACACTGGAAATAAATGAAGAAAAGTTTCAGTTTCGCCTTGATTCCTTTGTGCTTCGTCCCACCCCACCTGGATCCTGCCTTGGATTTGCTCCATGCCTGTGTTGTCTTTTACTAAACTAAAAAAANCTTTTTACAAAAATAAAAAAAAAAAAAAAAAAAAAAAGGAAGCACAGCCTGAGGTAAAGCAATTCCCAGCTCCACGAGAGCCTGAAGGAGCCCAAGTGGGGCTGCTGGGGATGCCTTGGGAAGGCTGACCTGGAACAGAGACTGGACAGAGCTAAGAGAATAAAATATTTATTTTTATTTTTATTTTTATTTTTATTTTTATTTTTTATATATTGATTTATAATTTATATTTATATTTATGTTGGCTTTAAGGTACACCTTGGGCTGGACAGTGCCTGGCCAGGGCTACACCCAAGATGGACACAAAATGGTCACAAAATGGACACAAAATGGTTGACCAATCATGAGATCTTACATTTTTATAAGTTTTGGTCCATTTGCACATTGGGGTTTAATTGCCCAATTACAGCTCCAGGCTGTGAGGTCCCTCCTCTTGTTCCTCCCTCCAGCCCAGCCTTGTTTGTGCTTTTGGGCTGAAAGTTGTCCTTGGTGTGCAGCAGGAGCAGGATGAGAGGAGGACTCCAGTTAGGAACAAACGTGGTCTCCTGAGCTCCCTGACCAACGTTTGGGTCTCTCCGATATCCTCCCAACCTGCCCTTTCATCCCTGCCCTGTAAAATGTCCAAAGCTGTTCGCCAGAGGCCTCTTTGCTTTCAGCAGAATTTAAAGCTGTGTCCATGAAAGGAGAAAAAAATTCCATCCCAGCCCTTCCATTTCCTTCCTTTCCACGCTTGGAATTTGTGATGAAACCCTGGAAGTTGCACCTGAGCATGAAAACCACACGGGAACAGCCAGGCTTTGAGGACAAACTGGAGATCTTTGGGGTTTGCCACCAATCTGATTCTCTTCCCGAGTGAAAACCCTGCACTGAAATCCCGAGTCCACCAGTGGGAATTAGGATTTAACTCAGCAGGGCCAAGTTTTTATCCCCAGCGTCCCAGGCACATCCCCTTTTCCGAGTCTGGAAATAGACTGGGTTAGGAATCCACCGCTCTTGGGTTACCAGGGCTGAGAACTTCTTGTCCTTAAGAAAATTGTCCGCAGGCCAAGGACTGCCAAATTCCAGAGGGAACCAAAGGCAGCTGAACCAGGACAAGGAATCTGACTCCACTGGCTCATTTAAAAGTTAATTTCAAGGATATTTCAACAGCGATGCCACGCACACACAAAGAAATGCGCCACAAAAACGACCCGGGGTCGTGTTTTCCTTTGAGAGAATTCCCTGCTTTCCCCGTGCTGTTTAGTAACATCACAAATGCCCTTGGATTATGTATTGCCTGAAATAAATGTCATTGATTAGGGCAAAGGAAAATATCACTGAGCCCAAATCTGCAGCTCCTGCCAGGCCAAGAACTTGTTTCATTTAGGAACAAGAGCTGCTGGCAGGGGCTGGGGAGGGAACTGCTGCCAAATGTCTCCACAAGAAACGAAATAATTGGGAATATTCACTAACAGGGAAAAGAAAATCACTGCTCTCTTTGGCTCACAGACCTCCTGGAGTCAGGTTTTCCGAAATGGTGGCAGTGGGAGCTGAGATTTTGTTGGGATTTGTCCCCTGGCACGACCGAGGGGACGTTTTAAGTGGCTGGTGATGCTCCAGTGGAGAAACACAGTCCCTCCCAAAGCCAGGAGGTCCTACAGGGGCTTTTAAAGGATTTCTCATCTGGCATGAACTGATTCTGCTCAGTGGAGCTGTGCTGACTTTGTCACACAGGAGGAACTTCCTCCCCTCCTACCAGAGGACGCCACAAAATTCAGGGGCTGTTTTCCCCTACTACTTAATTAACAGTTGCAGGAAACATGAACATAAAAAACATTCTCTGCAGGCCTAGGCAGAGTCACAGCTCTTGGGTAAATTACTGAATTTTCTCAGAAAATCATAAAATCCTNAAAAAAAAAAAAGGAAGCACAGCCTGAGGTAAAGCAATTCCCAGCTCCACGAGAGCCTGAAGGAGCCCAAGTGGGGCTGCTGGGGATGCCTTGGGAAGGCTGACCTGGAACAGAGACTGGACAGAGCTAAGAGAATAAAATA
>WBMY01015133.1:0-15733 GCA_013397315.1 Donacobius atricapilla | reverse complement strand
CCATCCCAGCCCTTCCATTTCCTTCCTTTCCACGCTTGGAATTTGTGATGAAACCCTGGAAGTTGCACCTGAGCATGAAAACCACACGGGAACAACGAGGCTTTGAGGACAAACTGGAGATCTTTGGGGTTTGCCACCAATCTGATTCTCTTCCCGAGTGAAAACCCTGCACTGAAATCCCGAGTCCACCAGTGGGAATTAGGATTTAACTCAGCAGGGCCAAGTTTTTATCCCCAGCGTCCCAGGCACATCCCCTTTTCCGAGTCTGGAAATAGACTGGGTTAGGAATCCACCGCTCTTGGGTTACCAGGGCTGAGAACTTCTTGTCCTTAAGAAAATTGTCCGCAGGCCAAGGACTGCCAAATTCCAGAGGGAACCAAAGGCAGCTGAACCAGGACAAGGAATCTGACTCCACTGGCTCATTTAAAAGTTAATTTCAAGGATATTTCAACAGCGATGCCACGCACACACAAAGAAATGCGCCACAAAAACGACCCGGGGTTGTGTTTTCCTTTGAGAGAATTCCCTGCTTTCCCCGTGCTGTTTAGTAACATCACAAATGCCCTTGGATTATGTATTGCCTGAAATAAATGTCATTGATTAGGGCAAAGGAAAATATCACTGAGCCCAAATCTGCAGCTCCTGCCAGGCCAAAAACTTGTTTCATTTAGGAACAAGAGCTGCTGGCAGGGGCTGGGGAGGGAACTGCTGCCAAATGTCTCCACAAGAAACGAAATAATTGGGAATATTCACTAACAGGGAAAAGAAAATCACTGCTCTCTTTGGCCCACAGACCTCCTGGAGTCAGGTTTTCCGAAATGGTGGCAGTGGGAGCAGAGATTTTGTTGGGATTTGTCCCCTGGCACGACCGAGGGGACGTTTTAAGTGGCTGGTGATGCTCCAGTGGAGAAACACAGTCCCTCCCAAAGCCAGGAGGTCCTACAGGGGCTTTTAAAGGATTTCTCATCTGGCATGAACTGATTCTGCTCAGTGGAGCTGTGCTGACTTTGTCACACAGGAGGAACTTCCTCCCCTCCTACCAGAGGACGCCACAAAATTCAGGGGCTGTTTTCCCCTACTACTTAATTAACAGTTGCAGGAAACATGAACATAAAAAACATTCTCTGCAGGCCTAGGCAGAGTCACAGCTCTTGGGTAAATTACTGAATTTTCTCAGAAAATCATAAAATCCTGTGTTGGGAGGGACTTTAAATCCCTCCCAAGTTACGTTGGTTTTTCCCTCCTTTCTGCTCTGCCCGTTTGCTGTATTTTCTGTCAATGTATTTGAAAATATTCCCCGAAGAAACAAGAACACCCAAGGCTCTGCAGACTCTCAGAGCCCCTGATTTCACTCTCCCTTAGTACGATTACACCACTCCAATGGGCTGCACTGGCTGCTTTGTGCCCACAATAATCACAGTAAGCTCCTCATTTGGATCTGGCCACCATCCTCTCACCCCTTTCATTTCCCCCTCATTCTGTTCGAATTCCCAGGAATGAGGCAGCAACGACACACGACTCCACAATTTGTTTTACTTGCCATTAAAATGAGGTTGTTTGGAAAAATCCTGCAGACAAGGAGAGATATCCTCAGGGAGAGGATCATTTCAGGTGGTGGGAATGAGGACAGAAAGAAAGGCCAAGAGCGCTCTGAGAAAAAAAATCTGGATTGATTTGTCCTAAAAAAAATCCAAACCCAACAATACCAGAGGACAGCAAATAGCAAAATAAAACACTTTATCACTGATCTTAGAACTCATCCCCACTCCTGATCAAGGCTGACAATAGGAGAGGCCAGAAAACTTAAAAGTGAAATTATCAGCTGCCTTAAAGCCCTTTTTGAAGTGCAGGGAGCTGGTGGGGCCTTGCCTCTGGAGCAGCTGACTCCGGGAGATAATGGGGTGTAAATCCCAAGGATCAAAGGAAGACCTTCCCTGGTGGATCTGGAAATTAGTCCTGGCCACAGTTCCAGCCCGGCCATTCCTGTCATCATCTGCTCTCCTTGGATTGCAGGAGGGAATGGGAATGATTCCTGTCTGCAAAGGGAGCAGCCCCAGATCCTGCTCATCCCAGCTCAGGAATTTGGATTTTAACATTCCCAGCCACTGAAAAAAAGAGAGAAATAAATAGAAAATAAATCTTAATATATTCAGCAGAGAAGAGACAAATCTCCATCTGTTTTCTCACCTGGTCACAAGTGAAATATTCATTTTCTTCCTGCTTCTCAGAGCTGCTGAGGAAGTCAATCCATGGCTTCCTAAACTGATCCCTGGCATGAGGGGAAAACATCCAGCCCCTGTGTAACTCTGAGATAAAGCAGCTTTGTCACCAGGCTCTGAAGGGACCACAGGTTGTTTGCCATGCATATCTTGTATTTTTAAACAACTCAAACTTTCTATCTCTGGGGTGCTTGCCTGGTTTCCCAGATAAATTCCAATTTTTCCATGCAGAATAAATCTCTCCCAGCAGGAACTGATTTTCTCCCTTTATCCAAGACTTTTGGACATTTAATGGCCAGGTTGGAACAACTGGCTCTGCAGTTCTCTGTTGTATTTCAGCAAATGCTGGTGACAAATTCCCAGATAAAATGAACAGAAGCATGGAGCAAATCCCACCTGGAAGGATTCTTATCCTGGAGGGAGACACGGCAGCACCACCCAGGTGACCCAGAGATTGTTATTCCCAGGATTTCTTATTCCCATGGCTCTTTCCTACCCCCTTTTCCTCTGCTCTGTTTCTTCAGGAATTCACAAACTCCTCCCTGAGGTTCCAGCTCAGCCTGGAGAAAAGGAAGCTCATGGGGGGAACTTGATGCCTTGGGAAGGGTAACCTGGAACAGAGGCTGGACAGAGCTGGAGAATAAAGCAAGAATTTATTAAAAGGTCTTAAAGGATTCACCTTGGGCAGCACAGGGCCTGGTCAGGGCTGCACCCAAGGTGGACCCAAAATGGTCACAGAATTGTCACAAAATGGACAAATGGTCACAAAGTCTTACACTTATATAAGTTTTGGTGCATTTGCACATTGAGGTTTAATTGCCCAATTACAGCTCCAGGCTGTGAGGTCCCATCCTTCTTGTTCCTCCCTCCAGCCCAGCCTTGTTTGTGCCTTTGGGCTGAAAGTTGTCCTTGGTGTGCAGCAGGATAAGGATTTGTTTTGTGTCCCTGCTCTGCGAGGGGCTGAGTGACGCTGAGTGTGAGCTCAGAGCTGCACCCCTGGGCAGCACAGAGCCTGAAATACATGAAAACTCAAACTTAAGGCATCAACCCTGTGGCTCTGTACAAATCCCTGCCAGGAGGGGACAGCCAGGGGGGATTTGGGATCTGCTCCCAGGGACAGGAGGAGAGGGAACGGCCCCAGGCTGGGCCAGGGGATGCTCAGGGTGGATATTTGGGAAAATTCCTCTTGGAAAGGGCTGGCAGGGCAGGGGGGGGAGTCCCCATGCCTGGGGGGATTTTAAATCCCTGGCACTTGGGGACGTGGGGCAGTGGAGGCCTTGGCAGTGCCGGTGGAACAGCTGGGCTCCACGATCCTGGAGGGCTTTTCCAGCCTCAGGGATTCCCTGATTCTCTCTGGCCATTGCCAATTTGCCAAGTCTGGCCTCTCCTCCCTGGTGAGGAGCTTTCCCCTCGTGTTAACATCAACCAAAGTGTTTGGAATCCCTGCAGAATCAGACCAACACCCGGGTGCTCCCAATGTCTGCATTTCTGTCACCCTCCACAGGCTGCTTGGAGCATTTTTAGGAGCTGCACAAAGCCCCAGGAAGCGCCAGCAGGGAATAAACCCCGGGGCCTTCATCAGCAGGAGGAAAACGCTGGGAGCAGAGCCGGCTCTCCCCAGATCCCTGCCAGCTGCCGCAGCAGCAGAACCTGGGAGAAGCAGGACAGGATCCATCCTTGCAGGACAGGATCCATCCTTGAGCACAGGCCTGGGATGATCCAGCCTTGCCCCAAAGCTCCAGAGCAGCTTTTGTAGGATCGGAGCAACCCCAGGGCTGATCCTGCTCTGCTGAGCCATCTGCGACTTCTCAGGGCTGAGGGGAACCTCGAGATAAGGAAATAAAGACATAAATTCTGTCCCAAAGGACTTGCCCACACAGCACTGCTGGAAAGGAGCAGCATTCCTGCTGCAGTGCTGAGCTCTCAGGAATTGGGAAATTGGGAAAAGCCGGATTTATGGCTCCTTGTGCAATCCCACGGCTTGGCTGCTGAGGAAGGCATTTCCTTAGGACCAGAGATTTTGTCAGCAGAAGATAACTTTGTCCAACACAAGTTAAAATTAACTTTTATCCAATATCTCATCCATTTTACGCCAGCTACATTTGGGGAAAACATCCCTCTTTCAGGTTATGACTTACATTAACCTGTTTTGAAGTAATTAATCCGTTTCTGCCACTGATTCCTGCTATACCATAATTTAGTGTCCAGACCGTTTTTATTTAACCCCCATTCCCAAGCTGGTTTCCCTGGATCTGACCCCTCAAACTCTGGCACACAGGACACACACACACAGAGTTTTCCAGCTGGGATGAGGGTGGCTCCACACACTCAGCATCCCACAGGGCTCCCACTGGGACCTGCTGCCCTCTGAGCAGCCTGAACTCCTCCTGGGAGTTCCTGGAATGATCCAGCTCCACAAGCAGCTGGGAGAAGTGGGAATGGCCCATTTCACAGGGACAGGGCAGCATCACTGCCTGGAGCCATGTTAAAAACCCAGCAATTCCATTTCCTTCTCCTCCTTGTCCAGCAATATCCTTAACGCCTTGGCAGGGCATTTTCCAAGGCAGGAGAGCTGCCCAAATGAATGGAAAAGCAAAATTGAGGGCAGAGGTGGAGCAGCAAAGGTTTAGGTACGAGTTTGTGGGATGGTCATTCCAGCAGGAACCTGGAATTCAGCATTAAAGCCGTTCCCCATATCCTGTCCCTCCATTCCCCCATATCCTGTCCCTCCATTCCCCCTTATCCTGTCCCTCCCTGCCTTGTCCCCAGTCCCTCTGCAGCTCTCCTGGAGCCCCTTCAGGCCCTGCCAGGGGCTCGCAGCTCTCCCTGGAGCTTCTCCTCTCCAGGGGAGCAGCCCCAGCTCTCCCAGCCCGGCTCCAGCCCTGGAGCAGCTCCGTGGATTCCTCTGGGCTCTCTCCAGCAGCTCCATGTGTGAATTCCTGCTGTTGGAGCGAGGGCTGGGGCAGCTCTGCAGGTTGGGCCTCACCTGAGCAGGGCAGAATTCCCCCTGTCCTGCTGCCCGAAGTGGGAGAGCGGCTCAGGAGGTTCTGGATCCCAGCACAGAGGGCTGGGGCAGGTGCACCTCACCCACCCCACATCCTCCTCCCAGGGCTCCTCTCCACCCCTCGGTGCTGGGACCGCCCCATCCCAGGCGCAGGAATTTGTGAGCAAAGGCAGCCGAGCTCCCATTAAAGGGTATTTTTCCATGGATGGGATGTTTTGCCCATTCCCAGGGGCTGCCCCGCCCTGAGCTGTGCTGGGAATCCAAATCCCAACTTTCCAGCACTGCTCCTCCCGTGGGGACCCATCCCACGGCTCTGCCTTCCACAGCTCGGGATGGGCCCACCACTGAGGGGGATTGGGAATCATTGGCATCCTGGCTGCTCTGAAATGCCACTGGGTTTTTGATAAACTCTGGGAATACCCAGCAATCCCACAGGATTTACACAGATATTCCCCACAGCTCCAACAGAAGCAGGTCCTGCTCCCAGCACCACTCTTGCTTTAGAAACCCACGCGTCCCTTATAAATCTAACAGAGATTTCTGCTTTTAAATTCCATGAAAGTAACCCAAATTCTCCACGCAGCTGGAGGTTACAGCACTGCAGAATCTTCCTTTGTGTCTCAAGGTCAAAACTCATTTACCAAGAGCTGCTGTTTCCTCTGCAGGAGCAGATAAACCACAGGGTTTAGGGGAAAACTCAGCAAATTAAGGCCCAGAACCAGCCCAACACCATTCCCAAACGTGTTACACTGTTAAATGGGAAATAAAAACACCACAGATGCTTCCAATAATTCTGGTTTTGAGTCAATTTTCCCTCCTTTGTCTTAAAGAGCTTTTGATGTGCAGCCCCAATATTGTGTCTCTCTCTGTTTTTAATCATTCTCTATTACCTCAGCAATATAAACTGTCCTGCAGTGGGCTGAACTTTAATCTGGGGGAGATCAAACAGGCAGGAATAGGATGGGGCTGGAGAGTGACCAGCTTGGGGGCAATGTTCTCTCTCCTCCTGTGAAAGATAGCCCACAGCAAGATAAAAATTGCTGCTTGGATTCCAGAGACATCGCATCTTTGAGAGGCTGCAGGCCCATGGAAAGGGAATTTTCCTGTTTGCTCCGTGGATGTTCTGCAGCAGAACCAGCTGCTCATTCCACCCCCTGGCCACAGAACCTTGAATTCATAAAGAAACGCTGGTTAAAATATTGTAACACACGAGAGAGACGCTGTCATATTTTTCTGTAAATGAAAAATTGACTTTTTTGTTTAGTGGTTTTGAAAAAATACCGTGGGGGGTTTTTTTGCGCAAAAATGTCCTTTAGAGCAACTGCCTTCAAATGTCTCTTTTTTGCTGGCTCCGGACTCTGCTTTACAACCCCTGTGCTCACACCAGAACCACCTGGGAGCTTGGGCTGCCCCATCAAGTCCTTCAAATCCAACGGGATATTGGGAAGGAATTGTTCCCTGGGAGGGTGGGGAGGGGCTGGGCTGGAATTCCCAGAGCAGCTGTGGCTGCCCCTGGATCCCTGGAAGTGTCCAAGACCAGGCAGGACGGGGCTTGGAGCAGCCTGGGATAGTGGAAGTGTCCCTGCCCATGGAATGGGGTGGGATTTAAGGTCCCTCCCAAGCCAAACCATCTCCTTTGGAGGCTCAACCCCCCTGGGAGGAGGCAAAGCCAACGCTCAAGACACCCCGAGGAGGCTGAATCCTGCCCAAAAGCCAAATTCCTCCTGCTGAGTGTGCCGAGCCAGTGGCTGTGGGAGGTACGCACACATTCCAGAGCCTTGGATCCGGCAGGAGTTTGTGCTTGGAGCGTTCTCCTCCTGGCAGGAGGGGTTTGAGCTGGGTGGATGCTCCTGGGCTCTCCTAGTGAACGCACATCACGGGACAAGGAAATGGATCCGAGGATTTCCAAGCCTTCCCGGAAATCCTTGCTCCTGCAAAGCAAGGCACGGATTCCCTCCTGACCGTTCCTGAATAAACACATCCTGGTGAGTTCTTCCCAGCCCCCATTTCTGCACAGGCAGCTCTGGGGGCCTTTCCTCTCAATCCAGCAGAATTCCAGCCCAGTCACTCCTCTGTGGGAACAAAGGATCCAAATCCCCATTTCAGGCTCTGCCTTCAGTGGTCTTTAAATCAGCAAATATTTATTCTCTTTCACAGCAACACAACCAGCCTGGAGGGGATGAGATTGTCCAGACTGAAGGCCCAGTAAACACCGCTTATCCAGAGTTTTATTCCCAATCCTCCAGAGCTCCTCAATCCAGCCAAGAATGCTGCATTTCCAACAGCCTTGGCTGCGCTCTCTCCTTGAAGAAGGAAGGGATGATGATTTAGCATCTGGAATATTCCCTCTGCCTTTGTTTGCCACAAAACCAGCTTTCATCCCATGTCTGCATTCCCACCTGAGGAGCGACTCCCTAATTTCTGGCAGCGCTTATTTTCCACATTACCTCATCGGTTCCTGTGGGTTTTTCCCCCTCATCTCTCCCTGAGGAGCTCCTGCCTCTCTGTGTTACCTCCCTGCGCATCAGGTGTGAGCCAGACCGTGATTTCAGCCTCAGAATTCCCAGATTTTCCCTGCTGAGAGGGAGGGAGGGCAGGGAGGGGTCTTCCCGAGGCTTTCCAGGTGTGTTGTTCAGAGCTGGTTCGTATCTAAAAATACTTGAACCTCCAGGACCCAGCTTTGAAATAAAGGAGAGACCTCAAGCCGAGCCGCGAGTGGTTTGAACACAAAACCACAGAGTGTGTGAGGGATTATTTTACGATCCCACTGCTGCTCCTTAAGGATTAGGTCATTCCTAATTCCTGATTGCAGCCAAGGGTGCCTGGCTGACACCAGCTCAGCTTCCCTGGGAGCCAGGGCAGGGAGGTCCTTCCATGTCCTTCAGGATGGAGGAAATGCCGACGTGTTCGTGGCAAAACAATGTTTTAATAAACAGCAGCATAAAATAATCAGTGTTTAATATCATCTCTGGCACGTGAAATACAAAAATGCACATATCTCAATTATAAAATAGCCTTTGTTGTTACATTTTTTTTCTCTCATGCTTGCCTAATTGAAATGCCCGTAATTAATAACTCAATCATCAAGTAATACAGTGATTAAACGCATGCAGTGAAAACGAAGAAAGATATTTGTATAGGGTAGTGGCTGAGTATCACCATAATATGTTTCAGGAACATCTACATCAGGGTAAAAATCAGAAGAAACAGCCCAAGATACAAAAGGCAGAGATGTATTTTCACTTCTGCTGTACAAAAACATCATCACACTTTTGTGCAAAAAGATAAAAAATAAAGTCCTATTATACAACATTGTCGACTGAGCAAAAAGATTGTTTTTGTGGACAATAAAAATATTATTCAGTACAAAAAAAGAGTCTGTGGAAAAATGTACCGTACACAGCACGTGTGTAACTCATTAAAGTGGTTTCAAATGAAGAATCTCGATTGGTTCTACCTGAATGGGTTTTCTAATGACAGAAATGGTGCATTTCTAAGTGGAAAATCTGCACTAATTCACATTATAGACACAATTGCTATCGATGGATTGGCTGCCTGATGGAACGTGAGTCTCCCTTTTTCCAGGGTTACTGGAGTCAGAGTCACTGAAATGGCACAATAAATATTCCTGGGAAAACTGATTGTCATATATAAAATTGTGGCTTGGCGCTTTTCCATTACACAGTTGCATAGCAACAAAAGGATATAAAATTCCTGCTTGAGCGACTAGATGGTGAAATGTTACCTTTGAAGAAGTTGATTCAGGTTCTGAAATTAAAGCTCTTTAATTTCATTTCCTTTAAGGCAATTCCTTAAGAACTCCAGCTGTCCTTAGCAGCCAGCAGCAGATGAGGTTTGTAGACTGCAAGCTGATAACTCCAGCATTTGTGCTGTCACATAAATGACATTTTTTGGTCTGGATCTGAGCTCAGACTCCCAGCTAAACCAAAGACCAAAATCCCACCTGAAGTAATTGATTCAGCTCTCAGATCATAGATTCGAAACACAATCCTCGACCGCAACATTTACAAATATTTTCCCTATTGGCACTGAAATTGCACGCCCAGATCTCTGAATCTTTGCATCTCCTAAAAAAAGAGACAAATATTAGAATATGGTTTTCGCTATTAAAAAATAAGTTCCCGTGATTTAAACCACACTGGAGGTTTAAAAAGCTGTGAAAAAGCGTCGGATTAAATGTTTTTATTTAAAAAAAAAAAAAGGAAACCAACTCAAATTCCCTCTTCCCCTCTTTGAATTGTCGGTGGCACTTGGAGAAACGTGGCCGAGGCTGAGGAGTCCCAGCACGAGGATCTGTCTGGTTGTGCCCGCCCATCCTGGCGAGCAGTGAAACTTCACAGAAGACACTTTGCTGCAACGTCTGTCCAACAACCCAGAAGAGGATCTTCAATAAGATATTCGAACAGTAAAAAAAAAAAAAAGGAAAAAAGAAAAAATATCTTTCCTACCCCTTTCCGAGCCCGCGCCCGAAGAGCTCTATGTACAAAGGCCTCTCGTATTTACAATTCCGCCGAAATCACGGAGTCGTTGGGTCCGTGCACGCTGGAGTCCCCCAGCAGGGAAGGCTGCTTGGAGTCAATTTTGTAGGGTTTTTGAGTTTTGCTGCCGAACACCGCCATGCCCATGCCCGCCGGGTGGCTGGGGATGGCCATGTGGGAGAGCAAGGGAATGTTGGCCTCCTGGTTGGAGCCCGACGAGGGCAAGCTGGTGACGTGGCCCGTGCTGGTGGAGCCGCTGGCGCTGCTGGGGGAGCGGCTCTTGGGCGGGGGGCAGTGCTGGATCACCCTGGGGGGAGCCTGCGGGGGGTAGTGGGGCGCGGGGAAGGCGGCGTAGCCCGCCGGGATGGGGTACCCGTTGATGGGGATGTAGCGCTGGTTCTGAGGCAGGGGCGGCCCCATGAAGCCCGCCAGCTGGCCCTGGGGGATCCCCTGCGCCGGGAACATGTAGTTGGGGTACCGGGGGTTGCTGAGGTTGCTGACGGGGCTGGCGCTCAGCGAGGTGGTCTGGGTGGTGGCGTTGCCCCCCGAGGGGGTGGTGGAGCTGGTGTGGCTGGAGAGGCCCTCCCAGGAGCGCAGGCGAGCGTGGATCTCCTTGAAGCGCGGCCGGCGGGAGGGCAGGTCGTGCCAGCACTCCGTCATCAGGCTGTACATCCTGGGGGGACAGTCCTCGGAGCAGGGCAGCAGCTGCCGCTTCCGGATCATCTCGATGACCTCCTGGTTGCTGAATCCGTAATACGGCTGCAGGCCGAAGCTGAATATTTCCCACAAGACCACCCCGAAGGACCAGATGTCGGAGTCGGAGGAGAACTTGCCGTACATGATGGCCTCGGGGGGCATCCAGCGGATGGGCAGCAGGGACTTGTTCTGCACCCTGTAATAATCGGCCGAGTAGATCTCCCTGGAGAGCCCCAGGTCGGAGATCTTCACGTGGAGCTGCTCCCCGATCAGGATGTTGCGGGCGGCCAGGTCCTTGTGGACGAAGAAGTGCCCGGCCAGGTACTCCATGCCGGCGGCGATCTGCACGGCGATGTGCAGGAAGTCGCCGTGGTCCAGGCTGGACTTGACGGTGCCGTCCTCGTCGCTGCTGCAGCCGACGTCGGAGTGGGGCGAGCGCATGACCAGGAACTCGTGCAGGTCGCCCTGGTTGGTGTACTCGAAGAGGAGGCACACGGGCTGCTCCTGCGTCACCACGCCGAGCAGGCACACGATGTTGGGGTGGTGCAGCTCGGCCATCAGCGAGGCCTCCTGCTGGAATTCCGCCCACTGCTGCGGGTTGTTGAAGTCCTTGAGGGTCTTGATGGCCACGAGCTGGGCGTGGTCCATGCCCGGCAGGTAGAGGTGGCCCTTGTAGATCTTCCCAAAAGCGCATTCCCCCAGCTCCTCCATGAAGCGAACGGCGGAGAGGGGCAGCTCCTTGGCTTTGCTCTGCGGGAGAAACACCAAGAACACGTCAGGGCTGAAACAACCTTTTTTACAGTGAAATCTCTCGGTGCAGGATGTGTGGGGGCCAAGGAGATGGACGCAGGAGCGGAGATCCCACCGGTGCCAGGCACGGCCCGAGGGACACCGAGATCCAAACGGCACCAGCATGCTCCAAAGGGAAAGCAAAAGAATTCCTTTCCATCCTCTCCACGAGGTCACATACAGCAAGCATTGGATCCAAAAATATGCAGGAGCCATCAGCATCTCGGCATTTGGCCTTGGGCATTTCTGTACTTCCAATTGAATGTGACTAATTTCAGGAATTGAGGCAATTCCCATGCTCTAAGAGGTCTATGCTGAAGTGTTTTCTGGGCCAGGGCCTGGAGTTTTAGCAGGAAAAAAATGATTCTGTTTTAAAAACCGTGTCCTTGTAGCCAATTCTCCCCTGACTCCGCTGTTAACCCTTCCAGGTTCAGCAGAGCCTGTTTCTGTTCCCACTATTTCTGTTGCATCCTGAAACTCTGACAGCGAGTTTCTCAAAGGACAAAGGCAAACCTTTTAAACATTTATTGCCCTTTGGCGTGCAGATATTCACTCCTGGGCCGTAAAGAACCTGTATTATTCCCAACTTCCACTTGTGCTTGTAACACCCAAACCCACTCATTTAGGGCCCTCAGTAAATCCACGGGTAGTAATTTAAGGTTAATGAGTTTGGGATCTAGGTTCTGTAAATTAGCGTAAACATTGGCATTTGCATTCCCGAAGTCATGCAAGGCCAGCTTTCCAGTGGCAACGAGGAAAAAAAAATCCTGACATTTCAAATAATCATGGAGAAAAGCCGTTTTAGCATGAATTAATTCTAATTGTGTTGATCACTTATGACTTTTAGACAAACACTGCATTAATAATAATAATAATAATAATAATAATAAAGCCATTTAAGCAGGCAGCCCAGTAGACTACACAGTGATGGCAGGAAATTAGCTATATTGTTGAGGAACAGATGGTTTATATTACCCAAATCCTTTAGGCTAGAACTTGTTTAGGTCTGGCATATTGTAAATTATATTTTAGTAATGAAAGTGAAATGACCTCTGTCTGACCTGGGCCAGGGTCCGTCTGTTTGAACCAACAGAGTGGAAAACTGGGAGAAGAAAATGAAGTCATAAAGTTTTGGCAGGAAGGGCTCACTTGGAGTGATGCAGTTGTAAATCTGCTCAGCTTTTGTTTGACAAGTATTTGTCACACATGGGTGTCCAAAATGTAGGGAAGTGTAAAATACACAAGAGGCAGCAGGTCAGGGGAAAGGGAGAGGGAAACCCACCCCTTGCACCTCCACTTCAGCTCCAGGACAAGATGTCCTTAATTTATTATATTTTTGAAGGCTATAAAAATCCCTTAAAACCAGAGGAAATGCTAACATTCCTATTTATCCAAGCAAACAACTGCCTCAGTGGGAGCCTGAAGCTTAAATGTGTTTTCACCCAAAGCTGACATCAATTTTAAAAATAAGATTCCATTTCCTTTCCTTGAAAATATTGTTTGAAAGGCAATCAAAACACTGGAGACGGGGAGAGCTGGCTTTCCCAGTGGGAAAATCCTGAATTAGCATCAATAAAACAAAAATATTCTTGCAGCACAAGACTTGCAAATTGACAGGAGAGAGAATTGTCAGTATTTGCAAACGTTTCCAGGAATTTCTGCTTTCCTGTGCTGTGTGTGCCGGCAGGAAAGGTGGGAATTGCATCCTCAATAAAAGCATTCCCATTATCTTCAGTTTAGCCTGGACTGAACCCCAAATTCCCAGCAGAACAAGGAGCAAGACGCAACCCCAAATTTAACAAAATATTCCAGGAGGTTGGATGCAAGATGCAGTTTGGACACTGACTTTATTAATTTTTTTTTTTTTTTTTACTGTTACCAACATCTTGAGATAAAACTATTCCAAGGTGTACAGGAAAGTTGGAATTGGGAACTTCCAAAGAAAATGAAGATAAACCCACCAGGCCAGAGTGTGTGGGATTGAGACACAGCTTTTCACTCTAAAATGCTCTGAAAGAACAAAGCCTACCAAATTCCAAAGGAACAAAGCCCACCAAGTTCTTGAAGAACCATAAAATGTCCTGAGCTGGAAGGGGCCCCCGAGGATCGAGGCATGGAGTGCACCACAAGGGAAATGCTCTGCCAGGGCATTCCTGTGCCTGGGGATGCCAGGAAATCAGGAGCACGAGGTTGATCACACTCAAATTAAAATGATTGAGGTTGATCCCGCTAAAATCAAAACCATTTTTAAAATTCTTCCTGAACGTGAGGCTGTGGTGAAGCCAAACAGCAGCAGCAGGAGCTGTGCTGCAGGCAAAGCTTTGAGGCTGTTTTGGTCATTTCTGCTTTCAGCTGAGGAAATGGGGGGTTAGGCCTGAAACCTCAAGGAGCAAATCTTTCCAAGGGTGATTTTAGCAGAGTGAAAGGTGACAGATGAACTGAGCAGAGCCATGAAAAGCTCTCCTGAGGAAATGCTGAATCACATCTTTACCTGCATTACTCTCTCCCTTAAATGAGGTGTTTTAGAGATGCTTCAGGAAGGACTTTCTTCCTTTATCACACAAAAACTCCATTATTTCTCCAGGGACACGGACACACAGGAATTACCCCCTTGGTCCAGCAATGCTGCTGCTGAGAAAACCCTCACAAAAAATCACACAGATCACAGGCTGGAAACCACCTGAGTGTTTCAGTTCTGGGCTGTTTGAAGCATTTCCCTCGCTGCCTGTGGGGACGGCGAGTGTGAAAGCAGAAATCTGGGTTTACCTTTGGTTTGTAGGCGTTGAGCATGGACATCTCCACGTTCTGCCCCCGGACGTGTTTCGGCTGCCTCTGCACGGGAGGGGACGAGGATTTCTGGTTGTTGCGACAGATGCAGATGAAGAAGAAGAGCAAGGCTATGGCCAGGGGAATGGTGACACTTGGCACCAGGATGTACAGGATTTCCATTTTGTTCTTTTCCTTGGAATCCTTGTAATCTGGTTCAGAAAGGGAAAAAACCCAACAAGGAATGAAGCGTCCCACAGAGTCAAACACATCCCTGGGTCAACTAGAAGTGTTAAAAAGAGTAAAACATTTATCTGTTTATCATGCTGAAATCCACCTTGAATGCTGCTGTATTTAACTAATATTAAAAGGAAAACTTATTTTGTGGAGTTAGAGCTCTGTGAGGACAGACAGGAACTGTTCCTGTGAGGTAAAACCTACTGATGGGCAGGAGACAGTGGGATGCTGTGAGGTGGCCTTGGCTTGGGCTGAAATGAACTCATGGCCTGACACAGAGCCACAGAAAAGGGAATTTCTGAAACACCTGATAGAAGAAGCTTCGGGGAGGTGCCCCTTCCCACAGCAGGGACTTGGAACTAAATGATTTTTAAGGTCCCTTCCACGCCAGACCATTGTGGGATTCCAAGAGAAGCTCTGGTGGGAATACAAACTCCTTATTTTGTGCCTTGGTTTGAGACAATTTAAAGGAGAACACTCTGGATTGAGCTGCCCCCCTTTAAAGGTTCGACCAATCCCTTTCCACCAAAAAGGAATGGATACAAGCAGATGGAAGTGAAAAAAGAGCAGTTCACTACAAGCAGAACTAGGCAAGCAGTGTGAGGTGCCAGGAAAGCTGGAGCAGGGATAAAAGGGAAGGAGGGAGGATGGTGTAGCACAGTCCAAAGGCTTCCTGCAATCCCTGCCTCCTCTCAGGGCTCTTCCCAGAGCACTTTGGAAACACTCTGGATCCCCTCTTTGCCACTGCCCAGGACATCCAGCACTGCATCCCCCGGCTGCTGCGGCTTCCCGGGAAACGCTGCTCCAGGGAAAGGCAGCGGGAGAGGGGAGAGGCTTTGGGAGGAGCTCAGGCAGCCCTGCTGGGTGACAGGGACAGATCCCCTTCCCCGAGTGCCCGGGCACAGGGTCAGATCCTCCGTCCCGAGTGCCCTGGGCACAGGCACAGGGACAGGGCCAGATCCTCCATCCTGAGTGCCCGGGCACAGGGACAGGCATAAGGACAAAGACAAATCCCCCATCCTGAGTGCTCCAGGCACAGGGTCAGATCCCCCATCCTGAGTGCCCTGGGCACAGGGACAGGGACAGGGACAGATCCCCCATCCCGAGTGCCCCGGGCACAGGGGCAGGGGGAGATCCCCCATCCCGAGTGCCCCGGGCACAGGGGCAGGGGGAGATCCCCCATCCCGAGTGCCCCGGGCACAGGGGCAGGGGGAGATCCCCCATCCCGAGTGCCCCGGGCACAGGGGCAGGGGGAGATCCCCCATCCCGAGTGCCCCGGGCACAGGGGCAGGGGGAGATCCCCCATCCCGAGTGCCCCGGGCACAGGGGCAGGGGGAGATCCCCCATCCCGAGTGCCCCGGGCACAGGGGCAGGGGGAGATCCCCCATCCCGAGTGCCCCGGGCACAGGGGCAGGGGGAGATCCCCCATCCCGAGTGCCCCGGGCACAGGGGCAGGGGGAGATCCCCCATCCCGAGTGCCCCGGGCACAGGGACACAGAGCCTGCCCTGCTCTGCCATTTCCC
>WBMY01015129.1:1260165-1283250 GCA_013397315.1 Donacobius atricapilla | reverse complement strand
GGGGGCCGGCTGCGGGAGCCGTGAGGCGGGGGGCGGCTGGGGCGCCTCGCTGCGCGGCCGCTTCCCGGGGAATCGCGCGGGTAACGCTGTGTCCCACCAGGAGCGGGAGATGGGCGAGCCCGTGACGGATTCCACGTACGTCCGCTGCCTGAGCTACGGGCTCGTGAGGCGGCTGGCAGAGTTCATCGACCCGCAGGAAGGGTGGAAGAAACTTGCGGTGGATATAACCAACCCGTCCGGTGAAAGCAGATACAGACAAGAGCACATAAGGTCCTACATAAAAGTCCCGTAACGTAAACTCGTGCATTACCCGTTCAACATGAATACCTTGTTAATCCCGTTTTCCATCCCATTACTGTAACCTGCTGCGCTTTGTGTGCCGGTGGGCACTTGCGTCTTACAGTCCCGTTTCCTTAGGGAACGCGAGGTAATTACTCCTAATAGTTTTGCAGCTCGGTTTTAAAGCTAGCCTCAGAAAATTGACTAAAGAAATTAGGATTAATTATAGCTACAGACATAGGTAATTTTAGCAGTACAGCACGGGCTGCTTAACTTTCTATACCCTAAAGACTGGTAGTCATTGATGTTATTATGCCCAAGAGACAGCTGGACTGTAACTCATAATTCACTATTTCCAAGAAAATGCCCAACAAATGTGGGGAGCCCGAGGCCTAAAATTAAAAAGTTTACTTGAGAAGTAATGCTCACAATATTTTATGAGCACCTCATTGCTTGAAGGGCTTGTTGAATCCTTGTTGAAGTTGTTTCAAAGACTATGAGAGTTTTAGATGCTGTGTGTATCATTTTGGGTTTCCTGTCTTTTTTAGTAATGGTAGTATTAAATCATTGTTTTTCTTTTCAGTAATAGTATTAAATCAGTCAGAAAACTGTATGTCATTTTCTTCTTAATGCCCATCTCAAAATATTCAAAATGGAATGTGAATGGTAAATGGATGAAAAACAAATATTTTTGCCATTTGATCTGGGTCTGACTTTCTCTCTCTCTTACATTTTCTTCTCTGTCAGTCCAAGGTGCCAATATATTATGGATCCTAGACAAACAGCTGAAGCCATGTATATATGTATTTCCCATAGTTTTCCCCATATTTTATACATTTTCCCCCTGATTTTAAATGTGTTTAGGGTTTTTTTTGTCTGTTTTTTAGAAGATTTGTGATATTGCAGTGCATTCAGATTTTTTTCTCAAGTGGGTTTTTTTTTGTCATTTGCCTTTAACCTCTTTCCCTTCATGCTTCTTGAGGTAATTTTTTCTCTTTTGTAATACTGATCTTAACTTATCTTTTAAGGAGATTTGAGACATTTGTACAAATGGGAAAGAGCCCCACGTGTGAATTGCTTTATGACTGGGGAACCACAAACTGTACAGTTGCTGATCTTGTGGATCTGCTGATTAGGAATCAGTTCCTAGCACCAGCAAGCCTTTTGCTTCCAGGTAACTGTTACTCTTGTACATTTTGTATTGTGTTCTCAATTTTCTAAGATGCAGGAGAGCTTCACACTAACATGAAAATCAGAAAGGATTAGGTTAAAATAAACCAAAGTGAATATATTTTCCATTTTCTATCACTTGTAATAACAGTTTAAATAAGAGTTTCAAGTTTCAATATGAGTGCTGGAGTTTACAGGTGGTGGCAGAATATAACCTGGTGATACTTATGTGTCTCCTGATTTTCAAAAGTAGTGGCATTAGTATTACTTGGTTTTTCTCTGGTTCTTAATCTAGTTAACACTTTTTCTAAATTCCCTTTTCAGAAGCTGTAAGGATGCCACAAGAAGTTACATTACCTCTTTCTTCACAGGAAACCTTGCCCATACATGAGAAACAACTACCTGTACAGGAAAAAGAAGTGGCATCTCTAAAGCCTCTTTTAGCTCAGAGTACTGTGAAGCAGCATTCAGATTCTTCCTACTTAAGTGAAGAAAACAGCAGTTCACAATCCAGTAACACAGGTAGACATTTCTTTTTGAATTCAGTGCTGTTTTTTTGCTGATCTGTCCTTCACGCCATGTGCAGTAAATCATAGCGGTGCATGAGAGTGATGACTCTATTCCTGTCACGGTGCATCTGTGGGAAACAGCATCTTGCATCTTGCCAATAAGACGCCTACACTGAGGGAGAACTTAACTGTTAATTAAATTCCAGTTTCTTTTTTGCCACACATAATCCTGTTGCCCTTTTTCAATACTTATTATAGACTGTTAGGCATCTCATGCTTTAAAACTAGATTTTGTGTGTCAGAAATGACTAAGAATGCTGGAGAAAAGATGACTAAAGAAGGCATTTTAGGAAAATGTGTGGTTGGTCTGTTCCTTCATAAAGGTTCACTTTTGGGTTACTGCCAGAAACACGATGTAAGCTTGGTGTATTTTTTATATACAAGGCAGTGTAGCTCTCTCTGTGATCTGCTACACATTTAATTTCTACTACCTGTATTACAAATATGAATCAAAAATACAGCCAGATGTGTGCTACAGTACTAATTGTGAAGAGAATTATGCATAGGTAATTACATATGCTTATCTGCTTTCCTTTTGGGTTTCTGGTCTCTTCATCATAGAGCTGGAGGTAGGGCTGCACCGTGTTACGTTTTGTGTGGTAGCAAGTTTGTGGTTTATGAGAACTGAAACAGAAAACCTTGTTCCTTAAGTGAAAACATCGTTTTGTGCTAAATATCAATGTCTTTCAGAGTTCCAGAATTTTTTGTTTCATGACCTGGAAAGCATTACGAATAATTTTGATGCCCGACCAGAATCAGCCGGAGGTAATAAATTGGGAGAAGGTGGCTTTGGCGTTGTGTTCAAAGGCTACATCAATGGCAAAAACGTGGCTGTCAAGAAGCTCATTGCTGTGAGTTGTCCTGGGAATTTTTCATTTTAATGACTGTGTACTTTATAGTATAGGCTTGTTTATCTTGTTTATTGTGAAAAGCGTTGAATGATAGATTTCAAAAAATGTTGTCACCCTGTTACACATTAGTTGCATTAAGAAACTTATCCTTAGTCCCATCAGTGCTGTGAGTCAGCACAGTCATACGAGCTAATTCTTGCCTTCTCTGTAGCTCTCCTTTGAAGGACTAAGCAAGTTGTTAGGAAGAGCAGAGTGCTTCCCCAGTCATTTTCCCCTCACCCTCAAGAAGTGCCAGAATAGAAGCGGTCCTAAGGAGGTTTCCATTTCAGATTAAAATGACTGAGATTCACAAGCTAAATAGGGATTGCCACAGAATTTTAGTCTTCATGACCATTGTTTTGTGTGAATATTGAATTTTGTAATTAAATGCTAATAGGGGGCAACTGCAGTGAATGGAGTGAGCTGTTGACTGCTGAAACTAGATCAATTTATCTAGTTATACAGTGTTCCAAGGAATTTAGAGTCGTGTTCTGATACTTCATTTTTGAACTGAGTGGAAGGTATATTGTGAAAAGTTAACTAAGAAAGGCCTACAATGCTTTTTTAATGAACAGTTGTGCATTTTATTATGAACCAATGATGTTAATGTCAAATACTTCTTTTTATAGATGGTTGATGTTAGTGTTGAGGACTTGAAACAGCAGTTTGAGCAAGAAATAAACCTGATGGCAAAGTGAGTACATCATTATACCATTTTTATTTTTCTAACATAGCAATTTGCATGTTAACTGAAAATGCTTCTTATACAGAACAATTGCATTTGGTTTGTTTTAAAGCATCACCACACATACCTGCCTTTCTGCAGTAGAGGTGAAGCAAGTCATTGGGAATCAAGTTCCCTCTGCCTTGTGTTTTCCTCAGATGTTGAGAGTCTTTCAGGGCACATGTTAATGGATTTCTTTTTTTTTTTTTTGCTATAGGTGTCAGCATGAAAATTTAGTAGAATTACTTGGTTTCTCAAGTGATGGTGCTCAGCCATGTCTGGTGTATGAATACATGCCCAACGGTTCATTGCTTGACAGACTTGCTTGTCTGGTAAGTGAAATCTTTTCCAGCTTCCAGTTGGCTTACTTTGCTAATGTATAGGAACCTGTGGAATGTCTTTCAAATGGAATTGAACTGTGATGGCCAAATGACATTTTAACTACTTTTGTCTTGCGTTCTGATAACAAGTATCCTTCCAATAAGGTTTTACACAAACGTTTTAGATTGATTAAAGTCAAATGAGGCTGACAATACAATGTCATGTACTGAGACCTGAAGCATCACAGGAGCTTGGGCTGACTATGCCTGTGTGAGGCGGTGCAGAGGGTGCTGCTTGTTCCCAGCTCTGATGCTGCCATGTTCTCTGCTGGTTCCTGAGATTCTGCACTGGGACATTGACCTTGTGATAGTGGTTATAATACAATGCTCACGGTCTGCTTATCTCTTTCTGAAGATTTCATTTGTAAAAATTATTATTTTGTGTAAATGCTTCTGATTTAATCAAATGGTGTATCTTCTAAGCTTGGCCTTAAGTAAATAATAAGTTGCTTTGGTTTGGTGAGGCAGCTATGTATCAAAGAGACACGGTCTAATAGTAAGCCAGGGTTCAGTTGTAGATTCGTGTCTGTGTTAATTTGTTGAAGGAGTTAAAAAAATCTGCTTAATGCTAAGCAATTGCAGCTTCTGGGGTTGTAATCTGGTAAACATTTTAAATTGGTGCTGCTTCAAGCACCCATAGTCCCCAGACCTAAAATGTTGGACTTGCTTTTTTTCCTCACTGATCCTCTGGTTGTACTAGTTCATCTATTAGTTGGAGAAAGATCTGGATTAGGGAACTGATCAGGCTGATAAAATAATACTCAGTGAAAAAATATTAAATTTTCACCTGGAGACATTTCCTTTCTAGGACAAATACAAATACTTCTGCTCCAGTGGGAAAGAAGTGGTGCTATGATGAGAATGAGTAGCAGCGCTTGGGGAAAGTGACCTGCTGGCACTACTGTCTCAGTTTAGATTGATTCATTTGCTTGCATACGCTGCTACATGTGCAATTATTTTGGTTTTTTTAACTGAATCAGTGCAGAAGAGAGACTAAGTCTTACCTAAGGACAGTGCAAGTTTATCTGTAGAAGTGAGCAGTGCTTAACAAGGATGTCTATGAAAATGTTCATATGTGTAACTGGCCATTATCATCAAGTGAGCTTAAAAGATTGGGGATTATTGAAAGCTAAAGGAGAAATAACTTGAGTTCTTTACAAGGAAGACAAATTTATGACATAAGTCAAGGAATCTAAATCAGAATCTATAAATTAGAAAGAATCTTTTTCTAAGAAGATCAGAGAGATGAGTAATGTACTTACTTGAATATAGGTTCTTGCTGATAACTTCATTTTGTGACTTCACTGGATGTGTTTGATACAGACTCTTGCTTGTGTCATCTTCGTGTCTGGATGTTGAGCAGGCAAGGGAGGTGGTAGAATGGTGAGATACTATAATCCACTTTCCCTTGGCCACTGACAAGATTAAGAACTGGTTTTGAAATGTAGGTGTCCTTACTTCTAAGGTTTAGTTAGTTGCATGAATAAAGCTAAACTCTCAAGAAATCCGAAAGCACTGGAAGACTGACTTCTTATTGTTAGTAAAATCTGTGTATTGCTTTGAATTATTTCCTTTGGGTTGAAGGCTCTGGTATCAGTGCCAGTACGAAGTAGGAGTTGCAGTAGATACAGATAGGTCTTTGCAGGGCAGCTGACCTTGGAGGGTCAGAATCAAACATTAACCAAGAACGGTTTTTGCAACTGGCAACTTAATCTTAGGCAATATGCAGGGAAAGAATGTAATGTGACAAAGGCATAGATTTCTGCCCAAGTCAGTTAAGAAATGTATGCTAGTAGTGTTTTTAATCATCTACTTGAAAACAACAAAACATGGCAAGAAATCACTTTTAGGTTGTGGAGTTTTTATATGTTTCTTTTGGTTTATGTGAGCATATATATATTTTTCAGATTTTTACTTGCCTTTCTCTCCTCTTAATCAAGGATGAAACTCCACCAATTCCTTGGACTATGAGGTGTAAAATTGTTCAAGGTACAGCAAATGGCATCAACTTTTTGCATGAAAATAATCATATTCACAGAGATATTAAAAGGTAAAAGCTGCAGACTATTGCTGGCTGCATTTTTACTTTTTCATTTTTTCTTTTTCATCTTTCTCCTGTTGAAGTAATCTTAGAGAGAGCAAACTGCAAAACGCATTACTTCAGTCAAGGGCACAATCTTCTGCAAGTGACATCCATCACCACAATCTTGTCTGTGCCACAAGGACATGACCAGTACAGACTTCTAAAGATAATTATGGGGCTAGAACCATAGAATTGCTTCGGGTGGAAAAGACCTTTAGGATCATCAGGTCCAACCAATAACCTAGCGCTGCCATGTCCCCGGGTGCCCACATCCACACTGTCTTTTAAACATCTCCAGGGCTGATGACTCCACACCTTCCCTGGGCAGCCTCTTTCACTGCTTCACTTGGTGAGGAAATTTTTCCTAACACCTAATTTAAACCTCCCATGGCACAAATTGAGGCCATTTCCTCGTGTCCTATTGGTTGCTACTTGGGAGCAGACAGTGACCCCCACCTGGCTCCAGCCCCTGTCAGGCAATTGTAGCGAGTCTTCCCTGAGGCTCCTTTTCTGCCAGCTCCCTCAGCTGCTGCACAGCTGTCCAGCCCTGAGATTTTTGCATTGTAATTGTAATTTGTGTTATAAATGTAATATATAAATTTTAATTTGTGATATAATCTGTTACTTTCAAATAGTTGAGTGCCATGAGAACACAAAGTTCTGTACTTCAACAACTGGTTCTAATGAAGCTGCTGTTGAAGAACAGCTGATTTTTAAATAGGGAATTTTTCAGATAAAAACACACCCTTTTTTTTGTTTTTCCTAGAACACTTCTTCAGGGTGTCTCCTTTGATTTACTCCTATTTTTTATAAATGCAGTAAAATTACTTCAGCCAGGGCTCTTCAATGATAATGAGTGTTCATTGTTTGTTACCACCAGAGTTTTTTTCTATGGATATCAGAACTCTGAATAGGTGAGGGTTTTATTGTAGAGTTTGGTTGGCTTTTACTGGTGTTTTTAATGTTGTTGTTTGTTTCCCCTTTCCTGCTACAGTTTACTATTATGTTTTTTTAAAAAGGAGCCCAAATCTTTGAAGAAAAGCTCCAAATTCCTTACTCCTTCAGTGGGTTAAGAAGGGGCAACTGACTAGGTGTTATGGATGACTTTAGTGGCTATCTGGCTTCTGGCAACTCCGCTGAATACAGGCAATTTCAGTTTTGTGACCTTTCAGCTTGTGGGGAACAAGCTTTTGCTTCAGCTGCCTCATGTGTGTGCTTGCTGCTTTGACAGTTTGTTTCTTCTTTCTTCCCTGCTTAAGCCTCTGGAGAAGTGTAATGACTGGAAGGGATGCACTTTTTTACCTTACATTGCCTCTACCCTTCTAACTGCTGTGAGTTGATCATATTAGAGAATTGGGGTTTGGGTTTTTATGTTTGGATAACATTTTGCAACTTGTTGTGTGAATAGCTCAGTAGATTTGATTGGTACTATTAATAGTGCTGCCACTCCCAGATAACACTTAGATGAAGAAACATCTAAGAAGATGAACTCCAGTCTCTTCATTTTGCTGTAACATGTAGAGACTATTCATAAACACACAGGCACTAGAACAGCTTCTCTGGGCTAGAGGACACATGATTTAATGGGTGTTCTCACAGTTGTTCATAGTTTTTTGGATTGGTTACGCCCAGGAAATAGTTCAGTTCTCTTTTGAAGCTTGAAAGTTGCAGTAAAACTTGCATTTGTTGTGCTCTTTGTGATGTACTCAAACAAAATGACCACTCTTTGGACTTGATTCAAGTTGATAAGAAGTTGAGATTTATGAATTCGTGATCCTGTTCTCTCTTTTTTTTTTAAGAAGTTGAGCTTTAAACAGGAGACCACTTGGTGGATGATACCTTGACAAGTCTTTGGCCTTTTGTAGTGGTCATATATCTGGCATTATTTACATAAGTTCTAACATCAAGTGATCCACTGTAACTTACAGCTGTGTTAATTTTGTTCTGGTTTAGTGAACAAGAAGGGGAAGTTAGAAATATAATTTTCTAGTAAGTGTTATAGGTTGTATCAGGCTATTGCGGCTTTCTTACAAATCCATTAAAGGGATCAGAAAATGAGGACTTCATAAATATTAAATCAAGTTATTTTAAAATGGTTCTAAGTGGTATAAGTTTAAAACCCTGTAGATTTCTGTTGTAATTCATTCCACTGAGTATTTTATGTAAGTGTTAAGGACTCTGAGATGAGTCTCATTTGGCAGGGTTGCTTTTTTTTAAGGAAAGTAAAAGCTGGAGGTCAAGTAAAAACACGGCACATACAATATTCTAGCAGTAATAAGTTTTCTGTTTTTCTTTCAAGGAAAGAATAAGAGCACATGAATTTGTCATGGTTGACATAGTATTAGATAATAGGTATAAAAAACCCTGCTTTTGTTAGTTCTGAGCATAGATTTAGTCTACAAGAATTAAACTATGATCCAGTAGAAGTTGATCAGAGCTAAGTATTCTCTATTGTCCCTCTTAAAGCCAATTATGTTACATAAATGTAACATAATTGGTCTGTTATAAGTAAGTTTTGTATTTCTAAGGTTTGGGGGTAAGGGGACTGTCTAGTTTTTTTCCTTATGTTTTGTTGTTTTGCCTTTTTTTTTTTTGGCATGTGTGCATGCACACACAAGAAAAAGCGTGGATAGATCATGCAGTGACTTCCTTATTTAGAGGAATGAATTTTGAAATTGAGGAATTGCTAACAAAACTAAATTTAAATTAACTTGTTTTATGAATAATGTATAAATGTCTTAGCTTTGAAGATAGTCAAAATTGCAGTTTACATTTGGTCACTGAAGAATTATTAGTCTGTCTTAAAACCTATTTACTGTACTGTTTGGAAAATTCTCTTTTCTTTTTTTCTTTCCTTCCCCTCCCTCCCCTTTCCACCAGTGCAAATATCTTATTAACCGATACATATGTGCCCAAAATTTCTGACTTTGGCCTTGCAAGAGCATCTGTAACGCTCACCCAGACAATCATGACTGAAAGAATTGTTGGAACAGCAGCCTATATGGCACCTGAAGCTTTGCGAGGAGAGATAACACCTAAATCTGATATCTTCAGTTTTGGAGTAGTAAGTAGAATGTGGGAAGCAGCATATGACTTCTTTTGTAAATGATAAAAGCACACAAAATCAAGAGTACCTGAAATTAAATGATTACTCTGGACTGTAATTTTTCTTTTT
The DNA here is from genome assembly GCA_013397315.1 of Donacobius atricapilla. Taxonomy (NCBI): domain Eukaryota; kingdom Metazoa; phylum Chordata; class Aves; order Passeriformes; family Mimidae; genus Donacobius; species Donacobius atricapilla. Next base: position 1,273,980 of record WBMY01015129.1, on the reverse strand, counting down.
CCCAATAGATATTTTCTTGAGATAGTGTTTCTAAACTTTGACTGTGTTAAAATCATTTGAATATGTTGATTTGCTATGTGAAAGACCAGAGTAAAATAATATTCCAAGTTGTAGCTAAATGTGGTTTGAAGTGGTGTGGAACATTTGTTTTGCTTGCATGGTATTGCATAAAAGTGTAACTCAGGCTGAAAAAGGAAATTTAAGAAAATGCTCCAAAATTATTGTGGTTTACTAAATTCAGCACCACAAATACAATGTCCATGTTGGATTTGCCTTAGAACTGAGTACAAAAAAGACATAAGCTTAATATTTGGAAGTAAAATGAATCCATTCTGAATAGATCCAAGACCCTACTCATTATTGACCACTTCCTTCACAGCATTTAGTGTCATGGGAAGGTAGGCACGACACTATGTTTGAATACTTTGGAAATCCTTCAGTCTTGCTGTGAAGGAACACCATGTAGGGTGAGAATAACTTGTCTTGAAATTTGTAAGCCACATTTCTAATAACAGTTAATGAAAATAAAGGTAGGAACAAAAACAGTGAATTGTATAGGAAATCTCTGGACAAACACAGATCCCGAGAGTATTTGTTGACAGGCTGGAGGTCATGATCCTTTTTGCAAATCATATATATGCCAAGGGTTATTCTGTGCTTCATTTTCTCTTCTGATTTTTCTTCCTCCTAGGTCTTACTAGAAATAATAACGGGTCTTCCTCCAGTAGATGAAAACCGGGACCCACAGTTGCTGGTATGTTTTTTATCTTTTTCCTTCCCTCCCACTGCTCCAGGATCACTTTATATGAAATCATAGTCTGCTAACAGGATGTGAGACAATCAAGTTAGTCTTTAAAACACGTAGTTGTGAAAACAGCTTTTTTTGTCAGTGTTTCTCTTAGAGGTGAGGCTGAAACTTTTATCTCTTGGCTGGTAGATTTGTTCAGCCCTTAAGGTCACCATCTTCTAATATGATACTGGAATTCTTTGTTTTGGTACTGCTTCTTATTGTAATACCGTTGGACTCCATTAATGTACTCCCAGATACCCTGATAAGTCCTCATTCCCTGAAACATTCTGAACTGTTCATCTCTCTTTTTTCTTTATGGCTCTGTATCATGTATTTCCATCTTTTTCAACTTTACTAACAATTTGCAAGTACCTTATGCTTTTAACCTCATTGAAGTTTGAAATTTAAGGGCTTTTTTGGCAGAGTGAGAGGTGGGTTGAATTTTCTTTACTATTCAGTTAGTAATTCAGTCTTCTAATTAGGAAAATAATGTCTCAGAGCTCACTGTCTTGAATTGAGAACCTTACAAGATTCTTCATAATTTAGCCTTTCATACAGCTTAAAACTAAGTTCTGAACTATTTAATCCAAGGTTTTCCTAGAATACTTTATACGTAAAGACTAATTTATTTATGGAGTATGAAATAGCACTGAGGTCTGGATTGATTTTGTTCCATACTGTTTGGAAAAGTATAAATCACTTGCTTCCAAATCTTTAGGAATACCAGTATTGTATTAATAGATTTTTTTTTGTCCTTCTAAGATGTATCTTCTGGAGTAGCAGAATAATTATCATGTTGAGCTTGTAAACACCTTGGAGAACTCAGATTTTTAAAGTGAGCTTTTTCAGAGATAGGATCTAATAAGGAATATAAGTGGTACAGTATACCTTTGTAATGTACTTTTGGGACCATAAAGAGAATGGTCAGTGTAAGACCATATGGCATCCTTAGCTTGAAAGGAAAGTTTTGAAGTAGTTGAATGCTGGTCAGCAATTTCAGACTGACCCATAGAGGAAGGCAGAAGATCTGCCTCTCCTCATTCCCTCTTATTTATTCATCTGTGCTTCCTCAAACAGCATGTGTGATTACAGACAACACATTTCAAGTATGTTGGAACTGAGGACTTTTGGACTAAACCAGTCAGATTTAAAATTTGATTTCTGACTATAAGTTTCCAGCACATACCACAGCCACTGAGACTAGAGACAGAAGTTTAGTTTACAGACAGATATTTGTTTAGAGAAGGAAGCTTTATAAAAGCAATTAAAAAAATCATACCAACTTAAGCTTGCATATATTTGTAGGTTATTAAGATACTGTGTTGATTGTGCCTCTTCTCTTACAAAAGAAACAATAGTAGAAAACTGGGCCTTGAAGTGGGAGACAGTTAAATCTGTATGATACAGCTTAAAGAAATTTGCTTTATGATGTTGTGGTAATTAAAATGATACAGAATAAAAATAATAAATTAATAAAAATTAAAATTCACTTATACTCTCACATGCTGTTCAGATACTTACAATGTTATCTGCTTGTTGGTTCAAATTCTCTTGTAGCTAAGTATAAAAGATGAAATTGAGGATGAGGAAGCAACTATTGAGGATTATGTTGATAAAAAGATGAGTGACTGGGACATACCTTCAATTCATAAAATGTATTCAATTGCTGATCGGTGTCTGAATGACAAAAAAAGCAGAAGGCCAGACAGTAAGATGGTATGTAGTCTTTTCAGATAAAAGGCTTACTTTAGGGGTGTGGGGGAGTGTGTGTGTGTGTCCCCTGTGTATGGTTACAGCATCAGTTAATTATATTTCTGTCTGTCCTCTTCCAGGTCCAACAGCAGCTCCAAGAGATAAAAACTTGATAATGTGTTTCTTCTGAGACACCAATGTTTTTGTAATGGAGACACCCATACCAAACAATTAATGAGCATTTAGTGCAACATTATCAGTGGTTCTGCTTTCCAGAACTTTCTAGACACATGTAAGGTGAGCTGTTGGCCTGTCAGCAGTTCTTTCACATATCCTTAGTCACTGGGCCCTTAACATGAGAAAACTCTTTCTTGTATTAACCAACTGCAGTGCTGATACATCTTCTCCTGCAGCTTTTTAATTGTATGTCCATATTATAATGTATTTGATTCTTTTTATTTCCAAATATCTAGTATGTCTGCTGCAAAGGCATATGAGATACGGGCAAACAACAAACTGGGCAGAATGTTTTTTCTACAAATTGCTTTCTTGATCAGTTGTATTAGAACAGGTGTAATAGAATAGGTGTATTAAAATAGACCTTTGTCTATTGAAGACAAAACCATTTAACAGCTATAATGATACTTAATGTTTTCTTTTTGGGAAATGACAATAGTATTACCCATTTAAAACAAGCTTCTATTTAATATTTTAACTTAAGAGTTCATATCGGTGTGAATGGTCTAGTACTGATAGTGAATGTGATTATTATCAAAAAGTCTTCTTGGTGTTTGTTCTAGTCAAATAAATGCAACATTTTTCAGGTTGTTTTTTCATTTCAAGGATTCCCAAGCAAAATAGGTACCTTGCTGTGCAGATGCATTTGCACATGCTTTCTTAGAGTGAACTCTATGATGAAAAACCATTTAATTTTTATTCACAGGAAGACTCTTAGCTATTTTGACTATTTTAGGAGAATTGAGTATTTTTAGTACTTCAGGAGAGGATTCCATATGGATTATAAATACAGATGGTTGCTTTTCTTAAAGGGGTCAGAATAATGATGTGAAGACCCATTCTGCATTTTACTTAGTCAAATAATTAGGCTATTTTAAACATATATATGTATGTATGTATATTAGCTACATACAAGAATACACTTCTAAAAGTGTAAATGGAAAGCTTTTAAAAATAGAAACCTTGACAGATCAAAGCAGACTAAAAATGGGATAAAAGTGACTAGTAAGATTCCAGATACTTTGGACTAAGTATGAACATATTACCATTGTAAATGAAAGATGTTATTTTCATATAAACTCATTTGGCACCTCATGAACTTTGTTAATAGCGTAGGGATAGGAACATGGTCTGGCGTACAGTTAAATTTGAAATTCTGTGATTATGCGTGCCTTCATTCAGGAATATATATCTCATTGTGGGAAGCATGTGATTTCTAATGTAATAATATCATTAGATTTCTGGCTATTAATTCATTTTGTATTGCCTTTTCAAACTGCTAACTTAATTTAGAAAAAAGGATCTACCTAATGGCTTCTAGCTTTTTTGAGTATAAATTGTAAGAAAGTGTTAATATAAATAAAAATTCTGCATTATTACTTCCTTCTATAATCGTCATTGTATGTTGCTTGCATTTCTGTTAGTAACATTATGATTCCACCCTCACTGGGTGGAATAAAGCTGTACAGCTCTAAACCCAGAGGAAAAAAGCTGCTATAAAGCTAAATTCAAATAAAATCTGCTGAAGCCCCTCTTCAGTTTTAAGCATCTCCAGTTGTTATGTGAAGGTTCCTTATTAGATCACATCAGTGCTGGTCCCTGGACCATCCATGGAGGACGATTTACCCACTTGGAGAGTGCACAGCCCCTAGGCTGCCTCGGTTTGCTGTGTATCCCCTTTGGAAAGTTCCCTTGGGAGACTTCCATGCAGCTCAGGGTGAGCAGAAGTGTTTCATCTCATGTGCAGCCCCTAGGCTGCCTCAGTTTGCAGAGATTCTCCTTGGGAAATCCCTTTGAGAGTTTTCCTTGTGGCTCAAGGTCAGAAAAATACTTTAACCCATAAGCCTTTGCAGTTCTGTGTTAATGTTTCATACCCCATTGGTTATTCCCCTTGTTCCTGGTTTTTACCCCTCCGGATTGGTTCTTTTTGGATCCTTCCCCTGACTGGTCCCTTTCCCAATTCCTCTCCCATTGGCCAAGTTGTGAAACCCCGCCCCTGGCTACCCTATATAACCCAGCTCACCAGGAGCATTTGGTTCTTTCCCCATGGACCTCGTGGAATAAAGGAGCTGTCCCAGAGATGGGAAAGGCCCTGTCTGGCAGCTTTTACTGCTGCGTCACTCGGGGTGGCAAATGTGGCTCTGCTGCTCAGGCAGCCTCACAAAGAGCAAAGCACTCTGCGCTTGAGAGTGCAACAAAGAGCTGATCACTCTGCACCTGAGCGTGCCTGTGCCTCTGTCCATCTAGGTGTCTTTTTAAAGATGTTTCTAGCAAGGAAGATCATGGCACCCTCACCACTGAACCAGACCGTGACACACGTCTGCTTTTTACTATTCCCTGGAGCTGTAATCCATCTATAGTGTTGTCCAGAAATGTTTTTGCTGTAGCAACTCCCTGGTCAGCTCTGTTCACCTCTAGTATGGTAGAACGTTTTTGTTCATACAACCAGTTGTGATATTCTTCAGTGTGAGAAGAATCTCAGCTCCAGGCATGGGAGTTCCTGCTCTGTCATACTAGACCATTACTATTAGCAGTGCTGATCTCAGCAGTGAGGTTTTGGCAGGAGTTTTCCCTTCCTCATTGAAAATGAAGTATGTTAGCTACTATTTCATACAATTTAGAAAAAAGTTTTGAACTTTAGTGAATGAAAATATGAAGGGTTAACTAGGTAAAACTAGCTAACTTACGTGGCAACTATTTGTTTTTTTAAATATGCAGAGGCAAGGAGAAGGAACTTCCCTTTCCCACCTGATTGTTTTTTTGAGGTCTTCATACAGTAGCCAACATTTCTAGACACTAACAGAGGATAAGAGTAGCTGACTTTAGTTTCCTGCAAAAACATTAAATTATCCTAGAATACATACTTCTATGTGTTGTTTACTATAATAAGACTTTCTAGGACACAGATCAGTAACTCGAGTCATTCAAGACAAGTTGTAATGGGATGATCTGGTTTCATAGAACTGGAACTGAGAGAAATCAGTACAGTTCATGGTGGGTGAAGAAAACTCCAATGGGGCAGAGATAGGGATAATCTGGCTGGCCCACATCCTGTCTCAGCAGGGAAGATGCCATGGAGGGCAACAGGATCACTATGCTCGGGGAAAGAGCCAACCCTTTTCCATGTTAAAGGTCTAAGAACTGTAACATAAAACAATCACCCAGGGAAGGATGGATGAATGAGAAATAGCAAGAGCAATTTACTGCAATTCCACAATTAGAAAGCAATAACAAGATGAAAGCAAATGATAACCATCCAAAGAAAATTGCCTTTTTAGGAGAACTTCGTAGGAAAGGCAACCGTTCTCCCCTTGGCCACAGCAGGAATAACAGAATGGCTGTTGGGAGCCAGAGCAGAGGTGTCTGCACAGCCCTCAGGCCAGGATGAGCCATAAGTGGCTGCTGAGGAACAAAAGCAAGAACAGGATACATAGCTAGAGACACTGCATTGGAATACAATGGCTTTGTACAGTTGGCAATTCAGTCACTTTGGACAGGGTGTACGGTCTTCTTTAAGTTATTAAGACTCTATTACAAATTTTCTTTGATCAGTTTGTCCAGTCGCCTTCTGAGCTAACACACCAGACACAGCACCTCATATTACTGAAATGGGAAATGCCTCATCTTTATTTGCATGTTCCAGCTGGGAGTTTACTTACCACCCACTGACCAAAAGGCAAATAAAATTGCTCCTGATATTCATGGGTACATAGAGGCCTAGCCTATTTCCTCCTCCTACCTTAGGCCTGTTCCTCTTACAGCTCTGATTATAGATAGCATTTGGCATTAAAATTATTGCCTGCAGTGCTAGTTCAGATCTTCAAATTTTCTTCTTTCAATTATAAAATTGCTGCATCACAAATATTTCCCCATAGGGATGTGTTGGCAGGACAGTTAAGGGAAGAGCCAAACCAGTAAATGTTCTTTTCATCTTGAACTTTCAAGGCAACAGGAGGTCTTCAAGCAAATTATTTTCAGTTTAGACAAAAAAAGCGTTAATTGAACAACATAATGAGTAGTTTTCATTATAGTAGTTCATGCTGAGCAAGTAAGAACAGAGTGAACTGTTAAATCACCAGTCAATTACATCAGCATTTTAAAAGGATAGAAGAAACTTTTGAAGGGACTTATTACTGAAAGCACAAACACCTCGAAGAAGAACACCCTCGTATCCTGCTATGGAGCCCTCAGTGCTGCTCACATAAAACAATGGGAAAATACCTGTTTCTAACAGTGATCTTTCTCTAATAGCAAAAGTCAGGAATTCTGTTTCTGCTCACCTCCCTTCTTACACCCTGCAGTCACTTTCTAGTCCCCTGGGAACTGCCTATTACACATTCTGATGTTAGAATATAGATCTTCATTAAAGAGACTATGAAATGATTCAGACAACACCAAGCTAAAGCATCAATCTTTATTTATAAAGTAAATTACAAAATAGATAAGGTAAACTTAGTTAATTTTAGCATCTGAAGGTGGCTTTCACTGAATACATGAACACATTGATAAACAATTTTTTTTAATTTAGTTACTATCTGAGCAACAGCAATTTTTACCTTGATTAGTTTAACCTTTGATAGGAGTGTTTTAAAAGATCAAGATCATCCTAACTTGTGACATAAACTTTTATTAAATAATTACCTGTCCTGTTAATTAACTATTTAATGGCTTGTGAGTTAACTGCAAGCTTCTGCATTGCTTTTGGGCTTTGTGAAGGCCAGCAACAATTTGAATGGACACCTTCAATTATTTAATGAGCAGAGAAAGTTAGAGGAGCAACTCTGATTAATGCCCACATTTTGCGCTGGTTCTGAACATTCATGAACAGAAGTGGAGGCAACTATGTAGATGTGAATGTGAGAGATGTTACAAAAAGAACAGACACTTCTCATCGCTGTTAGAGAATAGCTACAAGAGGCCTGGAGAAGCAGCCAGCAGTGCAAGACTTGATACAATTCTCTTTCTGGGGAAAGGTGAGGGGGAGACATGCTCAGAACCTAACTGACTCCTGGCTGGGCCAGGGTGTGAGTATTTTCACCTAAGGTAATTTACAATGTCTGGTTTGGGCTGGACTCTAAAGCAGCTCATCATAAATGCTCTTACATAATCACTTAACCAGCTCTCATCACCCTCCAGATTAAGTTTCCCATCTTCTCATCTACCCAGGTCAGGATTACAAAAAAAAACAAAAAACCACCAAAACCAAAACAAACCCACCAAACAAATGAAAAAACAACAAAAACAAATCAACAAAACAGGGAAAAAAACCCAAAACAAACATCCAACAAAACCCCCACAACATGCACACAACCATATCAAGTCAAACCGTTCATTATTTAAAACATTTAGTCTTAAAAAAGCTGAACTTCTTTACTGGCTCAAGAAAGTGTACAGATGTATGTACACTCTTGCTATGGCTGGCATAAGGGCAGGAATACTAAATTCAAACAACCCTCTAGCAGTAATTTTTAAATGCTACACTCCTTAAAACAAAACCAAAACAAAAACTCCAAAGTGAATTAGGTGTGTTGCAAATATTCTGAATTAATCTAAAAATATATTTAATTACAGTGTACAATGAGCTGCACACACGGTAACCGTATTTTTAAAAAAACAACAACACTTTCCAAGAAACACTTCAAAGATCAGCTCCCTACCCTAGATGGAGAAGGCAAGAGGCAGGGAAAGAACACAAGAGTTAAGGGCAAGCAGGAGATAGCTGAGGATCAAGAGCTATTGAATTGGACTGATGTAGAGTGTAAAATTAAATGAAAAAAAAGCTGAAGTGTAAAATTTCTGCTGCATATAAAAAAACCACAGTAAAACCAACTATTGCAACCTTTACATTATAATAGTGCAATCTCAGATGTCAATAGCAAGCTAGTACAGCCAAACAAAATAATAGATAAAACAATTTTTTGTCAGGAACTACTAGTGTCAAAACATTATTCCCTACAAAACTAGATTAAAATCCATCTTCCACCAGGTAAACACACGATTCAGCTCTAAAATGGGTATATCCAGCAGCTACAGTAATATCCAATGAACCAAAGCTGACAACTCCCATGTAGCTTTAAAAAAAACCAAAACCAAGAAAACTCAAAAACCACAAAGGTCACATAGAAGACAGTAAAAAGCAAGTCCTCACTGGGAATATAGTCTATTCACGAGTATTTGCTTCATCACACAGTTTTAAATATTTAAGGTCATCCAGTATTTGATTTCCACATCTAAGTCTCCCTTAATGAACTTCTTACAATAATCTATTTTTTGTCTTCCTCTTAAACACATTACCTACAGTTCAATCAAGTTTAGACTACTCTGGCTGATTTTAGTATTTTGAAGAAGGGAAGAAGGGAGGAAAAAACCCCCAAAAAATCCTAACCAGGGGCCTGCTGCCAGCAGTTATTCAAGACCTAGTTGGATTTAAATTACAGATGTAAGTTACTACTGAAGTTCAGACATTTAGGAAAAGTAATTTTCAGAATACCTTGAAAGTAAAAATTGCAGTTGATTCCGCAAACACAGTAGGACCTCAAGGATAACTCACTGTTATGAAGCAAGACTACTTCAATTTTTACTGAACTTACACATTTTTAGATCCAAGTGCACCGATAATTAATAACTTATCAGATATTTTAGGCATACTGCTCTGAAAGCAGCTCCATAATCTACTAAATATACTAACTTATGGACTTCTAATCACCTTTTACTCAGTCATTCAGTACCTAATATGTAATGCTTACGAGTGATATAGAAGTCTGCGAAAGCTATGGTGTTTTATGTCAGATTTCTTTAAAAGATAATTCATGAAATTAGTTATAAATTTGAGATGACCAAGTTTTTGCCCAGGAAAATGTCCACCTATTCCTGAATGCATATATTAGTTGAACGATAACTGATTTTAGTTTAACTTTTCCATCACAAGAAAAAAAATAAGAACAAACAAAACAACAAAATCCCGCAATACATCCTGTCAAAATCCAAAGACAACCTTCTATTTTACTATTGTCTATTAGTGCTACAAGGAAAAATAAAGTTTCAGTTGGGAAAATGCTATGTAGTCCTTCATCTCTTCTCACATGGCAAGTCTTACAGGTTTAATAGGCTACATGTAAGAGTACAGCTCTGACTTACCCACAGAATGCATGGGCTTCAGAGTCTTATGTCTGCAAAGTTTATGATCATATGTACAGCTATTAAATAATGGATTCTAAATTAAAATAAAGGGGCACTAACTTAGTTTTTCTCTTCTAGCATTAAAATAATTATCTCTTCTATATGTCATAAAACATGGTCAACAAATATAATCATGTAACAATATAAAAAGTGTTGAGGTCAGAAAAGAGAAGAGTAAAAAGAGCTTTTTTTTATCCCTAGTATCTATGAATGGAATGATTTCAGTTCATTACCAAAAGCCAGAATTCCATTTCTTACTCTAATGCTTTAACAAATACAAACACAGTTTCTAATCACTAGGTGTTTCAGTCTCTGCTGGACCTCTAATCAGTCTTCGTATTCCCCTCTTCCCTGCAGGACCTTTTGGCTTAGCAAAACTCTGTTTGTAAGCATGTTGTTTTGGATGTACTTCTTCATAAAGAAAGTCAGCAGTTAACTCGTCACCATTATCTATTTCAATCTGGCAGAAAAAAACAACATCACACTGAAAGTCAAAAGCATTCAGAAACTTTGCTGAAACTCAACACTATATTAAAACCATATGTGCAATAATGTTCAAAGTCGAGCATGAAAAGTTCTCCAACTTGTGCCTAATGCCCTGAGAAATCTTGGATAGTTTTTCTGAGACTCCCCTATACTGTTACCAGTTTTAAGTGTGACTTAATTATTTTTCTGAAATGTAAGCACAACTAAACAGTACATATGCCAAGGAATTTTTTTTGTCCCAACCTTTGGCACAGTATACCCGTTAACACTAACTAGGAGAACACAAACTAGTGCTTATTTACTCATTTTAAGTATTTATACATTTTAAGAATCATAGGTGTTCACTATAACACACTTTAAACACTACCTGTGTAAGGAATGTGCATACACGTTGTTACCTCTCACGAAAGAGGGAGAGGTGTATAAAGAAGCTTGTATTCAAGTGTTTAGCAAGCAAAAGCTGAAATAATGAACAAAATGGAGGGCAGTGTTTTAGTTTTAAAATCTAGATCTATGAAACTAAATAGAAACAAAATAGTGTTCTCAAGCCAAACTCCACTGTTTTAAATTCCAGGAATGTAGAATTCAGAGAACTGCTATGGCCTTGCTCTGCTGAGCATTCAGCACTTCATGCCCTGCCAACCATAACACTTGACAGACTTGCCAGCCCCAGTTTTGCTGTAACAAGTATGTGCTTCAGAAATTTCTGTCTGCAGGAATTTTCAGGAGTCACATGGTGCTTTCATTTTGTTGTAGAAAGGCAATTTCAGAAAAAGAATTACAACCAAATACACATAGCAAAAATCTAGTTAATTCATGTCATCTCAGTAAAAATGATTAGTATTAACTCTGCTATTTTTAAGGTAAACATAATCTCCACTAAGTGTTTAAAAAGGAACCATAGGCTGCAAGTGGACCATTTCTTTGGTCTCTGCTTCAGAGGTGAGAAGCAACTTTTTGCATTGCAGTAAAATCTATACAGTGTGAAAAGATCAGCTTACTTACAAATGTTTGTTTGTCTCATCAAGGACTCCTAGATAGCAGTTCTAGTTTTCAGAACTGCAGCTTGAAATTATTTTGAAAATCCCTACGTAATTTTGGCTTTGAAGGAGTTTAGTGTTTAACAACAGCAATGTGTTGTGGTCCAAAATACGACACAACTTTGAGTAAGGAATCATGTCAATTCTATTAAGTCCTTCAAAGCACTCTCAAATACTTCCTTGATGCACAAGGATATATTTGTTCAAGATAAAAGCGTAGAAATTATGAAACAGAGTAAAATGTCCATGACTTAACTTTCTTTCTCTAGCTCCATCAACAATTATTTCCTGTCCAGGACAAACTAAGATACTTGTCGTTGTTTAGACAAGGTGGTGACAGAGACATTTATAGTTTTCCATTAAGAAGGGAAGACAGGGATGAAAAAAATACCCATACACCCGTGCACTTACCTTTCTAACTATCTGCATCCACAACTGTGTTTCTACAATTTCTAACAGTGGACTTTTGCAACTAGAGTAGAGCATTCGTTCTCGTATACTACAGGTATACCCTGGCATAGAGTAGATGAAAACTGCAGAAAAAGAAAGCAACAAAAATCAGATCATAAATACACTCTATCAAAAGCTGTATCATAAAACCATTTATAGCAGAGAGGCAATGGAAATCAACTATGTAATCTGAAAGCAAAAACTGTAGTGCCATTCTGGAGCTTTTTTGCTTTGGTAAGTGTTTCATTTCAAACAGGAAATGGCTGGTATCTGTATGTTTTCACATTTATGAGTGCTCATAACCAAAAGGGATAGCTCACTACTTTACAAACATAAGAGCTCTCCTGCACAAGTTCACAGTTTCACAACCAAATTACTCTGAAATTTATGATCATGCTGACATATCTTTCTCTCTGACTCAAAATTCCTAAGAAATTTGAAACAAGCCAGTGAAGTTTCATATTGAGAAATTTTTTCATACTTATGGATTCCAAATAGTCTCCTTCATGTGTGTGCTTATACAGGAAAAAGTGGTAACGTGCAGCATCCTTTGGAACTCTTTTTGGCAAGTCCTTAAGTTCAGTATCAAGTGTGTTGGCCAAAATAATAGTTTCATTTTTCATATCAATTTGCTGTAAACAAAGGAAACATGATTATAGTTAACACACGAAAAACAAACCAGAGAACATGACAGGACGGAAAAAAGTTTGAATTAATCTAATCCAAAATGGTAATTTATCAGCATACTACTGTGGGAAATAGTAAAGGTAAGAAGACTTTTAGAAGCTGTGAAAGCAGACCTTAGAAACAGAAAGAGCAAAGAACTTAGAGTTAGCTGCAGCTGCAAAGCCTGAAACTAGTAAGTATACAACGATACAGTAAGCAAGGATATGAAACAATAGTTTGAGCTTTTAGGCTTGGCCAAGATAGACCTTAAGACTGCAGAAAAATGTGCCTAGCAAGGTAGTAGAAGGTTTTAAGCTTAATAATGGAGTCTTGTGTATTGTTAATAGAAAGCATACAAGCAAGCATTGTTTGAAGCAGGTGTACGTGTGCTTTTAGTGATTGGCTAGAAGAAGTGTCAGTAAGCTTTAGCAATATGCTATTGGCTGGAAAACTTTTAAAATGCCCTGTAACAAAGAGCTCTTTGCTGCTGGCAAGACGTGAGCTGTTGCCATCTTTCAGTTGTCTCAACCTTATAATGAGACTGATGCCACAATAAAGCTCGTGGAAACGTCTCCCAGCAGTCCCATCCCATTTGTGCAAACCTCCAACAATACTACAGCAACACACATTGTTTAATATGTGGGTAATCGATTTGATACTCATTACTGAAAAATAGTTAAAATATTTTATACTTGCCAGTTGTACATAATTGAGTTTCTTATTTTTCAGTTTCTCCAGAGCCTGGATAGCTTCTTTAGCAATGGGGAATGCCACTCCTTGCAGTGTTTGATGCTTGGTATCTACACCAACATCCGCCTGTACCTGGAACACAAGTCAGCTGAGATGTTAAAAGAAACCTCTGCAGGCATTCATTTGGTTTCATACAATGACTGACAATGCATTCCATATGGTTACATATAGAGTTAGCAGTAGCTATTCCAAGAATAAACCACTCCCAAAAATCATCCCCATGTACAAAAGATTTGCATTTTTTAATTTACAGGTCATGTTTGTTTGCTAGCCTGCAAAGTCTTTTATCTCTGAAACAGCTCTGCTTAGCAGTGCTACAAAACCATCAGAGGAAAAACTGGTTCAAGTGTCAGTGAAGAAGTTTTAAGTTAAAACTAGTATAGAGACACAATAATCCAAGAAGAAAAATCTTGATTTTCATATGCTGTGCTATACTTTTGAACTGAAAACATTCCTTATAAACTTTGATATAACTTGAAAAATTCTAGATCAAAAGAAAGATGTGATTTCTAGGTAGTCAAAATT
>WBMY01015129.1:1241512-1260160 GCA_013397315.1 Donacobius atricapilla | reverse complement strand
GATGTGAGTTCTAGGTAGTCAAAATTTTTGTAGAAAGAGAGAAATTATGAGACAAACTGACCTTCTTGAAGGAAAAGTAAAGCTACTACTCTCCCTCCTGCTTCAACATACAACCCCAAAAAGCCTACACCAAAACCTAAGCAAACAAAATCCTAATTTCTTACTTCTAGAAGGTCTAGCACAAAGTAAAAAGAAAAAACAAACAAACAAAACCAAACAAACAAAAAACCACAAAAAAACCACAAAAACAACAGCCCAAATCTAGGACAAGCTGGACAATTGTTCATAATTGTGAACAATATCTATTAGTTATATATTTGAATATATATAAAATATAGTTATTTTAAAGCTGATGTTCAAGAATTTGTATTTATCTTAATATTCATTCTGTTTCTCTTAAAATGAGCTCTGGCCTTCCATCTTTGTTGGTCATAGTTTGTTGTCTAAGTATTAGTTTTTGAATATATTCACTTCCTTTTAAGGTTTCACAATTAAATTTAATATTGGTTATGACGCTGCAAAAGTCAAAAAAGTGTACCAAATGGAAAGTGTGCGCCTGAGATCTATCAACTAGATGATGTGCAGCTTTATTAAAAAGAGATAGTAATAAAATATGAAACTGATAAAAAAATTAAAAACAAACACTTGTGGCAACACTTATACTTCACATTTTAAAGAACAGCTTGTCAGCAACAAAGAAAAAGAAAGCAGGTAGAGAGTTTGCTTTGCACAAAGATTGCTAAATTTATGAACAAGGTTATAGAAAAACAATATTTTGCAAAATATATATCTGCACAAAAGCCTGACTAACAAATGTAAAAGAGGCATCACAAAAATAATAAACCATAATAAAATACCATACTCGAGAAACCATATTAAAATACAGGAAGAAAATAAGTACTCCAAACTTAAAAACAAGCTGTGAAGTGTGGAGATAGACAAGGGAATACAGTAACCCAGTGTAACTCCATATAGAAGAAAATGAACAGAACCACCTAAGTCACTGAAGAATATTTAAGTTCACACCGCTAAGATTTAGATAGTAATGGCTGCTGAGTGCTGGATAAAATGGCAGATGAAATTCCCTATGAATAAATGTAAATGTATGCAGGAGGAAAAAAAACCCTCTTTTTCACTTGTATGGTGACAGGGTTGAGCTAGCTACTACCATTCAGGACCAAGACCTTGCATGTCATTCTGACTAAATCTGAAAAAAACCCCAAGCAAAGCAAAAAAACCCTGAACATTCCCCACCCACAAATGAAATGTTATAAATTGTTAGAAAAAAGAGTAGAGAACAGAACACATTATTACGCACTGTAGATATCAGTAACATGCCTGCATCTTGAATACCACATGCAGATCTGGCTTCCCCATCCCTCCATCTCATAAATTATATAGCAGAACTGGAAAAACTGCAGAGAAAAGCAAAAGGATCAGAAGTATGGAGTGCCTTTTTTAGGAGAAGAACTACCCGGATTAGGACTCACCAGCCTGGAAGAGAACTGGTAAGGAATACAACAGAGGACCATGGATGGAGAATCATGGCACAGTTGGGGTTGGAGGGGTCCTCTAAAGTTGATCTAGTCCAACCCCCCCGCAGTAAGCAGCAACATCATGAAACAGATCAGGTACCTCAGAGTCCCATCCAATCTGACCTTGAACATTTCTAGGGATGGGGCATCTATCACCTCTCTCAGCAACCTCTTCAGTACCTCATCACACTCATTGTAAAACAAATTCTTGCTCATATCTAATCTGGACCCACCCTGTTTTAGTTTAAAACCATTCCCCCTTGTTCTATTGCAATAGGCCCTGCTAAAAAAATCTGTCCCCTTATTTTTTATAAGCCCCCTTTAAGTACTGAAAGGCCACTAAGACTTCCCTGATGCCTTCAATGTTCCAGGCTGAACGACCCCAACTCTCTCAGCCTTTTGTGACAGGGAATGTGTTCCAGCCCTGTGATCATTTTTGCGGCCCCCTTCGGGACCCACTCTAGCAGGTTCATGTCTTTCCTGTGCTGAGTACCCCAGAACTGGATGCAGTGTTCCAGGTGGGATCCCAGCAGAGGAGAGGGAGAGGATCACCTCTCTTTACCTGCTGGCCACACTGTTTTTGATGCAGCCTGAGATATGGCTGGCATTTTGGGATACAGAGGGCTTTATCTAAGGGGAGGGGCAAACTGAGGATTGACTGAATGACTCTTCTTTGCCTTTGCCGCACTATCTGTAGGGGTATCAGAATAAACTAGACATTCTAGACAGCAGTCAGTTGTTCTTCATACAGTATTTTGTCGAGCTGTGGAATATGCTGCCACAGGATCTGTGGCCAACAAAACCTCTATGTGGATTTATAGAAATGATGAGACTAGATAATGAATGAAAAATCCATTAAGAAGAAGTATATGGTAAGATGTCATCTTTTGTGCAGGAAGATCCCTACCTGCAAATGTTGAGGCAACAGAAGAGCACTTAAGGTAATTATGGCCTTCTTGCCCTGCTCCTACATCCTTCCTAGATCTCTGCTGTTCTCTCAAGACAACAGACTAGGTGATCCTTTGATCTGGCCCAGTAAAATATTTCTTAGGGTAATTATGAAAGAATATACATATGGAAAACTTTTTAAAATCAGAAAGCTTTTCCTTTTCTAAGTCTAATTACAGGCTTTATAACGGTGGAAACAATGAAGAGAAAAATGATGTAAGTTAATGTATTGTGAGATGTTTCAAACAAACCCAAAATGACAGCAACATGCAATTTATGTGTCCCTGAAAAGCAAAAGTATTGCAGCTGAATTTTCGGAACACATAAAGACTTAGAATGCATGAATCAGCTTCTAAACACATTGCATGTAGTACATACACTAATACCAGAAGTGATCACTGATCCCACAGAAGTTTTATATTCATTATGGTTTTTTTTAAGTTGATGAAGTAAAATGCAGTATTTAATGATGGTGAATGTATTTCTGCATTGAACTGTTAAAATCAGACATAAAAGCTAATAATAGACACCACTGGGGAAAAAAGTCAATAAACAACAAAGTTGCAGTAAAAGCACAGTAGAGTGAAAACATGAGAGAAGATACACAGGTGTATTTAACACAATGGCTGCCTGGTATCCAGCTGCAAAAATAAATCTTACTTCAAACACATGTACCACAGTCCTAACATACAAATCTAAAGAAAAAATAAGTTCAGTACATGACCTATTTTAATATATATCTGACATAAACTATTCAAATTAAGGAAAAATGTGATAAAAAGAATCCTCTGAAAATTTTCAGTCATTAGCTAGCTGGCAATCATTATTTTTTTGGTTAAAGGCATTTGATAGATATTTTTCTAAGAAGTGTTTGTAGCATAAGCAAATCAGTCTCTTAAAGTGATCAGCAATTTGGTTTGGATTTCTGTTTTATTTTTATTGGAATCCTCTTCCCTTCCTCACAAAGACAAGGGCACTGATACTGGAAACTATATACCTTTCCTCTAAGAACAAGGCTGCTGAAACACTCTTAGCAATCACTCACTGCAGTAATTGCCATTTTGTGTTTTCTCTACAATTTCTATCACCAGGGACAATGCATGGGGGCAATGACATGTGGACAATGACTGAGGTTGGAAGACGTCTCCATAGGCCACGTTGTCCAATGACACTATTTCATCAGGGCCACCTGGAGCCAGCTGCACAGTTCTCTGTCCAAACATCTTTCCAGTATCTCCAGGATGGAGACCCCATAACCCCCCTGGGCAACCAGTGCCAGTGCCTGGTCACCCTTCACAAAGAAGGACATCCAGTGATACTAAAAGCTGAAGTTGCAACAATTAAGCTCTGCAGTTTCCAGGCCTCTGATTTGGACACTAGGCCTTTCAAGTGCAGTGATATCACCCATGCCACTTCAACTCCAGCCATCATCATCCTGCAGTTTCAACCCATTGAAAGGTACATTTATATGCTCATCCACTCACACTTTCTGAAACTTTCCATTTTCCATTCTGCCTTTTTTTACCCTAGAAGAACATTTCCCTACAGTACATTTGGAACTCTGCACCATTTCCCACACATGCTTGAAGACATTTTAGGTACCTCATTAATCT
Source organism: Donacobius atricapilla (assembly GCA_013397315.1). Classification (NCBI taxonomy): domain Eukaryota; kingdom Metazoa; phylum Chordata; class Aves; order Passeriformes; family Mimidae; genus Donacobius; species Donacobius atricapilla. The sequence continues at coordinate 1,256,064 of WBMY01015129.1, read as the reverse complement.
TAATTTGTCGAAGTTCCTCTTCTGCTGCAGTCAAAGGTGCAGGGGAGGATTGTGATATCAAATACTTTTTATATCCATTCAGTGAAACATCATCCTGAAAGCATAATATCAATATTTATCTGGGTTTTTTAGAATAGAACTTTACTTCAAAGATTTTCTGTGGAGCATTGCAAAAAGTAGTTGCCTTCCATACAGTTATAGTAATTTTTTTTGAATATTCCAATATTCCATTATGTCTTGTTTCAGAAGCGCAGAGGTATTCATTCAGGTTAATGCACATGAATTAACAGGTGGGAACATAATAGGGTTCCACTAGAATAACAGAGCTGGTTGAAACCAAACCATCCTTAGGTTTAACAAAATAAAGACAAAGTAACCCACTGGATGCTGATGATCAGGATCCTGAATGAGATCAGCAACTTGAACACCTTGAAGAAGCTGTGATTTTCCACAGATGAACATTAAAGGGCAGCAACTATTAAGAAGCTTATAAAGACACTGAAACCAACAATTTAGAGACCTATAAGCTGTAACATAATGGGCCTGGAAAAAGTGAGTTACAGCAATGCCATCTTCCATGTGCCCCAGGCCCATTCTGAAATAACAGTACAGCAGATGTAATGCTCCATCCTCAAAACTGAGATGGAAGCTCACACTTTTAGGGACACAAATTCCACACATTACATAGACTACTAATGGTTTGGTGCATGTGGCAGTGAGAGACTGGTTGATTGAATAGACAAGAAAGAAATAACAGGAGCTCTACGAGTAAACCCTCTTAACAAGTCAGTTATCTACTTCCCTAGAATACAGCCTCTCTAGAATAGTTTATTTACATGTTTGTTAGGATAATGAAGCCTCCATGACAGGTTAATGATAAATATAACAAATTATTTAGTCAGTGAGCAACAGAATTATTAGTCTGATGTCCACCACAACAGCCCATTTCTCTTTCACAGCTTTTTTCCCCACTGCAATATGCTCTATTATTCTCCAAACATCCAACTCCTTTCATTCTATTAGAGGACTCATGCTCATGCAGTGAGATTAAGAGATATGCCTATTATTGTTAGGTTATTTGGTTTTCATAACCATTTGAAGCAAGGACTTTTAAGTCTGACAGTGTTAACTATACCTATTAACTTGTTCAAATGAGCTTAAATACACTGTAACACTGGAATAATACACATAGCTTTTAACTGTTTTTTCCTTAATCCAAAAAGACCATAAACAACCCACATTCATACCAATAACATCAGCTACTATATTCAGTATTTAAAGTCAGTGTCCTGACTTTGAAAAGAAAAATGTACCTGTACTGTTCCAAATACTTCATCCTTAATATGGCCACCTCCAAATTCTTTCTTAAGTGTTGCTCGGGTTGCTGCATACAACATTTTTTGACGAACCTAACATATAATAAAACAGTAGCTTTTTGGTTTGGTTCTTTATTAAAATTTTGCTGTACACAGAGAATCTAGCATGTTGGTGCACCAAGTCCATTAACAAACATCTTTCTTGAACAAGTATTTTAAGTGTTGAAACTGCACTATAAACTTGTACAGCTCTGAATCACGACACTTACTGGTATTATTAAACTCACAAAGTCATGCTACTATGTATTATTTCAAAGTAACTTCAAAACTGAATTGTAACCTTAGTTGGAGTATGAGCTTTTTTTTTCAAATGAGACAAAAAAATCAAAATATTCTTTACTAATTTTAAATGGGAAAAAACCACGAATTTTTGAATCTTTTGTCACCTGGTCTATGTACTAATGGATACAACAGACAGAAAAAGAGCAGACTAGAAATAACTCATTATTACTTTTGATTTGATAGTGACTCCAGATAGTTACGGTTCAACTACAGAGTGGAAAAATTATGTTTGCTCCCTATTAACTTGTGTCTAACATAGTCACTTACTCCTCTCTCAGCAGCCCCCCCTTCCCACTATTTTTCACCAACATGTCATCCTCTCCACAATACTTCACCTTTTCCACATAATCATCTCTATGCACATCAACTTTTGGAGTCTTATTATTTCCTAACTGCTAGTGAAAGCAGTAGGAATATTGGAACAGCTTGGCTTTCTGCCTTCCCTTATCTCACATTCCCAGAGCCTGTATCCTAGTTTCTCCTAGAAATCCTTAATTCTAACCTCAGTCCTCTCCCATGCTCTCAAACCACTAAGAAGCAGTGTATTCTGTGGCACACCACATATCCCTAAGTTCCAGGTGGGCACTCAGCAAGCCAAACAGAATAAACAGCTTGAGCTCACACTATAATCCTTTTCTATTGAGCACCCACTAAGATTTCTGTCCTACATCCTTCCATAAATTTTTCTCAAGTAGTGACAGTAAGACAGACAAACAGGGCAAAAAAACTGTTTTGTGTCCACCAGTCAAGCTAAAAATTCATTGGCTCAGCTGTACTCCATCTAGACCTACTGATATGCCCTTTAATCATCCTAAAGATACATTTTCCTAGTTTTCTTCTGGGACTGTAGGGGGAGGTTGGGGAATGCTTCATTCCTCAAATCCTTTTCCTTCATATCTCAGATTCAGATCAAACGGTACTGTTGAAAAATCATTAACATGAAGCCTCTGATGACTGTTACTTACAGGAGAGTGATCAGGTGACCATGCAATGAAGATCCATTCATATCCTTGAGCATTCTGAGAATCTAATCTGTATAATATATAACATGGCTGCTTGTCCTCGAGAAGGGGAAGGACAAAGGAATCATAATCCTTTTCCCATGATCCAACTGGCCGTCTAGAGGATCCCACAACAAGCTGCTCTAAAACCAGTAATCAAAGCTACAGGTTAGCAACAATACAGTTAATACCGTCTGTCAAAATTTATAATTAATAAGAAGTTAATTGGACACTTAATCATTCACAATTATGCCCAGAAGAATGGATGACATGAACAGTAAGTGTAAAAGAGGGTGAATTCCTACAAAAGCTGCGTATGTTCAAACCCTAATTTACTTTAACCAAAATACTGATAGTTCAGAAGTAACATGCTTCTAAGTGTTAGTTTTTTTAGCATAACATACATGGAAGGGAAATAAGAAGTGACTTCTTACAGTTAGTTTATTTTTTTAATTTGTAACACTTAAGTATAAATAAGATAAGAGTAAATTTTCAAATTTCAGAATTATAATTACTGATGCTCTTGGTATAACATATTAGTGTTTGTACTCATTGTAAGGAGTCAATAACCCAGTTATACAGTGAAAAGCATTTGGAATGAATATGCTTGCACTAATCCCTAACTTAACTATGTAAGTAGATAAACCTCTTTCTAATATAGCTTCATAGCTACGGCCTCTTTAAATGACTGAAGTTGTTTATTATGTATAATTGGCTTAAGTCTGTATAGCATCCTTCAGTGGTATCTAATTATATGAACAGCTGTAGCAACAAGATTTTTCTCTTATTTATGCGTCACATCTCAGTTTTCAAAGGAAAGTATTAGTATAAATTCTTACAAAACATTTATCAGCTTCCCAAGAAATACCAGCCCACACAAGTGGAATGGAAATACCTTGTTTAAATGGGGTCCTGCAACAGTTTGAAGACCATCATAGTAACTAGTATACAAATCACCTTTTGGGAGTCTAGGGCTTAACTTCAGACACAAGTACAACAGCACACAAATGCCTCTACAGCAAACTTCAAGCAAAGCATTCCAACACAGTAACTCAGAACGCGAACAGCTCAGGGCAAGGGTGTTTGGCCCTTCTTTGAATTAGACACAAAGTACCTGAAGTACCTGAAGTTGTACACCTAAACCAAGAGTATTCAGAAGGTACTTGCCAATTCTGAACTCTAGGTAGATTTATAGCCACTTGGATTTAAGATACAGCCAGAGGAACATCATGCCCAGCAGCAAATCTCTTCTCTTATTAACTCACATTAGCAAAACATTATTTGAATATTATCTGTTGGCTATTATCTGTTACTTAAAGCTCCTGAAGACAGATGAAGCAACTGCCCTTCTTCCAGTATACTGGGAGTTTTACGGGTTTCTTTTTGAACTGCAGAAAATACTATCAAAGATTGGATTCTGCTTCTTATAGAGATGAAATGTATATACATATATCTATATGTTTATATCTATATATATGTGTATACACATGTAAACATAAACAAAAAAATGAAAAAATAGGAAATTAAAAAATTGGGAAAGTATTCAATTTGTGTCTTATTTCTAGGCTTCACTTTATATTATAAAGTAGCATATACACAAAACCATATTGTTTTGCCTTGCTTAATGGGAAAAAACCCAAAACCAATGGTTTGTCAGCAGTTACCTTGTGCTACCGAGACTTCACAAAGTCCTGCCTGTAATCTTACTATCCACATTGCCTTAGAGAAAACTATATAAAAATATTGGAAGAATTCCTAAGAAAATCAAACACAAAGAAGGTAACAGTAGGTTATTTACCTAACAATAAAAGTATGTCTGTGCATCTATACACATGTAACTTTTTCCAGCTAACAGATTTTTAGTGTACTGTAAATGAATGAACTCCAGAACAAACTGCTTCAAAGTGGACCCCTGACATGTCCATTGAAAAGATGGACTCAACCAGGAAATATCTTATACAACCAACCAACCAACATTGATATTAAAGAAAATAAGTAATTATAAAGAAAAAAAGTAATTATATATTCTCTCTTTCAATGTTTGCAGCCTATATCCCTTGCCAAGAAGTTCAAAAATCAAACTCAAGTTCTTATTGAAATGATGTTATTTTCTATTTATATATATACTTTGAGATTTAAGAAACAGATTTCACTTTGAAAATTTAGAAAAGTTACAGATTTATAAAGATATTTTCTATGTAGCCAGATTACTATTTAAATATCTGCTTTAGCAGGGCTTTCTAAATGCAGCACTTTTATACTGATATATCCTTGTTAAAAAGGCAGATAAAATTTACAGTTCCACATCTAAGGGGACTGGCTGTTGTGTAAGACTAGCTCTCTGTCTAGTGAAAGTAACCAGTGTCCAAATGCTATACAGGTGTGGAAATTTTCATTTCCTCTACTCTTTCTTTAGTAAGAGATAAGCTTATTTATACTATCCATATGAAGTACACAGCAGTTCTTAGTAAAATATGAAATTACATTTGGGAGAAAAATTCAAATGCAAAAATATAGTAATATTGTAGTAAAAAAGCTTAGGATCACCAAAATTTAAATTTTACCTTCTTTATATGAAAAACCTTAGTAACATTAAGCTTGATAAAGTTCTGTTTTTTAAATAATTGTACATGTAAGTCATTAAAACAACTCGGAAAATACCTAAAAGAACCAGAAAAAATGAATAAAATTTGACTTACCATTGTCAATGACAATTTTTAAAAGCCTGTATTGTCCATTTCTGGCTCCAACAAAGATGTCTTTAACACTTCCACTAGCTGAAAAAGAGAAAATAAAAGTAATCAAATTAACACATTTCACTTCCCTAGGACAAAGAATATTCATGAGGGTAAGAACAACACTGGAAAATGTACAACTGGCCCTTTGCTACAAAGTTGGATAGCAAAACGAGCCCAGGAGCGATGCTGCTGCTATGCTGCATACTGTTCCAACCACCAGCCTGCCACACAAAGATGAAAGGCAACATTACAAAACAGCCCTGTTCTCTAGCGTATCAAGTGATTTTCAACATTGTGAAAACTAAAGGTGACGTCATATCATCAATCTCATGTTTCAGAGTTAACTCAGCAACACAATAAAAATATGACACATCTCAAATTACAACAGCTTCACAAAGTCTGCAGGCTTAGTACAAACTTTCAGACAGAAACTTTACACCTGCCAGGAAAATGTTAGAGCTCGTCTGGCAAAAGTGAAGGTCTTTCCTTAAATCACCTCTCTGCAGAGTACCAGTGAAAGCTGCCACTCATTGCTCATCTTTCACACTGCCTTATCTCCTTCTATGGTTGCTGACATTGTTCAAGCCCCAACCTATTCTAACAGGATAGCTTTATAGTGAAATTACAAAGTAACTAAAATATTTTTACATGTTTGTAAATCACATTGGCACTATACCATCACTTCCCTAAGCACACTGAAGAACTGTTCTTGACCATTCTTATCTAAACTGCTCTGCTAAATAATCTGAATGCAAATCAGTTTAATTATACCAGAGACAGAGGGTTGTAAGGATTTACTGAAAAACATTTATTGCAAGCTGGACCTTTAAGTAATCCCACAGGATAGAGCACAGCACTAGCAAAACAAACATTGAACCAGGAAACAAATAAAATGGATTATATATAGTCAGGTAGAGGCCAAGTGAACAGATGGTATCCAGCAACATTACTGCCCATACCCAAAACATTTCACATTTATATTCATCCAACTGGTGCCAAGCCGGTCTTGAGAGTCCAAAATGGCATGTTAAAAGAACATGTTAAACAAACTGAACTGCAGTGGGTTACCAGTTCAATCCCAGTTTCATCCTAGCTGTCATCTTCCCACTAACCAGTGCAGACCCTCACAGTAGTTTGCTGCCAGCTTTTCTAATCATCTCTGCTGGTCTTCACCATTCCATTGAGCAACCAAACCTTGTGCCATTTTTGAGACTTTTTGTTCCCCCACAACAGTCTTTGTCCTCTTCTTGTCTATTATCCTTTTGTTCCTTATTCTTTCATTTCAACACTACACACCAAAACAAGACCAGAATACAGCAGTCTCTAAACCAATTCCAGAACCATGACAGTTTCCTGAAAAATATTTTGAGACACTTGTGAAACCAGGTCACTATCAGGTAATCTACGGGGGTTTTTTCATCATGAAGGATTTTAAATTCACAACAGTGACAATATTTTCTGTTTAAATTTTCTCCATAGCAGAGGGCCACAGATTAAAAATCTGTGCTTATTTCACAAATATTTTCCCTGGAATATTATTTTAAAATTACTTAGAAGACTGTAGACCCATTCAATTGTATTCCTCCCCCGTTACTGCATTCTGTGACTTTCTACAGTATTTATCTGCACTAGCCTGTTTAAAAAGTCCAGTCCTTTTAGCAACTGCCTGGTACACATCACTGTGCCCATGACTTCACTTCTGTTTCCAGAAAAAAACAGCCCATGCTGCCAAATCTTGTAATTGTTTATGAGTGACAGTAGCCTGTTTGTAGCTAAAGTCAGCAATGGCACAAACAGAGCTATTCCTCTTTCAAATTGCAGAGGCTGATGCTTTGCTCCAAACAGGACTCCTGATTAGTGCCTGCTGAGGCAGGTTCCCTAAGCGAAGCTGCTGAATTCCCTACAGCTCTCCTCAGAGGACAAATGACTCTCAGACACGAAGCAGAGATGCAGAAGAGGCTTAGCCACTCTTTTGCTTACAATAAGCAACAGAGTACTCTTCCGCTCCTCCCTGCCAGCATCGCCAGCAGAACAAGGGATTACCAGTTACTAACAGGTTTCCACAGAATGGAAAAAAAAAAAAAACACCAAAAAAAAAAAAAAAAAAACAACCACCTAATCCAGGTGCGCCTCCAGCCTGAGAATGGTTGAAGAAGTTAAAACAAGAAGCGGCAAGAAAGACCATAGACTGGCACGCAAAGGAAGGAAAAGAAGAGAGGGAAAAGGGCGCAAACCACACGCAGCCAATGGACAAAAAAGGGCATAGAAGAGCAGCTAAGGGCTGCCGTGACTAGGGCAAAAGTCACCTTCAACAATAAATATCGGAGTGCAGGCAAAGTACATGGTACTAGTCACCGAGCACACAGATTGCAGTAAAACCCGATCCCTCCATAATCCTGCTATATAATCCCTGCTTAGCAATTCTGTGATTCAGGGGAACCCGCTAACACTGCGAAACAATGCACTGTCTCTTTCGAATTGCTCCTCGAACCCTCCAAGGCCTGGAAACAGTGGGAAAAAAGGGTTCCCGCATACTTCTCCCCTTTGATGCCTCCAGCGATGGTCTTTATAGTAGCCTCTCCTACGCCAGGCTCCCGCTTCTCCCCAGGGCTCTCGCTCCGAGGGAGCCGGCAGCGACCCGCGGCATTTCCCGTGCTGTCCAACCCAGCCCGAACCCGCTACGGCGACGCCGAGCAGGCGACAGCCCCGGCTCGACACTCAGTCCGCCGCGGCAGGAAAACCTGCACTGGGGCAGATACCTGAGCCCCGGCGGGCCCTGCCCGCCCTTCATGGGGCTCTGCGGTGAGCACTTTCCTCGGGCGGGCTCCCTGCCCCTCCGGGGCGGACGGGCGCGGTTCGCTGCGCCGATGACCCTGCAGGCTTCGCCTGACTGGGAACCGAGCTGCGCCTTCGACCCCGAGCAGCCGCGGCCGCCGGGCACGAAACCAGCAGCAGTTCCCCCGCTCGCTCTCCCCCTCGGCATCCCGCGGCGCCAAGGACGGACTCCTCCGAGAGCGAAAAAAGAGCGCAGCAGTGGGAAAAGTCCCGCNGGCAGCGGCCGCCCCTGGCCCGGCACCGCCCTGCCCGGCACCGCCCTGCGCCTCCTCCCGGCGCTTCTGAACGGGGGCCGGGCGCAGCTCCCTCCGCTGTCGTTCCCCTTGCTCCCCCTCGCCTCTCCTCTCCTTTCTGTCGCCCCCTTCACCTGCTGGCCCAGAGCCTGCAGCGCGACCCGCCGCGGGCATCGCTGGCCGGCGCAAAGCCTGCGCTCGGTCCTGTCCGGCGGGAACGGGACCTGCGCCCCGCGGCCCGGGTTGCTTGTTAACCGAAGTACTGAAAAATAGCTGAGGTGAATTTAGTTGATCTGTAGAAGCCCGTGGTGGAGACCTGTCCCCCCGGCGTGGGGCAGCACAGGAGGAGCCATCAGGTGTGTGCGACAGCAGGTTGCATGCATGTACCCTAAATTTTGGATTAAGCAGTCCCTGGCAAAGAGCCCACAAGTCAGGGAACAGAGCCCATATCCAAGGCTCGCTCAGCTCAGGCCCTTGCCCCTGACAAGGCAGTCTTTCTCAGTTAATTTTGCAGTATTTGGTCCGTGGTGGCACTGCATCAACAGAAACAGTGAAGGTTTCTTCTCTTTTGGTGCGGTCTGGTGGTGGAGCCACTCACCTGCCTCGGCAGGGCATGGATCCAGGCTTAGAAAGGGTGCATCTGCTTCTCAGGGCCCTATCCACATGGCCAAAGGCTTTGTTGTGCCTTTTCAAACTGTGTTGGTACATTTTCCATTAGCTTTTTCTTTCAAAGTTTCCAGTGAAGAGGAGTCCTGTGTCATGAATTTAAGCATGCACTGAAGGTTGTTCGGCTTTTGCTAGCTCTTTTTCAGGCTCATCTGTCTATGGGTTGAGAAGCACCATCCTCTTAACAAAAATATTGGTGCTATAGCTTCTTTAAAAATCGCTTGTCATGTAGTCAGTAGTTTTAATCTGTGCTGCGGTCTAGATAAAGACTCCATAGACAAAACGTGCATGCAGTAGTAGATGCTGATGATTTCTTCAGGTTCCTGGTAGTTAGCCGGTTTTATGGGGTGCTATTCAGCTAGAGAACACAAGAAGTGCTGTAAGAGGGCTTATCAAATATCCAACCCAATGGACCAGGCAAGAATTGAAGAGTAAAGTGAGCGCATGGTTGTCCTTCCCTGGTTCACCTTAGCTTCCAATGTGCTGCAGCTCAGGAATTTTTGAAGTCAGCTGTGTTGATAAATGTGAGAGCCTGTGCTTTGTCAGATCCCCAGTTTAAAGAACATGGGATTCCGTGTCCTATTTGGGAGATGTGAAGCAGCACTCTAACTGTTATGTGAACTGTGCTGTGTAATGCTAGTCCAGCAGATCCAAAGTCACTGTGGAGACACGTCATCAGCGAATGAGCTGGGGCTAACAGCAGCTGAGCAAACACAGAGGCTGCAGTTTCTCTTTCTTCTAGCAAGGAGGCTGAAAGAAACAGGGAAAAGAGTTCATGTGAAACCAGGAAATAAGAGATGGGTAGCACTTACCATGTACGCAGCAGTCAGCTCTCGTTCCTCTATTGTAAGGCTCTAGAAGCACCAGGATTATATAAAAAAGAAACTTGGAGAAGAGCTTTTTGAAGAGGAAAGGAGTACCAGAGATCCAACCAAAGATGTGGTTCTATCACAATTACTGTAAATTATTTGAGCCCAAGCTTGCCACAGGTTCTAATATCTTGGCTTTTCCCTGTTTTGGTGTTAGTGCTCGTAAAAGATGGAGTTGCCTGAAAATTTATGAGGGAAAAAGAAGTTTTCCCTGATAGACGGATGTCCTGAAAATACCAACCAGTTCCTCGCTCCAGATAGTCATGTGTCCCCAGGACCACTACTATTGTCACAATGTGGTAACCAGGATGCATGGTTAAGACTGTGGAACTGGTTTTTTCAGTGGAAATCTGTGCCTAGACTGGAAACATCAAAATGTATAACACCTGTCACTATATTCAGATCATCTTATTTGTCTGTCTGCAGTCAATCACTACAGCTTCTGCCAATCAGAGGGTTCTAAAGTGCAGGAATGGGATATTAACATCAGTTCTATAAGAAACAAGACTGGTACACACTGGCATTTTGTAGCACCTTTTTTTGGCAAAAAGGGAAACTGAAAGTCAAATGTATTTTCTTTAAAAATCTCAATATCACATATTTTCCTAAATTACAGTGATTGATGTGTGATCAAGAAGAGATGTTGCATGGAACTAACACAAGCAAGTAGGGATTTTATATCTATAGGCGATTCCTAAAGTTCTGAATTTTAGTGTCCTTCAGATCCTCACTAAATTGCTTTAAATCATTAAATTCCCATCCAAATCATAAAGAGTGCCTGGACAAAAATAAGGATGTTTATATGTTAAGTAACTTTTCTTCTTTTTATTGGTAATAATTTCTTCCTTGTACTTGAATTGTTTTTATACAGTAGATTTTGTATCTAATTAAGGCTGTGACTGTTTAGGTAGAGACAGCATATTACAGTTTCCCAAATTATAATAATATTTCTTTAACTGAAAATAAATAACATTTTGTAAAAGGAAATACTTCTAATAGATTTTGGTGCAGCATTTTTTGTGTGACTTTTGGGTCTTGTTTTCAGTGTTTTTAATGCCTTTTCCTATACATTTACTTCTTAATTGATTTAACAGTGTTCTATTCAAATACTTATGCTAGTTTATTAAATATTGAGATTATAAGCTCTGTGGAATCATCAGTTCACTCTGTTCATAGCTGTGTAGTGGTGTGCGATCATTTTCTCCTGTTTTGATGTTGCTGGGAAGGCCTGCCCCAGGTTTGATTATAATTGTCCATGTCACAATGGAAATGCATGTACTGTTTTATATACAGTTTCTATTACTGCATTTTGTACCTATCTTAAGGTGACACTTAAAATATTAAACGCATTTCTAACAATGGAAGTGTAAACCCTTTTATTTTTATTGGGCAACGTTATAATTTCAATTTCTTGCTGCAGACCTCCATTGCCTGTAGATGTCTATCCTGATGCTCTTCAAAACTTCAGTTTAGATTATGCTTTTTCCCCATCAGCATGGTCTTCAAAACAAGCCGTATTTTAAGGTCATTAAAGTATGAGAGAATCCATCAGCAAGATGAAATTTCCTCTCTACAGAGTAAAAATACAGTACCAACTTCTTCCTTCCAAAATATGTGAAAACTTCATTTCTTCAACTCTGCTTCTAGTTATCTCCATTCCAACACACTCATAGGTAGCTAAACAAAGAAATTAGAAATCACATCACTCCTAGAGTCAGATTTGCTTTTAACTTTGAGAATAATGTGAAAGGTGCTCCTAGCAAGTCGACATTGATTTTTGAGCATGCCAAGAAAAAGTTTTTTCATCATGATGAACAGAGCTTGTGGATAGTCTGCTATTAAGAATTATTGCTGTAAGAACTCACTGCTCTTTTGCCTTTACAGCAAGTGGTTTTCAGTACAGTGTGAACAGCCCTCAGTTCCCGTTCATCAGTAAGCCTTTTTAGCTGTAAGAATGTATCTCTTCATCTCTTTATTCTCTGAGGCATTTCTGTTCATTTCTCGTAAATGAGCAAATAAACCATCTAACTCCCTTCTCTTAATACTCCTAATCTGAGGGGCTTTTCTTTCTGGCTCCCTAAGCAGCTGACACAGTAGGCAATTTCTGTGGGTGGACAGGAACGTGCTAGATAGACAACTTTTTTAAATTGGATTGCAATATTGTAAATATCCAAGACTGGGGTATTGTGGTTCTCCCAGCCGCTGCCATAAATGAAAACAGATTTGCAGGAATAGGTTTTGCTATACTAAAGGTTGTAGACAATTGAATTTTGTCAAGTTTTGTTATGCTTTGATAATAAGATGAAAATGTCCTGTGAAGTAAACTGAAAAAAGCACAATTGCTGGGACTTCTCATATTTCTTACCTCTTTATCTTCTCTTAAGTACTTTCAGACTATTAAAGAGCTGATTCCATTCCTGGTTGTTTTTGTTGCTGTTTTAGTTTGTTTGTTTTGGTTTTTGTGGTTTTGTTTGGTTGGTTTTTAATATCTGTGTCCATTTCTAGTTCTTATGCTGATCTGGTAAATCTGTAGATAGACACTAGACATGGCATATCTACATTCTCTATGCATAGAATAACAGACAATATCATGATCAAATTGTTTCCTTCTCTCAGCGGTTTTTAAATTATGACATTTCTCAAATGTTGTTACCTCTTTCATGTACTTTCCTTAGTAGTAGCAATTAACTAACAGATAAATACCACTGCAAAATCACCGTACAAAATGACTTGTGATCCAATCATCCTTGCTGCCACTCTTCAGATTTTCTGTTCTGTCTCCATGGGGTGTTATTTAAATACATTTCTGAAGTGCAATAAACAGTAAGACTGGTATCTCTATTCTTTATTCCACCATTTTTCTCCAATAGGATTTGTTTTGTTTTGTTACTAAAAACTATGTCTATTTATTAGTTATTGATGACATGTTCCAAGAAGTTTCCTAATGTGTAAAGCACATGACAGATTTTTAGGAATCTTCTTACATGATGTTCAAAGTGATTCTTGGGACAGAAAAAGGAAAAAAAAAAACCTCCTTTATTAAAGACCAGGGTAGCTCTCTCAGGCTTTTGGAAGATTTATAAGTCACAAAATAAACTTCAGGTATCAGGACTGAGCTAGTGAATTTGTGCCTTCTTCCTTGACCATCATTTGCCTGACCATAAATGCCAGGGTTTTAAATTTGACTGGAATCTAGAAAATCTGAGAAGGACATAATGTAGGCCAGGAGGGCTTGGGGCTAGAGTCGCACTAATTATTTGTACCAAGGTGTATTTACATTGCTGTGGCTCTGATCGAAGACAGTATAACAAAGCAGTAACTGGAGCCATATTAGTATTTTCATTCAACTGGAGTGAAGTCAGTCTTCTTGCCACAAAATAGAAACTTTACTTGAATAACGCTCATATTAAAAATGGAGATCTTGTATTGGAAAAAACTCCAAGGCAAACATGAGGTGCTATTTGCATTCATGTAAAATTTTTATCTGTAACTCAAGATAGAATAAAAATTTTCAAGTATCCATTTATTTTTGATGAGACGGGGTATGTCTTACAGCAGCCTCTCCTATGTTTCCATGTCATTTAGGACTACTCTACCCTCCACTCCATTTGATTTGCTGGCTTTTTCTCAGTGACAAAGAACATACGCTTGGGACTGTTTCAGTTCCATTTGGATGATCAAGCTGACAGCCCAGCACATGGTGACTGGAGAAGGACCCCTTTTAGAAAGCTAGTGAGTCCTGGCAGAGAGCCACCAAACACAATACAGTCTAGATTTAGAGTAGATCTTATCTGCCAAGATTGTTAATTACCTCCTGCAGGGATGTATTGTCTGGCCAGTAGTTGTGTCTAAAGATAGAGCAGTATTTGAAGTTGGAGTGATCTAATCAGCTGGTAGGTAGCTTTGAGTACTCTGGAAAGTAGTAATTTTTTTCAAAGATTTCCTCACTCAAATGTTCCTGTTATTAAAAATATTTAAAAAATAATACCAAGGCATATACAATTGTAATGGGTTAAAGTTCGCAACCGGGTGGAAACACCAAAAATGTAATGGTTTCACATTTGCCAAATTTGTTTTGTGAAATGTAGTGTGGTGATCTGTATTTTGACTATGGAATAGGATTAGAAGAAAGGCAAAACAGTCTCAACTTAAAAATAGAAACAGATTTATTAACACACACTAAAGGGCAAACAAACAAAAAAAAAAACAACCATGAAACCTTTTTTAAAGTCACTCCCCTTCTCCTTAGCAACAATCTACTTCTCTATGAAACAATGTAAAGAGACAGAACATCAGAGCTCTTAAGTCAGTACAACGTATAAAATAGTCTTTCATGCTGTCTTTTGAGAGAGACAAGTCCCTCCTGATTCTTCTGGTAACTTTCGACAAGAGACACAGTCTGTTTGTGGCTTCCAGTTCCCACAAACGCAGCCCGCCCAACAATCTGCAGTTGTGAGTTTCCCAAATGAAGCCTTTCCAAGGCTGCATATGGGCCATGGACTTACACATGGGGGTTTCACCTTTTAAAGATGCGCAGCTCCACAACAAAGGA
>WBMY01015129.1:1114698-1241270 GCA_013397315.1 Donacobius atricapilla | reverse complement strand
CAGCAGAAAAGAGGGCAAGTTCCCGATTCCACCTGTATTTAAGCCGTGTGTCCCAGGGGTGAACACCTGTACCTGATTGGTCAACCTGGCTGTCAGTTCCAAAGCAGATCATCAATTGGTTTTTTACCATTCATGCCAAACCAATACAACAATGATTAGGTGAAAATGCATATTACAGAAATTGGAGATTGTGCTACTGTTTTTCCTAACATTGCAAGGAGGATATAATAACCCTACTGAAATAATTAAAAATTCTCTCACGGACTTTGGTACAAACAGTATCTACTAGTAGGAAGCATGTGAAATGGTTTTAGTGGCAGATGATGTAGGATGATAAACTGGCGCAGAATTAGCATGGATCCAGTAATTTCCCTGGTGAACTTGAAACAAAGATGCTGGGCAACATTCCTTTCATGCCTATTTCCACTTTCTTTTAATATTTACTTTAGATGAGTGTATTGAGTCATCATAAAATAGTGTCATCTCAAACATAGCACTGTGCTGATTTGTGCAATTGTTTATCTTGTTTTCCATTACTATAGGGATGGCAGTTCCTCTCTTGACAAGGTACAGTTAGTACAAACTAATTCCAGAGGAAGCAAATGCAGCTCTGGCCAAGGTATTGTTTGCTCTTGATGCTGGAGACAAAGTCACAAGTCACTTCCTTTCTTAATCAGAGTGCTGCAGAGTCTCTGGGCCTTGCTGAGAGCTTTTACTTTGTAGCCTAGGAGTATCAATATTTCAACATTTGGTCATTTATCTTATATTTTCTTTGACATTTTGCCTAGCCTTTCTGAGCTCCAAGATTCCTGCCTGTTTCTCTGTGGTATGTATGGCTATGATGTAACAGATCATAGAATCATAGAATATTTTGGGTTGGCAGGGATCCTTCAGGTCATCTAGTCCAACCTCCTGCAATGAGCAGAGACATCCTCAACTATATCAGGTTGCTCAGAGCCCCATCCAACCTGACTGTAGGAAATGGATTTGTAGAGAATTCTCAAAGCCTGACAGAAGGCTCACATAGTATGCATCTGTATGCAAACTCTGAGATAAAATGTGCTGACTTAGAAAGGTCATGGAATAGGACAGACATTGTTGAGAGAGAAATGGAACTAGAAACAAGTTTCAAATGATGGCCTTACGAATAGACTACATACTTTGGAGAAATAGAACTATGAAAGGTGCATTGTAGTAGAACCCATGAGGGGTCATTTTAGATGATTGGCTTTAAGGCATTAAAAGCATTGTATGGAAAAAGCTGATAGGCCAAGAAATGCTTATAATGTATCGTAATTAGGGAATAGTTTGGCTTCTGATTGTGATGGTGTGAATTGTAACATCTGATCTGTCTCACTCTTCGTATGAGACTGAAAATGAAATAAAAGTATTTAAAATGCCTCTCAAGAACCCTGTCTCTGGGTTAGAAAAAAGAGATAATCCAACACCTGACCTTGAATGTTATCAGGGGTGGGGCTTCTACTGCCTGTCTGGATAAACTTTTCCAGTGTTTTACCACCCTCACTGTAGAAAATGTCTTCCTTATACCTAGTCTGAATCTACTCTCTTTTAGTTTAAAACCATTATCCCTTTTCCTTTCACTACAGGCCTAAAAAGTCTGTTCTCCTCTTTCTTACAAACACCCTTTCAGTACTGAAAAACTGCAAAAAGTCTTCCCCACAACCCNACAAGTTTCAAATGATGGCCTTACGAATAGACTACATACTTTGGAGAAATAGAACTATGAAAGGTGCATTGTAGTAGAACCCATGAGGGGTCATTTTAGATGATTGGCTTTAAGGCATTAAAAGCATTGTATGGAAAAAGCTGATAGGCCAAGAAATGCTTATAATGTATCGTAATTAGGGAATAGTTTGGCTTCTGATTGTGATGGTGTGAATTGTAACATCTGATCTGTCTCACTCTTCGTATGAGACTGAAAATGAAATAAAAGTATTTAAAATGCCTCTCAAGAACCCTGTCTCTGGGTCAGAAAAAAGAGATAATCCAACACCTGACCTTGAATGTTATCAGGGGTGGGGCTTCTACTGCCTGTCTGGATAAACTTTTCCAGTGTTTTACCACCCTCACTGTAGAAAATGTCTTCCTTATACCTAGTCTGAATCTACTCTCTTTTAGTTTAAAACCATTATCCCTTTTCCTTTCACTACAGGCCTAAAAAGTCTGTTCTCCTCTTTCTTACAAACACCCTTTCAGTACTGAAAAACTGCAAAAAGTCTTCCCCACAACCCAAACTCTCTCAGCCTTTAGTCATAAGAAAGCTATTCCGTCCCTCTGATAAATTTTATAGCCCTCTTCAGGACTCTCTTCAACAGTTCCATGCCTTTCCTGTGCTGAGGACTCCAGAGATGGATGCAGTGCTTCAGGTAGAATCTCAAAAGAGCTACTCTCCCCATGAGCAGAGGGGTAAAATCACCTCCCTCAACCTGCTCCCCACACTACTTTTTTATGTAGCCCAGAGTACAGTTTGTTTTCTGGGCTGCTAGCAGACATAGCTGGCTCATTAATTTTTTTTTTTTTTTCATCCACCAGTACCCCCAAGTCCTCTCAGCAGGACTCAATACAGTAATCCCCCAGTTTTATTGATTCCAGAGATTGCCCCAACCCAGGTGTGTAGGGACTGACAGTGGTCAGAAAATAGATTTTCAGGCACTAGCTTGGAGTCTGTGGGAAAGCCAAACGAAAAATACTCTCATTCTGGCTTGGGAAGTCATAAGGAGGAACCCAAACAATCCTTGTAGATATCCCACTTCCTGACATCTGGTGTTTTTCCAACTTGTTTACTGGTAAAGATGTTTACAAAAAGGTGTAGACTCTAAGGGACCAATCCCATCAGCTGTACTGATGTGCTGTATAAAAAGAGTGTGTTTCTAATAAATCATAAACCATCGCTATAATGCCCTTCGAAGAAGGCTTGGAATTCCTATCATTATTTTTGCTGTCCCAAATCGTAACGATACAGGTGCAGGACTTTTCACTTGCCATTATTGGACCTCATGAGTTTCACATGGACTCACTTCTTGAGCTTGCCCAGGTTCCTGTGGATGGCATCCTGTCCCTCAGGCAAGTCAACTGCACCACTCATCTTGTCTGCAAACTTGCTGAGGGTGCACTCAATCCCATTGTCTAGGTCACTGACTCAGAAGTAAGGTCCTAATACAGACTCTTAAGGGACATCACTCATCACTGATCTCCATCCTGGCATTGAGACATTGACCACTGCTGTCTGGATGCAACTATACAACCAATTCCCTATCCACTACGTATCAGGTTCCTGGCAAAGGCTCCTTGTATGCTTCTTATTGCTGCTTTATGGTCTTATCCAAATTTCCAAAGAAAATAAGAAAGGGTTCAAACTGTTGTTAGATAATTCCACTTTTTTTTATAGGCATCATGAGGACAGGTAAGACCTTCTGAAGGATGTCTAAGCTGAGGTGAAAGAATGGGAAGACGTGGGACAAAGGATTCCTCTTACTCCTGGGGTCCTACTTGCAGGAGAAGAATTCAGCCAGATGGGCTCTTCATCTGAGTCATGTAGAAGTGACACCCAGTTTCTACCCATGTATTACTATATAAAAATAGTAGCAAGAAAACATGGTAAGTTTTATCCCAGAAGAGTTCCATAAGGCCAGTTAGGGATTATATTACTAATTGTTTGTGGAAAGCACTTCTGAGATGTGGCAGATCATTTCTCTGGAAGAAGGGTAGAGGAAAGAATTGCAGTGAAACTCAAAGTAGTTGCATTGTTCCCTTCTAGCAGTTAAGACTGCTTTTTTAGTGCTCAGCTCCTTGCACTTAATTCCCAGCAGAAGAAGACCCTCACAGGCACACACAAACTGAGATGTATGCTATGTCTCAGCATAAGCTGAAGGACTCTAGTACTTCATTTTAGTTCTAAAAGATTCTACAGTGCTCTCAGTGCTCTTAGAAATGGAAGGAAATTCGATGAAAACATAAAGGATATTTTGACTGCTCTGTACATTCTTACTTGTTCTCGCAGGCAATTATTCGAAGTGCATGTCCATTTTCAATAGATTTCCAGCTGCTAAATAAATTATTACATTTATCATTGATTTTTTTTTTGCATAACTATACTTTTTCACAGTGCATTACTGTGAGACAAAAATAACAGACATTTACCACAGGCAGTTCTTTGGACATTGAAAAAAATCTATTTGCATAATAGATACTGCATATCCCTATAAAGGACAAGAAAAAGCTTTAAAGAAAGGTCACAAAACCTGGTCTTCTCATCACTTCTTCAAAACTAAAAATCAGACAGCAATACCTCAGCTCTCTAGACAGAGCAGTGTATATATGATTCCCTTATTAATTTTCTTCAGATTATGATTAGCTTTCTCATATTTAGTATTGTTACACAATTATTTTTAGTGAGATTATAGTTCCGATTCACCAAGTGCTTCCGTATGTAGAGTCATATTGAAGTTGTTAGCAAGCATAGGTCACTTGTATTCCTGTATTTGATCCACTGCTTGGGCCAGCCATGCTTTGAGCAGGACACCTGAAAGGGTCTGCTTTGGCAGTGTCAGATTTGCTCTTCATTTATATTAGTGCAGTGTCTGGTTTGCCATAGCCTCTATTGAGACAGCCAACAAAGCAGCCAGTGCCTTATAACATTCCCTGCCCTGGCTGCATTTCTAGTCCCCATTTCAGTCAGTTGTACGTGGCAATGCATGATCAGAGTCCTTTTATTGTAATAGATAACATACACCAATTTCAGGTCTGCAGAGATTTGAAAATTACGTATGTCGCCCTGATTTTTTCACCCTTCTCTTCTGTTCACAGTTTTCATGGTTTTGGGTTTTTTCTCACACTCTGGTGTTGTAAACAGTAGCAAATGTTTTCATAAATTCAAGGAGAGTTTTCATTCCTGTTCTTAGAGATATGGACAGTTGTCTTGACCTATGTGATGGGAAAAGGTGTCAACCTTCTCCCTCAGTCCCTGGCCTTTGTAGAAATATTATAAAATGGAGTCAGATATTTTTAAATAAATAGTTCATGCCTTCTCGCCAAAGTGTGTGTGTGTCTGTGTGATGAACAGCGTCAAATGTAATTCAATTGTTTGAGTGATAACTATGAGTGATACTATGCTTGAGTTTAAAATGATACTTCTGCCAAGATGCAAAAAGTACTTCTCTCAAGATGCAAAATTTTTATGTCATGCTACACCTACTTTTGTTTTAATAGACACAGGACCAAGATGCAGTGAATTAATATGACAACACAGTAAAGCCTTCAGGTTTTTTTTACACAGGCAATGCATTGTTGTACTGTAGTTGAACACAGTAGAGTTATTTATTGCACTTTAGAGGAGCATCATGAGGCACAGTATGTTGGAAACAGGATTTTTTTGTCTTGTGTTTTTTTGTGAGGTTAAGAAATTTCCCCTCATTATTTTTAATCAAATGTTTCTTTAGTATTGAATAAACCTTCAGGCTGAACAGCCNCCCTGGACTCCAACAAGCCCCAACTCTCTCAAACTAGCCTCGCAGTAGAGGTGTTCCAGCCCTCTGATCATATTTCTGGCATTTCTCTGAACTCTCTGCAGCAGGTCGATGTCTTTCTCTTGTTGGAGACCCCAGGGTAAGACACAGTAAGTAGTCCGGATGATGTCTCATGATAGTGGAGAAAAGGAGGGGAACCTCCTCCCTTACCCTACTACTTTTTATATAGCCTAGGACACATTTGGCCTTCTGGGCTGTGAGTGCACATAGCCAGATCATGTTGAGTTTCTTGTCCACCAACACCTGTGTTTCTTTCCAGTGCACCTCTCAATGCATTCTCTGCCCAGCCTGTACCTTTGTTTGGGATTGCCCTGATCCAGGTGCAGGACCTTGCATTTGGCCTTGTTAAATTTCATGAGGTTTGCACAGACCCACCTCTTCAGCCTAAGGTCCCTCTGGGTGTCATCCCTTCCCTCCAGTGTATTAACCATAACACACAGCTTGGCATCCTCGGCAAACTTGCTGAAGTGCATTCAATCCCATGTCAACAACAAAGATGTTAAACATCACCTGTCCCACTGCTGACCCCTGAGGAGTCCCTCATCACTGGTCTCCAATTGGACATGGAGCCATTGACCACAGGTCTTTGAGT
The DNA here is from genome assembly GCA_013397315.1 of Donacobius atricapilla. Classification (NCBI taxonomy): domain Eukaryota; kingdom Metazoa; phylum Chordata; class Aves; order Passeriformes; family Mimidae; genus Donacobius; species Donacobius atricapilla. The sequence continues at coordinate 1,235,132 of WBMY01015129.1, read as the reverse complement.
ACTACCATCCAGCAAAGTCCTTTTCCACCAAATGGTCCATGCATCAAGGGTTCAGCAACATCAGAGCATATTTTTTTCTGAAAGACCTCATGTTGCCACTTACTATTTTTCTGACTTTTTGTCTTCCAGCTTAGTTCTATTTTTCTGAAATCTTCCTTTACCATTGTAACCAACTTAGACAGTGTGGTTAAACAGAATTTGTGCAAGGGTGAACTCAGATTCCACTTTTTCTTAATTTGTGTTTTCTCTAAGTCTGTACATGGAACTATTAGAGTAGCTGCAAGATGATTATTCCTTTCTTTTTCTAGTACAGAAGTCACATGTAGTTGTTATATTTGCTGAAAGCATCCATATGGCCAGCAGATGTACTTAAAAGGTATTTAATGAGTGGTGTAAATTCACTTCGTTCAGTTCTCCTCCAGTGATTTAAGCTAGGCTAAGTGCATATTGCCTGTCTGAAATCAGTATGGATTATCTGAAATAGAATCATGCTTACTTGGAGTAAACTTGGTCTGGATGAACAGAAGTAAGTACTTCATTCAAGTGTAAGGTTTGTCATTGGACTTTCATCTTCAAAATTGTCAGTACAGCTTCTGCTTCAATTTTGGTAAGCCCTATATCATTTGACTCTAGGACTGAAGTTCTGCTTGACAATAAGATCATGTAAAGTTCTGGTTCTCCTACTGCTTTTTTGTTCCAAGTTCCACTGGTATTGTAGAGTTAGATATATCTATATATTAAATTCTGCTCAAAATTTTATTTTTGTGATTTAAACTATCAATGGTGATGAAACCATCCCTAACTTCCTCTAAATAATTTAAAACCTGGTTGACAAAGATCAAAAAATACATATTAATCACCCAATCACCCAATATCCCAAGAATCCACTAACATTTTTAGCTGGAGCATTGCTTATATTTCTTAAAATCTGTATCTGAATGCTTTTTTCACTTTTTTTTTCACCTTAACGTATGTGCACGTTTGCATGCCTATGTGGTTTTCTCTCTTCCACTCAGTACAACATTAACATTCTTATAGTTCTGTGAATTTTTCTCAGCATTTCAGCAGTTAGGAAGCAAACTTAAATAATTAACATTGCTGTCTATCATGTCTTTTATTTTTCTAGTAGCTCTTCAACCTGCCATTTAAAAATAAATGTTTAATTTTAGCTTGTGCAGTTTACTATCCTTTCATATTATTGATTTAATGGAAAGTATTTCATGTTATGTAATGTGAAAACACTGTTACTGTTTATGTTTTCCAAATATGCCGTAGAAACATTTCTGCTGTTCCACATTCACAATTCTATTTTTTCACATCTAGTTGTAAAGCAGCATTAGGGCTTGAAATATCATTGTCTCTGATTAACTTAACGTTCTTCATTACCTCAGGATGTATCTATTTGCCTTTTCTTTCTTCTAAATTCTTGAACTATTTAGTTCTTCAGTTATACACTAACTGTTGCCAGCTTTAGTGTTTTTTGTTTTTTTCTCCTCCATTTGTTTCATGTTTTATTGTGCTGCTTTCTCTTCTTTTAGAAGATGGTAAGAAATGAGATGGGCATGCAGAAGGAGTAAGTCTGAAGTGGTATAGCTGAGACAGGTCATCATAATCATGAGTATGAAATTCCAAAGTGGGGAGTCTTTTGTTACAAGGATGTTTTTACAGGTGTGCTGGATCTGGCCCAGAATTAAGCTGACCATCTTCATAGTAGTTAAATTGTGCTGTGTTTTGTGTTTGTGACTAAAACAGTGTTGAAAACATGCTGATGTTTGGGCTATTGCTCAGCAATGCTTGCACAAGATCAGGGCTGTCTCTCTCTCTCCCCCATTCTGCCCACATTCCCATACCAGCAAGTAGGCATGAATCTGGGAGAGGACAGAGCTGGGAGAGCTGACCCCATATAACATCATACCCACCTATGAAACTGGGTAAAGGAAAAGGGTGAGATAGGGGGTGTATTCAAAGCTGTTTACCAGAGACTGATGGTCTGCTTGTGGGATTTGGTGAGTGGTTGCCTTAGCAAAAATTTTTTTAATCCTTCCTTATTATTATATGATTCTCACTCTTTTTTTCTTTACTTCTTGAACCATCTTTATGTTGGCCTACTGGTTTTCTTTCTTTTTCTCCTATTCTTTCCCCTGTCCCACTAGGGAAGGAGGTGGGGAAAGTGAGCTGGCAGCTGTTTGGGTGCCTACCTGCTGGATGTGGTCAACCCACAAAGGCAGAATGGAAGAAAAATACATTAAGAGCACAAACTCTGAGTAATGGAGTTTTGAGGTTTGAGAGAATGAAATACTTTTAATGAGAAATGAGCCAGGGAAGAGGCATTTGTGCCTCATCCACTGATGAAAGGAGAAGGAAGACAGGATGAGAAAACTGTGACTGTTTAACCTTGAGAAGAGGAGGCTCAAGGTAGAGGATCTTATTGATGTGCCTAGGAGCCTGATAGGAGGAGTAAAGACAAAGACAGACTCCTTGTGATGTCCAGTGAGGGACAAGAGGCAATGGGCACAAACTGAAATATAAGAGGTTTCATATAATTCATGACAAAAAGAACATTCCAGTTACAGACTAATGTGCTGAAGGTTGATTCCTCTCATCTGAGTGTAAAATGACACTAGAAAAATTGATACTGTAATATCAATTACTAATATCAATATACAGTTAGTTCAATACTCACAGATCTGCTGGAAACGGGATGTAAAACCATAACCTTTACACAAGTGCTATTTTGTAGTAGGAGTGCTGATAGCTCAGTTTCATTCACAAGTATCAAAACTAACATTTCAAGATGACTCATTGTCCTGATTCAGCCTGCTTTTTAGGTTCCACTTCTGGTTTTACTTCTGGCTTTTTCATTTGCTGACAGTTTTGTAGGTAAGAGTTTGTTTATATTCTTCTGTGCAGGCAGTCCCTGGCTTTCAGGGAGCAGGCATGATTAGTCTTGTCTACTGAGATTATTTGTTAATTATTGCTATTCAGATATGTATTTCATCAAGGAAATCTTGATTGCTTGGTTAAAAAGAAGAAATAGGAACAGTCCATTTTTTAAAAACATATGAGTGAAACCCTACACTTTAAAAAATATATTAGCCTCCTCTTAAGACAGCAAATGCAACATGAAATTTGGGGGAGGTATATGGAGCACTTGAGCATTTGGTTACTTTTATAGAAAAGCGGATGATTTTCATTTGATTAACTTAGCGACTTCAAAAACTTGCTCACTGATTTACTATCTGAAAAAAATGTTTATGGACGCTTTGTAGTATAGCATGGGTTTAAAGCTGAGCTGAAGAGAATATTTTTGGGTGTGTAGGTGCATGAAGAGTGTGATCTCTTTGTAGTGCATGCTACCTCCCTCTCTGTGGATTCTCATTAGCTGAACATAAGGAGAGAGAGTTCTGCAAGAGTGGCAGTACACACAGAACTGTTGCATGAACAGGCAGTGCTTTTCACTGTATTTCTGTACTCTCACATTGCACATGATGATTTTTCATCTGTGAATATTTGAATTTTCACTGTAAAGATAGCTTGGGCTGTGTTAGTGTGAAATACTGAGTACTGCATTTTTCTACGTAAAATTGAGGGTCTCAGACTCTTTCTCTGAGGAAGTTAATGTGGTGATTATGTTATACATCTTCAATAGGAGTTACATTTATTTACAAAAATACATAAAACGGTATTGCCAGAAGCACAGGAGTTCCCAAGTCTGCTGCTGCTGCTTGCTCTGGTTGTGCCGGTCTTTTGCAACATGACTCTTCTGAAGACCCTTCTGCATTCCTCAGTGGATCTCAGCCACGTTCCTGTCTACCTTGGCCTGAAGCAGCCAGATGTCTGAGGTCAAATTTCGGACTCTTGCTCCAATTGAGTTACCTGACTTTTCCCAACAATATATTAAGACTGTGTCTAGCAACTTCAAGTTTGTTTTATCTGTCTTCAGAAATGTCCAGAACTATTACATACTGCATTAAAATCCAGTCACAATGCAATGCTGAGAGCATCCTGTTTTCCTTGGATGTCAGCAATACCAGCACACTGACACTAGGGACCACATCCCACATGAAAAGGCTTTGGTTGACAATTCGGCTGAAGTGCAATGTCAACAACTCTGGCAGGCTGCACGGAGGCATTTTGCCCGACACGGTGACCATACAGACCGTGTGCATACCCTGGAGCCTCAGCGTAGCCCCTTCCCAAGTAAGTAAATTGGGTGTGGACCTCCTTCCATCTCCCAAATATGAGGGTTTTCGTAGCTTGTCCTGAGTGATCTGACCGGTATTGCCAGCCCTGTGCTTCTGCTTTGGGGCAATAAAATATCCAGTTCGGACCGCCTGTTTCCCGGGTTTGTAAATTTCCATAATACCGGAGTCCGACCTTTGGGAATTGAGCGCTGCTCGGTTTCGTTCACCTCGCAGGCGGGATAAGCCCCGGTGGCGCCCCGGGCACCCTTTCCCAGGGTAAATAAAGACCCCCGCGGCACGTTTCGGGTTGCTGGCTGGCAGGCTTCGCGGGAGGGGCGGGCACGGACCGGCANCGGGAGCGGCGGGGCCCCGGCCCTGCGCCCGGCCGGGCCGCGGTGCCCGGGTCTGCGCCGGGGGCAGGGGGAAATGGGGCGATTTAACAGGTTGTGACGGGCGTGTGCTCCGCGGCGCTCTTGGCACCAGCGGTTTTGGCGTTGAGGTAGGTAGGAGCAGGATTTTTGTTAGCAATTTGTCACTGCTGGTGTTGCTAATATTGGCTTCTGATGCTATAAAACGCTTCCTAGGAAGACACGTCTTCAGCTAGGTGTTTGATATCTCTCGGGTATCCGGCAGCTGTCAGAAATATCAGGACATGTAGTTGTTTATCTCCAGCCCCCTTCGGGCTTTAAGCTGGTTCATACACATAAGGAAATACCAAAACTTTTCTTAATGGTAACAGAACGAAAGGAGAACAAGAAATAGCTTTGGGTATCCTTATGGCTATAAAGGAAGTTTAATCTCCCTAGAGTGATATTTTCTTAGGCAACGACCCTTACTTTAAATCACTTTTTTCATAAAGTTTTTGAAGGACTGATACTTTCTCATGCCAACTTTTAACTCTGTAATGTGGTATTTTTTTCCTTGTCATGTGTAATTTATACTTAACGGGTCATTATACCTTTCTATTATTTACTGAATGCATTGTCTGAATCTGTCGGGTGGTTCTTTTACCCTTCTCATTTGATAGGTACAGGATTCCTTGCAATCTTACCAATATAAATTGGGTTATGGAATTAAATAATTTTGGGACTATCTAAAGGGAGACACTAAAATTCGTGCCATTTCTAAGTTTGCAAGTCCTAAGTTAGAAGTCCAGGAAAGAATGAGTAAGTGATTGGGGTTTTAGGTCTTTTGTGGGGTGGTTTTTGCTTGTTTGTTTTGATTTTTTTTTTTGCTGCAGGGTATATGACATTTGCAGTAATTTGTTACTGTATCCTTCAAGGATCATACTGTAATAAACAAGCAATATTACTTAGACACTTTTTCTTTTCTTCCGACACACTGTGTCACTTGAATAATTTTGGTGTTCTACAACACAAAAGCCTTGTATCTTTGTGCATACAAAGTGATTCAAGAGGATGAAACAACTAATTGATTGTGAATAAAAGAAAAAAGAAATCAAATGGCAAGCAACTAAAAGGTTACCCATGCATTTTCTATAGAAGTACTTAATAAGTAGACGGGTTTCAAAATACAGTTTTTGTATTCATACAGAACAGTCTTTTTTCAGGGTGTTTTATTTTCTGGTTTTGAAAATACACTTAGCTATAGGTGTACTGCCTGCAGTCAATGAAAAGATTTATACAGGCTTGCCTGATTTCAAGAATTAATTCCAGAAACTTTTCCAACATGTTATTCTTTCATATGAGCACAGGTTTCTGATGTTTCTGGGTCATATGCTTTTAAGCCTCCAGTAGAAGACCTCTGGACTTCTGGGCTGGTTCCATCCTTCTACATGGAGAAAGATTCCATTTAGGCTTAGCATGAACCTTTGTGAAATCCGTGTTGTATTTTTTGTGTGGCTGGAAGGGCAGTCTGGGCATTAGGTAGCCTGCCATGTTCTTATATTCATTCTTTTCATGACCTGTTATGGGGAGGCATAAAAGCAATAGTATATTTGAGACTAAAAATCCTGTGCTACAATGTATATATGTTTGGTTGTTGTTTTTACATTGAAATAGGGAGAAATTTCAGGTTTTCTCTACCTCGATCTATCAATATATTTTGATTGAAACATTCATTTCTACTACAGTCTAAAGTGTTAAAAATTACTGATGACACTGTTGCAATGATTTGGTTCTTGAAATGTGTGAGTCTCTCCTAAGCTCTGAGAGTTTGGGGTATATGTAACATTATGCATTTGTGTCTTTACATACAGGCAAACCCCAGTTCTTCAGTATCTGAGGATGGATAAAGACTTCCGCTACTACTTCCAGCACCCGTGGTCTCGCTTAGTTGTGGCTTACTTAGTGATCTTCTTTAACTTCTTAATATTTGCTGAGGACCCAGTATCTCACAGCCAGACAGAAGCCAATGTCATTGTTGTTGGTAATTGTTTCTCCTTTGTAACAAATAAATACCCCGAAGGAGGAGGCTGGCGATTCCTGAAGGTGTTTCTGTGGCTCCTTGCCATTCTCACAGGACTGATAGCTGGGAAATTTCTCTTCCATCAGCGCTTGTTTGGTAAGTTAAAACATGCATCTGCTGACTTCCTGGTAATGGCTTTCTGACTTTTCCTTTTAGCTTTTTACTCATGGCAGTTTTGTAAACTTTGCTTTTAATCTCTTCTACTGTTTAGAGCTGTACAGAATGCACTACATCAAAGCTTACACCATCATGGAAACTAATACCATAGCATAATTCTTAATGGTTACAGTCAAAAAAGAATAAAAACATGTCAGTTTCACTTTCAGTGAAAGCTGACATGTTTTAAACACTTGGGATGTCAGTAGTTTTCAAATTTTCCATGTTACAAATGTACTTCTTTGCACCTTCAGACCAGTTTTAAGGTCCTATTATGTAACTTTCTCAGCAATTTGAAGAAAAGGACTTCTTCCTTGAGGCGGCAACTCTATATGTCTTGTCAAAAGACGCTTAAGTGGAAGCAGAGGCTCTTGTCAGTATTAGCAGAGCTGTGCTGAGGAGCTCCCATGTGAAAATGGGAATTCTTGAGAGGTAGGACCTCTCTCTGTTTTAATACAAGAGCAAATCAGTAAAATGGAAAGGTGGGAAATGGGGAACAACATGACAGTAAATGTTTCCATACAAGATATGACTTAACTGAAGAACATACTGTACATGAACTAACTGAAAGGAATGAAATGTCCCTGGAATAAATTCTGAGACTGAGAACGTAGATGTAAATATATAGAGATATAAAACTATCCATTTGTTTTCTTCACTTACATGTAGAGAATGTTGCATCTGAAGGCTGTCTCTGTGTTCTAGAGATAACTAGAAATCTTCAGTAGAAAAGATTTCTTTGTCCCTGCCATTTGCACTGTTCTTTGAAACATCTGATTCTGGGTGTGCTGCTGCTGATCTAGATGGACAACCCCCATATTCTTATATTGGTAGCACTGCAGGATGGATGGTTACTGGGACACCTCGAAGCACATGAGCAATAGGCCATTTCCTTAGTCTGTCTCATTCTATTAAGATTGAGAGAGCCAGTATTGTTTCAATAAATCAAATGTAAAGCTGTTGTGTTGAGGAATGAGCAAGCAAAGCCACATTAAGAGACTTCTTTTAATACAGACTCCTCTTGAAACACTTATTCTGAAAAATAATTAAGCATCATGAAGACTATTTGGCTATTTTACCGTAGCATAATGGTAAATGTAAAATGTTCCCATAAAGAGGACATTTTACCTGGAACAAGGGCTATCACAAGAATGTTTTCAATTCTGGCTTCCCCAATGGAGAAATGATTTTGTTAAACTGAAGACATTTAAGGAAAAATGATGAAACTGATGATAAATTTAGAAAATTAGCCTGATATTGAGAGGATAAAGGGAAGATTAGGGAGTGAGTGACTTGCTCAAATTTGAAGGGCAGAACTTTCAGTTCAGCATATGTAATGCAAGGTCCGGTGCTTGGAAGTGGCAAATAGCCAGTTTTTTTTTTTTTTTTTTTTTTTAATCTGAGAGGCTAGACAATCAGTGGATCAAATTTTTATAGGATATGACCTCATCAAGACATGAATTTTTCTTTTTGAAAGCTTGTTTTTCTGACTACAGAGTAATTATCTTCTATCTAGGTAGGTTATTATGGTAATTTCTTCTGGATTTGTAAGTGAATATCATATGTAGCTAAACATAAATTTTAAAGTGGCTTGCTTCAGTCTTACTGCCAAACTGAGAAGGTCTGTCCAGCCTTCAATGTCTGCTGCTTTGTGCCTTTGTGCAGTTGCTCAGTGAAACAGGATAGGGAACTTATCCATATTAGCAGTAACCGTATTTTATTTCTGTAAGGATCCCATGTCTGACCATGCTGATGTTTGTGGCAGCATAGAGAGGAAACCAATGGGCAAGAAATTCCTAACCCTGAAGGTGGTGCTAGTTTATGGATATTTGTGGCTGTGGTCTGGGCAGGCAACATGGGCGTAGGTACAATCTGATTTGAGGCTAGCTGTTGCACATCGAGTTTCACGGCAGTTTGAGCCAAAGTAGATCAGTCACTACCCCACCCTCCTAATGCCAGCCACATCATGTTGGTGCTTCCCTTGAGCCAATGCTGCTGTTAATGTGACAGTGCAGCGAGCCAGCTCAGGCAGCCCATCTCATGGAAAATCAGTTGCTTCTGCTGTTGTCTACAGCAGCTTCTTGAACTGCTGTGATCACTTGCGTGCCAGTGCTGATGAAATGGCCAAGGACTGTGCAGCCAAAATAGCTGGGGCTGTGGCAGCTGTACCTGGTGTTGGCTCGAGTGCTGTGGGGCTGCATCCACACAGTGGCAGTGGAAATGTGCTGCTGCTTGTGACACACTGCGAGCAGATGGCAAGCAGTGTGACTGAAGGGCTGACTGTATTGCTGACTGCTGTGGCTGTGTAGCTGGTATGGATAGAGATTGCTTTGACGAGAACGTGAGTTTACAGCTTGAGTTATCTCTGTGTCTCCAGAAGACTTGCTCAGCACACACTGAAATATTTTCTCCCTCTTATTTGCTACTACTTTAATGGCTTCACTGCCTAGAAATCACTCTTTTTATTGAGATCCTCATCAAATATGTCCTATGGATCTTCTGGCATCAAGCAGTTCATGAATTCACCCCTTTATTGCTTTTAGTCTATTTTTCTAAGTAGCTGCTACTTTTGCTTGGGACCACTCTGGTTTTAAGTCCTTGTTTATTTATTTTGTTTTTTTCTCTGCTACACTCTGCAGGGGAAATTGTGACTGCTTGTTTCTTGTGGCCTGTGTATAACTTCCTGCAGTCAGGAAACCAAATAGCACCAGTCAGTCTCCCCTTGTCAGATCTTGGCTCAGAGTGTACGCTGCAAATTGAAAAAGGATTAGTCTGCGCATCTCACTTTAAATGAAGAGGAAAGAAAAGGATTTTCTTTCTCTATGCCCTTTCTGCTTTTTTTGTTCCTTGTCTTCTGTATTTCTTGCTGCTGAGTTTGCATAGGAACTAGAAAAATAGTGTTGCTAAAACTGTGTCAGAATACAGTTTACTGTCTGTGACAGTCACTGCCTGATAGCCATGACTTTCACAGACTAAAAAAAATAAAAGAAAGAACTTCAAGCATCTTATGTGTCTGAAGGAGGAAGGAGACAGGTGCTAGAAACCTGATTTAGGCTTCATCACTCTGACTTTACAGAGAGATAAGGGAGTACATAAACTATATTGATGAGAAGTAGAGATCTCAACTGAAGGACATAGTGGGATGTTTTCTGTTTGCAACCTTTGAGCAGTATCATGTTCAGGGAATCCTTCATGACTTAAGATTAGAAAACAATTACTTTTCTTGTTCTTTGGTCAAGAAACAGCTTAATTAATTTCATAAACGTCTCCATGATAAATATTTCAGTGAAAAATAGCCCTTTTTTAGTACATTCTTTATATCTTCATGATGTGTGGTCAGAACAAGTAGAATTTAACATTGTGTTTTGGCTGTTATCCACTGTATTATTTCAATCCATCACTAAGCATATCTTCTATTTGCTTAGGTATTGTGTTCTGCTGTGCTTCTTATTTTGCAATGGAAAGTGAAAGGTCATAGAAGAATATTGGAAATTTGGGGAAGTGAAAAATAAAGATACCTACCCCGGTTTTGGTTTTTTTTTTTCATTCTGTATGAGACAATTACCTGAGATAAGGGAAAATGGTAATTTTTGTTGATTAATTTTCTGCTTTATTTAAACCAGAGGAAGCTTACAAACTGATGACCCATTTGATGACACTATGCATTAAAAAAAAATGCATTCAAATCTTGACTTAAAAGAAATTCCTAAATGAGCATTTGCCTATTTTCCATATAGCTCTGAGGCATTGTATGGAAAATAACACAGTGTTTAAGGTGTAGAAAGTGTATATTTTAATTGGCATTTGCCAAGCATACACACAGTTGTTCTTCTACACAACTTCAGGCCTAAATTCTGAGTTCAGTGGGGGGTGTTTGGCCCAAAGTTCAGGTTGTACATTTTGCATGAATATAGATAAACATGATCTATCATGGAAATTTAAAATAGTCTTCAATTTGAATAGACTTTTAGCAGTATGCATAAATAGGCAGTATACTTGGAAATATATCTTACTTTTTTCAGTCCAGCATTTTTGCTTTGACAGGTCCTTATGTTGCTAATCCTTAGCTTATGCTACATATTAGATACATCAGTTTTTAAAAACTTACTTGCTGTAAAACATACATGTTTCTATCTACCCATTTTTCTGATTCTAGAGATGTATTAAAATCTGGTTAAAAGCCTATTACGGAGACTGTATTTGTACTGTATTTGTATTTGAATCAATTGCCAATGAGTGTGCTTAGATTTATACTTGCAAGTTCCTTTCTAAATGGTGTGGATGGCAAAACTAAATACTTAATTTAAAACAAGATATTTATAGCTAAATCTGCATTTCTTAAAATGGAGGACTCATAATACAGCAAGTAAATTAGAGCTGCTGTATAAATGTTGAATTTAATGGGTTGCTCTCTTACAAATGTTCACAGTATCCTGTTTGTTTAAAAGTAAATGATAATCTCAGCTTTGTAGACACTGGGATAAAGGAATAAAGCATTCATTATAGGAATTGCACTGAACTGTGGGTGTACACAAATGTTGCAGATTCTTTAATGGACAGTAATGCCATGCTGTGAGCAATTTCATGATACATGGTTTCAAACAAAACACCCACCAAGGTTATGCTGTCTGAAAACATTACTCTTTTTGTCAAACATCTTATCTGGAAGGCTCTAAAAGATCATACAAATATCTTAAAAGCAGACTCTTGAGTGTCTGCTTTTATGCTGAAATTTAAAGGATGTATTAACTGAATGAAGATTGGAAGGGGAAATTAGGCAGACTGGGATTTAGTCAGGATGATGTCCTGCTACAAAGGAAAAGTGGCTGTTAGTCAGGTAACAGGATAAATTCATACAATATTACGTATATGATTAGTTAGTATCCCGATACATTAGAGGTCATGTTAGTGTAAAATCTGGGCAGTGGTATTGCTGCTAATTGTTGGCATATCACTTTCATGGTGCTTGTGAAATAGCTAATGAACCATGTAATCTGTTTTGCCAAAGAAGCTTCCCATAGATTTGTTAAGATTTTCTCATGCTTGTTTTTTCAGCCAGATTGTTTCCCATTCTTGTTTGATGGTAGTGATAGGAACAGTTACACCACTATCTGTAGAAACAAGTGGTGTGCGTATGGCAATACTTGCATAAAATTCTAAGCTGATTGATAGAGCATATTCTTCTCTGTTGTCAGCTCTGTGTCTTACATTACAGTGAGGACTGTCACTTAATACCCAGCAACTTTGTTCCTGCTCAAACAACTGATGTGGAAAATACTGTCTTCAAGAGCTTGTTCAGTATTTTAATGACAATGACCAAGTTAATTCTGTTGAAGGTATTCAAGGTCTGCTGTGATTGCCTCACAGTCAATTCACCTCTTTTGTACCAGTAAAATGTTGAAGCAATACAATAAAATTATTTTGGTCCTACAAAATATGTGCCAAGGAGTCAGTCTAAGAGTTTGCTAATAATAACGCACAAATGACTGTGAGCAAGCAATTCTGTGAGCCAGAATCCTCAAATTAAAAAATAAAAAAAAAAGGCAACATAAAAAGAAGAAGCTCTCAGCCAGCCACTGAATGAGTTGCAGGCTCATCAGATTCCAGCTCTGGCAAGCTGACAGTAATTCAGATATCAGTTTATTTTAAACTTTACATCATTCATGAGGGAGACCACAAGTGACCTTTCAAATATAAATGAAAAGCATGCAAGTGACCTCCTAATTTCTTCTCTTATGCCTATTTTTAGAAGAGCCGTAACATCTCACTGCTTCCTCTTTTCCACACTCGATGAGAAGACTGCTGCTGTCTGCACTTAGCCTCAGTTGTGGAATCACTCTTTGGGTAGTAAATTATAGGATTTAATTGGAGAGATACAGGCAAAAGCTACAAAAGACTATTCTCTCTTCTATGAAAGCTTTGATTCTACTGGAGCTGCATATCCCACTCCCCAAGCAGTAGCATAAGAGTGCAAGAGCTACGTATGTCAGATTTTCCATAAAGGCAAAGTGCTAGATAATATTTAGCATCCAGTGACTGAAAACTAAAAATAGGTTCATTGCTACTTTGTATTGATGTGTCAAATCTGTGTTTTGATCTTTTTGACATGACACTCAGATTTTATTTTCTGTTTGAAGCCAGGAGTGATTTCGGAATGATGCCTGCCACTTATGGGAATGATATGTCTCCATTCCCCAATTTCCAGAAATAGAAGTGAGCTTATTCTTAGTAGATGCATCCTGATGGGCATAGTGCAGGTGCAACCTAGTGCAGGGGCAAATTTCATGTATCATTATCCCATAGAAGGAGGAGATGAAGAGGATATTAGCGGGGAACACCACCTTGCCATGTGCCTGCTGCAGACTCCCTAGGAGAACATGATTTCCTTGGTCGTGCTGTGTCCTTTTGAAGGTCCTCTTAGGCTGTCAGAATGGCATGAAGGTCCTTCACATACAAACCAACATTCCTCTCTGTGTGATTCTGTGGCCCAAGCAGAATCCAGCCTGTGCACTCCCCCAGCCTTTGCACCTGCTGTCGCCCTGATGTTTTCAGCCTTCTCTTCTGTTTCACAGTTTTCGTGGTTTGGGTTGTTTTTCTCTCGCCTGGGTGTTGTAAACAGCGGCAATGTTTTCACAAATTCAAGGAAAGTTTTCATTCCTGTTCTTAGAGATACAGACAGCTGATGGACAGTTGTCTTGACCAATGGGATGGGAGAGAGGTGTCAGACTTCTCCCCCAGTCCCTGGCCTTTGCAGATATACTATATAATGGAGTCAGATCTTTGTAATAAACAGTTCATGCCTTCTCACCAAAGTGTGTATGTGTGTGTCTGTGTGACGAACAGCATCACACCTGCCTTATAAAATATTATATACACACACACACACATGCACACATATATATATGTATATATATTTTTAAGTTCCATAATGTAAAAAAACTTCAAGATATTCTGGTCCTTAAAAAACTTTGAATACATTATCAGGATATAAGAACTATTTAGCAAATAGTAGGTGTGTGGTATACATTTCTCATAGATGTTTTACATATGGCAAAAGTAAAAAGAATTTGTAAATGCATTCACTAACCAGAGTGACTTTCAAGGAGGAGGGATCAATAATTGTTTGCTCTCCCTATGAGGTAGGGCAGAAATGCAGGGTTTCTAAATATGACTTCTAGATATGAGAGACGCATGCCCTAATTTCAGATACTGGAAAACAGAATTTTCTTCATTCTTCTTTTTCTCTTTTCATCAGAAGGGGAATGTCCCTTTCCCCATTGAGTAACTCATGCCAGGGGATGGCAGGAACAGCAGAAACTCTCCTGCTGTGAGAACAGCAGAAACTCTCCTTGGTGCCTTTATGTGGGGAAGGAGTCTCCCAGGAGCAGGCTGGACATCTGAGTAGAGGTAGCAGCAGAGCCCTGAATTCAGCTTTCATTTGCAGCCCTGGGGTATGATCTTTCGAAGTGGCCAGCTGTTTAGGGCTTTTTAGGCTCACTTATGTACATGCTAAATAATGTCTTCTATTTCTGGGACACTGATGCAATGTCTGTCTACTAGGAAGCACGCTTTCATTTAATAGTAAAGCAAAGAAGAAATTAAATCTGTACATGATTCAAGTAAAGTCAAACATGCTAAACAAATAGTGAAAAAATAATTAGGACAGTGAGAGAGTAAAGAGAAGAGGCAAGATGGAAAAAACATTCCTAGAGAGCCACAGCAATAAGGATATTTAATTTTAGGTACTTGAGTAAAATCTCTAAAAATTGAGAGACCACAGTTTTAAATAACAAAACCCCACAAATATCCTAGCTCTTTTACTAATCTGTGCTCATAGATGTAAGTGACAAAAAATATAGCTTTTAATTCACACCTGACGGTATAATGTGCTAGAGGTATAGAAAAGGGAGGAGGAACTGAAAACTAACATTTTATGTGGAATGTCTGTGGAGTTCCTGATCTGGAGAATTCAAGGATTAGCACAAGGTTCAATTCTGTGTCACTTTCATGCAGCAAATAAAAAAGTATTTACAAATAGCTTTCTCATGAAGTATCCGATGAGCCTTATCTCTGCGGCAGCCAAAGGTGGAGCAATTTTTATCTAAATTAGAAGTCACTGTTATATGACTTGTCTAAATTCAGAGAGTAAAAGAGGAGTGCTTCTCTCTTGGGGATGTCTACAGATTTCCATCTCTTAGGCTGCAGTGTTGGGAAAGATGAAAGTTTGACAGGAAAGTTTCATAGATACGTAGGTTTAGCAGAAGGCTCTCTGAATGTGGAACCTGAAAGCAAATTAGAGATGGAAGCAAGTTTTGATGTAGAAGCATAGAAGATGTTTAAGTTAGGAATTGTTGAACCAGTTGTTAGTATACAACTAAGAAAGCAAAGGTTATATTGAGCTGGGAGGAGGTTTTATGGCTAGAGTGAAGGATATGTTGACCACAAACAAAAAAGGTGTTTTTACCAAGCAGAAATAAGTCTTAAGAAAAGTAGAAGATACTTCAGTCAAATAAACATCCTGATGCAAGTAGAAAAAAGGTGTAAGAATTTTCCACTGCAAGAAAACAGGAAAACAACTTTAAGCTTAAACTGTAACATACTAACTTGTGGTTGGATAGTAGTGACCATAACATGGTAGTGATAATTGTTATGATAGGCTAGAGTTAATGGTAGAGGTGTTGTGTATGATGCTGATTGGTTGTTATGTATTAAGATGCTCAGCAAAGAAAACTATATAATGCATTATAACCAGAACTAAAGTGGCTTCAGGCTTTCCTATGGGCTGTAGCTGGCAGCTTTTAGGTTTGGCTCTGTCACCCATGACCCAGGACTGCTGTAACATCATCTATGCAATAAAGAGCTTTTGGAAGAGCCGCTTCGTTGTCCAAACATCCTTTGCTGGCGCATCATCTAGACTGCAGATAAAAAGCAAAATTCTCTTGAGGCTGTGTTTCTGCTTGCCTTGCTAGGGCACACACCAGAGCAAATGCAACCAATCAGGGGTCTCTGCAGAGGTAAGGGCTACACTGCCTGTGCAAAGAACTGACCATGCAGCCTGTGTGTTCCCAGAGGTTATGAGAATGCCACTCTGGTGTAAACCAAAACTTGGTTTAGGCTCATATAAGGTTGTGTATAAAAGAAGAATTATAGATCCTTGTACTTCTAGATGCAGTTTGATATCCCAATACTGTTTGTGGTGTGGAATTGGTGTAGATCATATGCTTATATTTGTATGTTTGTCCTAGTTTTGTTCCTTTTTTTTTTTTTTTGGGTTTTTGTTTGTTTGTTTGTTTTGCTTTTATGTTGGTCTCTCCTTCAGACAAGCGTGCAAATTCTCATTAGGGATGCATTCTGCCTTAATTTAGTCCAGGAATGGGGTTTGGTGGTGTTAGGTGTATGATTGAACTCAATGATCCTAAAATTCTTTTCCAATCTAAATGATTCTGTGATTCCTAACTTTACATAATGTGTGGTTTGTTAGTTCCACCACAATTTTCATGCCTCCCCTTCCAGCAAAACTAACTAGAGCCTTGCTCAGATGGGATTTTGATTTATCAGAAAATGAGTGATAAGAGATCTGTTAGTTTCATGCTGTGATAATGGTTATAGCAGATGAGATCTAGCTGTTCTATAGCAGAGGTGGCGGCTGCAATTACAGTCTGTGTAAACAACTGGCCAGAACCACAGTTATTGGAGGAAAATTAGCTTTTAACAGCGATTCAGACAGAAATAATTATCTTTCAACAGAGGAGCACCTTCTAGTGGTCTCGAGTGAACATGGCAGGTAGTTAAACAGCTCTCCAAATAAGGACAGCTAAATATGCTAGATAAAGAATAGCAATGCGTATTTCTGTACACTATTTTTTATGATTAAATTCATAATTCATTTAAAACAAAGGAAAAAACCAAGCATATATTGGAAAAAATTAAAACATTTTTCAATTACAGTATTTTCTGCTCCTCCCCTTCTCCCTGCCAACCTAATAGTTTACTAGGTTTTTATAGGGTTACCTTGAAAGAGTATTTTCGTATGTTCTAATTGTAACCTAGCCACTCTTTTGCTTTCTTAGTAATGAAACTTGTCTTCATTATACAGCAGCTTCAAAGGAAATTTGCCACAGAAATATTACTTTGTTCGGTTTCACTGATTATTATAATACAGTTTCTCCAGCCAGAGTATTCCTAGTGAACATAGATTTTGCAAGATATTATTTTCCCTGGTTACTTTTGCAAATAACAGTATCAAATAATTTAAAATTTAGTTCTTCCTAAGTTCCTACTAAATATAGTGGTTATGACAATTTAGTGTCAAAGTCTAGTCTGTGGTCTCTTGAAATCTGTATGTAGTAGGTAATCCTTTTTGGACACAATTATATAGTGTACATAATACAAATGAATGATGGGCTGTTTCTAGAAAGGCAAATTAAGATTAATAACTAGTGCTTAATATTATGTCATTGCAGGATATTTGTGCATAGGTGGAAGCACACTATATGAAACATATGCATACTTAAATTTTCATGACATTTCTCTGAATTATACAGTTGAGTGAAAAATGTCAAGTGCAAAACCTCAGATTTTCAGGTGCTCAAAAGAAGACATAGCTATTAAATATTTGAGTCTATAAACAGCATAAACATATTCCTGAATTTTCAAAATAGGGAACTTAACCTTTTTTTTCTGAAGAAATTTTTCAGCATTTGGAAACTTCAGCCCAAAACTGAAGTAAGTCTTGTGAAGATTTTAACCCATGAAAGATAATTTTTTATCATTTGTTTTGGTGGTGCCATTATAAAACAAGTTTGTTGAAATAGTTCGTAATTTGGCCTCCTCAATCCCCTGCTAGGATGGTAAAGGGGTAGTGAGACAAAGTTAATGGAGTTTTGGGGTTGTCAACCACTTTGTAACGACAGGGACAATATTCTGCAAAATATTGCAAGTGCTACACAGTCACCTGTTAGAATTTCAACTGCTATCTGTAAGACTGGTCCAAGTCTGGCAGAATAATAATCAGCCTTCCCGTGTAAGATCTGTGCAGATAGCAACGTGTACCAGTTCTGACATGGGACTGGATTAACTGGTTGTATCCCCTTTTGGTGCTCAGACAAATGTTGATCTGGATGCGTATACAGGTGCCAGTTAAGAAGTCTATAGCTTACAAAAAACCAATTTTCACCAAGTCTGGAAAGGCTCAGGTCTATGTGCATACCCCTGTATTCCACTGTGAGCTAGAGAACATCCTTTTTGTCACTGGAGTGTGCTTCCTCTTGGTCCCACAAAACCAATTCTCTGCTTTGTTTTGAATTGGAAGCACAGACATGCTCAGCAACCCCTGGGGTGCCTGTTTGTCCAATGTGAGATCTAGTCACAATCTCCATAATAGACAACAGAGTTGCAAATATTTGTTGAAGACAAAAATAAGCTTTATGCTTAATCTGCTTTGTTGTCTGACTCAAAATTCTTTATAAATGTTTATTTTAAAGGCCTCTGTAGTAGATACATTGTAAGAAATTCTCTTTACTATTAAAGATAAGCTTGTGGATTGGCTTCAGGAGAAAAGTACAAACAGTATAGAAAAAACCCTGATTATTTTGACAAGTTGTTGCAGAGCATCATTAAACTGGTATTGAAGAACAGAGATTTTAGCATTTCCCTTCAGAGTTCTGCATCGCCATTATACAGGCTAAAAATACTGCTATGTTTCTTTTATCTGCTTTGGAAGTTTGGATTCCAAAGAATTCAAAGAAGGAAAATGTAGTTTCTGGAGGCATGACATATATGGTGATAAAACATTTTAGCTCTAAAATTAAAAAATAAGGAGGATCATGAAATTGCTTACCTAGGTTTGGCAGTTAAAACCCCAGGTTTCTTAAAAATACTAAAAATTCTAAAAGAATAAAGAGTGCAAAAATGCAATTGAGTACTTACATACCCTTTAACTAACCTTTTTCTTATTAAGCAGTGAGGCCATTTAAAAAGAGAATTATTTTTTCACATTAGTTTTGTTACCTGGGATTGAGTCACACAGAATTAAAAAATCGACACCTCAGGAACAAATGTGTTAGCATTTTCTGTTGCTAATGCAGGGTTTTCAGTTACTTCCTCACTAAAAGATGTTCTAAAACATTACAGGAAATCAATATCTATTTTTACAGGTTTCCTTTTATCTGCATCAGCACAATTGTCTAAGCTTGAATTAATAACAGCAGTAATGGTAAAGTCTAAAATTAAAATTATTGGTTAAATCTCTATAATGGAAATTGAGAGATGCAGAAAAATTCAAAATTAAGCCTGCCTACACACTAATTCTGGTATAGCTTTGGGTCTTCCCACAGTATCTGCATTTTACAACTCTTCCAAATCAGCAGCCTGAAGTATTGGTTCTAGGTAATAATAATGACAATAATATAAAGCAGAGATGGGGTGCTTTTAGGGCCCTCCTGAGACGTTTGATATGGCAGATGGCACTGACCATCACCACCTGGCTCTTTCTTGCCTTTGGGTAATCAGTAAGAAAAGAAAATGTCAGCCCTTTCAGCAGCAAAAGTCCATCCTCCTTTTCTTGTTTTGGTATTAAAAGATGAACATGTGTTGTTTTGAAAAATCCTGTTCTTTTCTTCTTTGAGAAATAGCAAGAAATCTTTAAAGGCTGTGTGCCATTTCCAAAATGGCATTTCTCTAAGGAAGGCAGAGTGCTATGCATTTCACCTGTGCGCAGTCTCTAGCTCAGATATGGCCCTTGAGACCACCAAAATCGGGTGAGACAGGCTGCACAAGAAGGCCAGTGGAAAGACATCTGGCTATGGACATCAGTCTTCTGAGCAGTGTTGGCTGCACTGGTGGGAAACCGGAGATCCCGAGCTCCCTTTGTCTAAGCACACAATGTTCTGTGTGAGGACATTGGTTTTCGAGCTGGGTCAGTAGCTGAGACCTTGACTGTTACCTTTGGTGACATCAGGATGCATTTTACCTTAGACTGCAAAAGCTGAGAACTGCAGTGCTCCGTGATTAGGGTTCACCTTGCCCAGCTGGAGGAAGCCCCATCTATGCTGACTCATGTGAAGTGGAAAGGACCAAGCTGGTAAGTGCCAAGCTGGGAGAAGTCCTGAAAAGAGAACTTGGAGGGCTGTGGGTTTGAGAGGTCCCTGCAGGAGGCCAGCACATCCCATCACCTCTTGATTGCAGGCTCCAGGCAGAGCACAGAGGGACTTGGCCGCTCAAGAGTTTTGGATGTCTCTCTAAAGCAGGAGCGGAGAAGCTGCATTTCTTACAAGGCAGATGACGGACTTAACCATATCACCTGCCTCTGCTGTGGTTCCTCCAGCTGTAGAATCACTCTAGGTGTATTTTTTCTCCTGCTTTAAGAGATTTGGCTTCCACAGATGAAAGCAATAGTGAAGTATTTTAATAGCATTGTGGTATTGTTTGTTATTTTTTTTTTGATTCTGAGGTATGACAAAGAAAAACTTTGATAACAGAATACATTCATTTATGTATATTGAAGAGAAAACCAAACTTTTAGGAACATGTGAACATTTTTATTTAAAAAAGTAAGCTCCTGTCTTAACAAGTAAACATTTCAGTAATTTCTCTGTGAGATGAAAGTATTACAAAGAAAAAGAGAGAATATAAAGATTACTTTCCTTAGCAACTTCGGGAAATTTGTAGCAAAATTTCTCTTTAATGCAGAGATTTTTGGTTTAACAATTTTTTCATAAAAAAGAAAATGAGAAGGTTATTTCTCTGACAGCAGCTGAGCACATACATAAAAAGTCAAATCTTCCAGGTCACAGTCTATCTTGTGTTCATTGAATGTATTTTGAAGATGTTAGAATATCTAGATAAGGTACAGAAAAGCTACCTAGACCCTGCAGTCAGTTTTGTAGGCTAATATATTATTACAATATACTGTAATGTGTTCAAACTCATAATAGTTAGGTATTTAACTGGATACCATGTCCTCAGACTTAATCCAAACAAAGATCTGTGAGAAACCAATATCGCAACATACTTGTCATAGTAGAAGATACTTACTTTGCCTCTTGGCTGTTTAGTTTATTGTTCATTTATTGTAGCAAAATTTTATTTGTTTATGTCATTCTATCCAGGTAATATTATAATAAAACATATTAGGACCAAGCATTTCAAAGTAAAAATAAACGCAAGTAAATATGAACAGATGTCTTGCACCTTTTAATTCTTACTTTGCAGAAAACCTTTAGTTTCAATCAGAGCAACATTAGCATAAGATCAGCCTAGCTGAACAAAAATGCTTTTTAAAAGTGTGTTTAATTGATTATATAACCATTTATAATCAGGAAAACAAATGTGTAGAACCCTTATCAGCTACTAGAGCTGATAAGTATCATGAGAAACAGGAATAGCTTAGGGTAAGAGATGGAAGGATGTTTTTTAAAGATTATACGAAAGCAGTGCTTTTAGACTCAGCCTAGGACAAAGGCATGTTGTGTGAGATGTCCAGGCCAGGAGAACAGCCAACAGAGGCACTGTGGCACAGAAGTGTTTTGTAGCAATGCCCTTATATACTTTTTTTCCTTCTGTTCTTCATTATTCAGGGTTGGTTGAGACTAATCTTTTTAGAAGCATGAGTTTATTTCTTATCTTTTTTTTTTTTTTCTCTTATGTGTGTGAGCATCTTGGGACATCTGTTATAGATGGCTTTATTGATAGATGATTAATGAGGTTTACAGAACTTGTGGACAGACAATGGAGGCAAACAGACATGGAGGCATGTTTCCAATAGACAACTAATTTTAAAAAAGAATGTTTTTCTTTTAAAGTAAGAAAAATTGAAATAACTAGAAATATCAAAGGAAAGACGCAGTACTTAGAATGAGGTAAGTACACATAGGCATGCAATTTTTCTATGGGATTTTGCGAATGTAGTAGTACATCCCAACACTTGTAAAGTGTTTCAGATTATCAGGACCAGATTATTTTCTTGTCACAGTTGCAGACATATAAAAAAAAAATTCTAGATTTTATATCTATCTATTTGATATCTATTTCAATACAATTGAAACATAGAACGAGAGAGATGGAATACCCATGTAGAATAGAATAATTTTCTAATATATACAAGGAGAAAATTATATTAAAACTGTGGAAATTAAAGGATTAGGACTGTACAAAGTACATTAAAATCTACTTCGTCATCAGTAACTTCGAAAGTAAAGTTAATGTGCTTACTGATAAGTGGGCTTTCATATTTAACAAGGTAATGTGTGGAACTTAGCAAGAAAACATGTCAGCAGGTGGCTGATTATTAGAACATGATTATTTTGCCCATGCAGTGTGATGAAGGAACACATATTTAATGACTCTTGAAGGTGGATGTTCTGAAGACTGTTGTGCTGGTTGAATGACTAAAATGTATTGTAGTCCAACTATCTTGGACTGTCCTGAAACTGTGATGCTAAGGCCCCAAAGGAACAGGAGAAGAAGCATTCTGTATATTGGCATCTCTTACCCTTCTTGCAGCTGAGCCACGTTTTTATTTCAGAGCTTTTCCAGTGCAGACTTCTCCCTGTTGAGGAGTTCAGAGTTCATGGCAGAACACAGGCTCTCCTGAAGCAGAGCACTAATAACAAACAGCTATAATTGCCCAGGGTTTGGGGGAACCCCCTGCTGCCTGAGAAGACAGCGCAGCTCTGTAGTCCATGCTTGCTTATTTCATGAGCAGATTCACTGTGGCTCTGGCTATCCTCAGGGACTTAAGCTTGCTATTTATTGTTTGTTTGTTTTTGGAAATGTGCTGCACTTTCCTGGGTTAATGAGGTTCCTCTGCCAGTGGAACTCTAGTGCAAGCAGCATTAAAATGAAGTACTTGCAGAAAGCCTCTCTGCAATGCTCAAGCAGTTCAGCTGTAAGGATTCTGATAGTTATTAATTGCACAATCACAATCACAGCAGCACTTAGATGAAGAAATAATTAACAGAAACTATAAGGAGGCTCCTCCACACTGTCTACTCTTAGTCTCTATTTTTCTCACCCAGAATTAAAGGAGAACTTAGAACTTTTACTTAGAACTTTTCATCATTTTTTATTCCATGTTGCATGTACATACAGATAAAAGTATTATTTCACAATAAATTAGGGTATTTAACAACCATATTCAATATGCCAATTCTGTAAAACTAGGAGCTGCTAGTGTTTCTTGTCATGTTGAGTTTTACTCTGAATTTCTGTGTATTCTTGCTTATTTGAGAGATATCTGTACAATACGGGAGACCAAATATGAAATGGGTCTGTTGACGCAACGCCGAAGGAGCAGTTGGGGATGCATGTCTTTGTAGACTGGTGCTTAAGTCATTGTTCTCAGGGACAGAGTGATGTCCCTTACCCTTCCTGTCAGACAACAGCAGTACTGGCATTTGGGATGACATTTTATACTTTTAATTCTTTGATAGAATGTCTTATTTGCTATTGTAAAAATGATTGGGTCAAGGCAACTGTTGATGCTGCAGATGATCTCTGTGACTTTGTAAATGGCACTTAATGTGCTTATAGTCCCACAGGGTGGTTGACAATTAATTCTGTAAATTAGTATCACCATCATCATGACATGGTAAGGTATGAAAGAAACAGCGAACACAATCATAGCAGCTGAAATCAGTAACAGAGGCCGAACAAGTCTGTTCCTTCTTTGCTGACGTTTGCTGAACTGTAGCAATGCTTTGAGAGTCAACATATAGCATGTGAATATGACTGTGACTGGAATTAGGAATCTCAATACAATTTTGGAGAATGTGAATGGCACAGCAAATTGTAATGGTTCATCAGTGCTATCCAGGTAATTTATGATGCCATGCTGTCTTCTAGCTGCAACTGTGTAGTAAATCTCAGGCAGCGATGCCATCACTATGAAGATCCATACCCCGATGGTGCAAAACACAGCCTTTTCTTTGTCCCACCATGTTAATGAACTGATGGGATGAACAGCACCTATGTATCTGTCAAAACTGATGAGTGTCAGGAAATACACACTTCCGTAGATATTAACACTAAAAAATAGTCCTATGAACTGATAAAACGCTTGGCTGAAATAGACAGCAAACTTCTGGATATTATAATATACTGAAAAAGGTGCCATGAGAGTCCAAGTAAAGTCACACAGTGCCAAATTAAAGAGAAATATGGTATTGGTAGTCCATGTCTTCATGCAGTAAATGTAATGTCGTAGTGCAAGTACATTGCCTAGAAATCCTGTCAATAAAGTGAAAAGGCAAACCAGAACTAGTAAATAACAGTACCACTCCAGCTTAGGATTTCTGTTGCAAATGAAAATAATGCATGTACCATTCATCATCTGTCCATGGAGTACACCTGAAGGGAAAAGAGACACCAACAGCCTTTAAAATAAAAATTGATTTGGATACATTGCATTTAAAATTCAAAAATTAGAAGTTAAATTCAGTGTGTTTGAACTGACAAAAGAATTCATTGCATAGTATAATGTGCAAACTCTCTCTTCTATCTGAAGAAAATGTAAACTCCAAGTAGGTAACGCGGCTTACTCTCCAACACCCACACAAGCGGATCTTAATGAACTTATATGCAAAGCTTTTAATACTTTCCTCTCTGCTACTTACTGTAGTGTATGATGGATGCAAGAAAAAAAGTGTGCACTCCTAAGTGAGACCAGTGTCCCTTGGCCACTAATGTGTCTGCAGCTATCTTTGGAAAGAGCAGAGGAGGTGACAGAAGGACAGTAATTGCCCATGCTCATTCCATCATTGCTTTGATTGCCTTGAGCATCCATATGAGGTCTAGGGGCAAGTTTCATGTGGGCAGCTGTGCAGTGAGCTGTGACTGAGATCAAGAAAACAGCATCAAAACAAATGAGGATGAAATTCTGCTTTTAGTGAAGGCCACAGAAACTTTTCAATCTAAGGTGCTAGGCAAAGTGCTTTTGTTTACCTTTTTCTTTGATTTTCTTCAGTAAATATTTGCCCTAGGGTTAAAAGACTGTGATTTGGTAGGGTTAGAGAATATTCTTTTTGTCTAACTTTATAGCCTACTTTGTATCAATTCCCATTATGGAATATGTGGAATATAGCTCTGCAGTGTATTTTTCAAAGCAAGTTTTTAATGCTTGTAAAGTCTTATGCTCAATTCCAATGAGTTTTTCACTCCTAATAAAACCAAAGACTGGAATATGGTCAGAATGAGCTGTCACCAATTGCAGTTTGTTATGTTTCTAGAAAATTTCCAAATGATGCCTGACTGGAGGGTCTGTCCGAGTAGAAGCTTTGTATGAAGATCATCCCAACAGCAATTTATAGATCAGAGTCCACTACAGTGCTTGCTAGGGTGGCAGACGAATATTTTGATCAGTACAGGCCACACTTTGAGTGGAAGAAAGTACCTTTTCAGAATGTTATTGATTCATGGAAAATTTTAAAACGTCTTCAACCATTAAGTTGGCAATGGTGGTTCTTTTCCTAATGTAATGCTTTGCTTTGTCGAGCTTAATGCAATAAGACTTTTCCAAAGGTTTGTTCACGTACATGGGTCAAAATGTAACAAACAGAAGCTGCAGTAAAGACCTGCTAAATAAAGACTGCATTGTTGTGTTTTGCAAATTTATAGTCCACTCAGTTACCTGACAAAAAGCTAGTTTAGACTGTACTCAACAATATTAGGAAGGAAGGTAGTTTCTCTAGAAGCTCAGCAACAAAGGCAGTTAAATGACTTTCCAGGAAATTATGTAGATAGAAAACCATCTGTTCTACTCACAGCATATTTCACAGGTGGGGAGTGTTTGTTCTATAAATGTATTTTTTTAAAGTATTGAAGCACTGGACTTTAACGTAGGGTAGCTATACTTTCCCTGCTCCGTGGCCTTTGTGAGTAATAAAAAATTACACAAACTGTAACTTTTTTCTTCTGCTGAAATTTATAAGATATCCCTGTAAATTCTTTAAAGCATGAAACATAGTTAAGTAACATTTCTCATTATATGTTCAATTAAAAGTAGTTTGAATAGGTATAGGAAATTTATATTTTCCTAAAAATCCTCTTGGCAAGAGTTTGTGTGTTCTTGGAATTAAATGGCATCTCCTATCTCTCTGCCTTCCTTTTCAATACTTACAAATGAAGGCACCAGACACTTGATTCCAAGTTGTGTTGACAGTATAAATAAATCCTAAAGTGGCTACAAACAGTATGGCCATAGCTGCATGAGGGATTGAACAAAACAAAGTCCCCTATCTCCTTCATCACCTTCAGTTAACTGGGCTGCACTCAGGGCTGTATGAAGTTGGTTTTGTAGCTGGAGGGGATGGAGCTGCCCAGCTGTGTAAGGTGCATTTGGAGCTCAGAGAGTCATTAGAAAATATGTCTGTGTACGCATTTCCCACATGACTACCTTGGGATTCCTATTTGAATTTTCTAAAATATTTTTCCCATCTCCCATTAGTTATTTGTATTATTATAGAGCTTAGAGACCATAAATAAGACTAGATTCTTTAAACTGTGCCTTGGAATTGAAATGAGTGACTTACAGGGTGGACACAGGTGAACAGCTGCAGAGGTAACTTAATAGGCAAGAGGAAAACACAAGGGGTTTGACCCCCAGCTTGGTGCTATTCCAGGATCTCCTGGTCTTCCATCAGAAGAATTTAAAGCCTTATACAATCAAGGATGCAGTCTGACTGCATGCAGGAAGACTGGCAGCATGCTCTGCTCTATGCTGAAGACATTGGAGCTACCCTGATGTCCAGATGATACGTGCTGTAATAATTTTCAGAAGTGACATTTTTTATATCAGACAATAGCAAGTTTTCTGTCTACTGTCTTAGCACCAACAGAATAACTCAAGGTACAGGATATGACTAGATTGTCTTCACGGTTCGAATCCAAAATTTTGCAACTGTATTTTAAGAAAACCTTATTTTTCTGAGCATTGCAGCATTCACTGCTAAGTCCATGTATTCTTAAGCAAAGCCAGCCAACACACATATGCATATGTATTGGGGCAGAATAAGCAGCAGCACCATGGCATTGTAGTGTGCATATGTTATTAGTATGGGCTAAAATCAGGCTTGACAAACTTTGATGAAAGTAGGTTTTCAAGGTTAAAAAATTCTTCCTATTTATTTAGGTTAATTTTTCAGTTGAACAGTTTCAGTCGTTGGTGGAGATGACCTTGAGCACTAAGGGGGCAGAAAGAGCAATCCCTTGATGAAGCACCCAGTATTAAAGGAATACAATTCAATGAAGAGCTTAGTGTCACAATATTGCAAATATACCTGGGAAATCGTTGATGTTTATGGTTTCCGTCACTCATATTTAAGACAAGAAAGCATGCTAAATGCATGGGTAAGAACTTACTGTTTCTCTTGTTTCTGCTTCTGCAGTTTAATGAGTGGAACCGTCTTATGGGCTGTGGATCTAAAGATACTAGAAAAGCTTTAGTTTTTAAAAAAGTGACCAGTTTGACTCAATTTTTTGTGCCTGCCTATTGACTTCTTTTCTCTTGGACTGGAAAAAAAAATACTGGTTGGCTACTGCCTGGTTTGTTGCAGGACTCTAATCACCGAAATCTCTGCTACCCTGTGTTCCACTAGTACCATTGATGTGCTCTCCAAAGCCTTGGAGCAGATAAAAAGACCTGTTTCCAGTAAAAAAATTACATTTTGAGGAAATGTCTGGGAGCTAGGAAACATTACGATAGGAGAATCTTAATTTTTGTATATAGTTAATTCACAGTTTATCACTGGCAGTCATTCATGTGGCATTTGACTTGTATTTGCAAAGGTCCATTAGGCTTAACATATTTATTTGGGGTTTTTTAAGTATGTATTTTTTTTATGTGTAAATATATCCTAAGAACCATGTTCTTTTCTGTCATATCTGTCAGGGTTTATTTTTACCAAGTTCATAACAAGCAGCTAATTTTTCCTGAAGTAAAAAAATACAAAAAAAAAGATGGGTCAAAAGCTTATTTGGTGTAATATTTATTCCTTATCTACTGTCTTTGCCCCTTGCTAGTTTTGTTTGCTCTTATTTAAAATAAAAGCCCTAATTTTACATAAACTGTTTTATTTTTCTGGAATTACTCTGAGAATTTTGTTGGGCTGTTTGGAATAGTACTTTAATCTAGTACAAGTCTATTCCAGTTACTAGATAGGTTTTCTAAATTTCTGACCATTCACACGCCAGAATGTTTCTCTTATGTGTGCTTTCAAAGTGTAACCTTTTAGCTCATCTTATAAAAAAATAATTATACAGAGTCCTAAGTTTTGTTATAAAAAGCATAATTTTCGATTTTTACTTAAACAACTTATTTGTTATGTAATCATCTGATGCAACCCATTTTTATTTCAACTGAATTGATATGAAAGGGTATATAAAGCAATGTGAGCCTTAGGTGGATCATTTAACATAGTTTAACTTCATTTGTCATGCTATACATACTAGTATGGTGGGAACAATAAGTAATATCTGCAACATTTGTATGCAGTTAGGTAAAAAAAATGTGCTAATATCCAATTCCTTTTGTTTTTATATATCAGTATTGTGATTAAAGTGCTATTTCTTTCATTAAAAAATTAAGTTGATGAACCCTGCTTGAGAGTGAATGGAGTCCTATATGTCAAACACAAGCTACAGTAGAAAGAAAGTTGAAGTGGAAAAATTTGCCTACTGAAGACAGTATTTATGAAAATATTCTTTTAAGAAAATGACATTTATACATATTTTTAGGTATTAACCAGTGTGTAATAACTAAATAGGAGAAAGCATTCCTTTGGAGAGTACAGGTGCAATGAATATTAAATCTTTCTCTTACCTGTTTTAGAAAAGTTGGAGTTATCTGTTTTACAGAAGTCTAGATTCCAGGCTGTTTTTTCTCTCCATTAATCTGGGCCTCCTGAAATCACAACTCTATTTTGCAAGTACTGTTTTTTATCCAAGGTGTCAGTAATATTCCATATGCAATGGCAGCTGTTCAGAGAGCAGGTATAAACTGCAAGGGAAATATCTTTTATCATTAAGCCCCTCCTCTCAGTAAGTCAGGATAATGTGCTATTGCCATAGCAGCCTCTGCTTGCTCTTTAGGGAAGGACAGACTTATGGGACATCCTCAGCCTAGATAGGCCTGGGGCTGTCATAGTTTCCAGCAGTGAAAGCGTAGAAGAGTACAGGGGCTTGGGGCAGGTATACATGTGTTTGCACTTGCCCTTTCTTCACCTTTCTTCACTCACAGGATCCTCGTTGCTGCCCTACTACTGGACTGGTCTGTGGACCTCTGTTGCTCTTGTCCCATCGTAGAGCTTCATTCAGCCCCCCTATACCTACCTGTCACTTCTCCTGCCTCATGGTTCCCACATCATTCTAAAGTCTCAGCTTTGTCAAAGAACTCTCATCCTCCTGCTGCTTAATCCAGAGGTCACATCCTACCTCTGAAGCCCATAGCCCGTGTCTGCTCCAGGTCCTCAAGTCTTCCTCCCACAAACCGGCATCTCCATCTCCAGCAGCAAACACCAGTCCTAGGATCTTTCTGTCTGCCTGAATGAGCACTTCAAATATTTTTTATTTTCTCCCACTTTATAGATTCCCTGTGTCCAGCCCTAATCAATGCTAAATGTGGACTTGGTAGTACAACAACAAGCTCAGAGAAATCACCTCCCTCCCTCCTTTCATGTCCCAGTCTGCTGTATCACTTCTCTTGACACTTCCTGTCCAGGTCCTCATATTACTTCTGTTCTCCCTGTTTTGACATCTTCTAGCACCAGACTGCACTATCTCCCTGTTAGATGCTGTCCTTCACCTTGCTCTTTGAATTACCTGTTGTCTTCTTTTACCCCCTCTCGGCTCTGCTGTGGCACTTTCAGCCTTGCAAAAGCAAATTCCCATCTCTTGTGCTGGTGAGGTTTTCAATACTCTGAACCATTCTGTAAAGGCAAGAGATGACAGAGAAGAAAAACTATCCCAGGAAAAATATGTTTGCAACAAAATTAACATAAAACTTTCACCTAACACCAGTGGTGAGAGTAAGCAGAGCTTCTTTTCAAGTGGCAAGACACACCAATATTCTCTGAAAAAAGGTATTCTTTGCAGAATAAAGTATAATACCATATAATATGATTAAAGTGATTAGGTCTAAGGAAAACATAGAGTACAAGATTCAACACAAACTCATAATTTGATTTCCAAATTAAATTAGGGAAGCAAATAATATTTTTCAGTGAGCAAACCTCAAATACTTGATGCTGTCTTAGACGTGAAAAGCTGTCTTAGACATGAAAAAAGAAAATTAGGTATAAATCAGTAACCTTTTTTAGCATTTGAAATGCATTGTTATAGCCTGTGGCCTTTCTCGTCATCTCTTAAAAATATTGCTATTAATAAGATATTGTTGCATTCTTTTTTTTTCCCCTCCCCCTTTGGATTGCAAGTAATCTGTAATTTTGTAGCAATAATATCTGTTCATGCTGAACGACAGAAAGGTAGTTTGTCTGCATGATGTTAAGTCTGTCCTCACACATAGAGGAATAATTAGATATAGGAAGAAATACAATTTTGTACTTCATTTTGGTTTTATTACAATGTAAACCTGTACTTACTGACTGACTAAAGTATGCCTTCCCATAATTTTTGTACCGTAGGTCAGTTGCTCCGACTGAAAATGTTTCGTGAGGACCATGGGTCTTGGATGACAATGTTCTTCAGTACCATCCTCTTCCTCTTCATATTTTCTCACATTTATAACCTGTTCCTCATTATGGCAGGTAATATGAGGTAGGTTCCAGAACTTACTTTTGTCTCTCTTGCTCTAGAATATATGTTACTGTAAACTTTTTTATTCCTCTGCTTTCTGAATTTAGGTAGAATAGTAATTTAATTGGTTGATTAGCCAAGAGGATAAAAGTATGGAGTCCTAGACTAATGTTAGCAACTGTTAAATCATGATACTAATGAACATTATATATTTTTTGGTTTTTTTTTTAATTTAAAATTATAGCTAAAATTTTGATTTGAAGTTAGGGCTGAGTGGTTTGCAAGATTAAGCATTACTATTGTGCCTGGGGAGGAAGTTCAGAGTTAAGGGTAATTGAAACATCTAAATTTTAGGAAGCTCATGGATATTAAATGGGCAGTATGGTTCTGTTTTGGCTGTGTACAATAATATTTGCTGATCCAGTTTGTTTAGAATATTCTTATTTTTTTTTTCCCCATAAGGTGCTCTGACAGAGCAAAATTGTGTTTGGCTGAGGCATGAATAGCCATCTATTATATATGGATTTATTTTAAATGGACATCTTTATATTATTTCTCTGGCTTAAGACCTGCTTGCTCCTATTATCTCAGAATTAACACCACTTTCATGTGTTGATTTTCCTTAGAGAACCTATATTTTTAGTTATCTAATATGTACAAAATGTGTTCATGGGACAAAAAACCCACAGCAACGTTGTTTGTGAAAGGCAAGATAGCATCTGAAGACTTCCCAGCAAGGAATAAGAAATCCAAAGTATTTATGAGTTAAAGAACAATACAAATAGTAAATTCCTTGTTCCTACCAGAATATCAGAGCCACACCAACGGACAGATGCTGAGTTATTTAATGGGCTGTGGTGTGGTGTGTTACAGATCTTAAGCATGTGCAGCGTTCAAAGTCCTGTAAACAATGTGACATAAAGCAAAAGGAGGCAGACTGCCTGTCACTGAATGAACATAAGCACAAACCAGCTGGGATAATCATGGATTGTGACATGAAAACTAAATGTATTGGTTTGAGCCAGGCAGGTAAAGCAGCAGACTCATCAAATGTTTTATGTAACGATCACAGTAATGATGTGGTAAATATGAATAGGTACTCAATAACAGGTGGGATAATTAGGATGAGGAAGCAGGGAGCATTGCAGGTTTCTGGCTTCCCTATTTACATAGTCATACTATTACTGGTATTATGTTAAGATTAATATTTGGTATTTTTAATGTTCCATAAACTAAAACCAGGTAGCTGTTAGACAAAGCATTAAGAATTTTGAAAGCCCGACTCATGTCTGGAAATCAGATTTCATTTGTCCTTGTCCACATTCCTGCTCCCTGTATCTCTTACAAGCTTCCATTAGCTGCACTGAAGATATTGTGTGGCCATTAGCATCCACATCCATGGAAATAGGCACAGCCTAGTACTAAAATAGCTGTGTCAGACAATGTGCCCTCTTGCTTTCTGTGGGGTGAAGCCTCTCCTTTCCTGGAGCTTATGCTCCAGCTCTGGATTTGTGATTCTTTTGGGAGGTTCACCATAATGCGCTCTTGGAATTGCGTTGCTTTTTTCAAAGTGGGCTGAGGGCTCATTACAGACATGTTGGCTCTCCATTAAAGCAAGAAAAGATATAGTACAGTTTCAGTCTCAAACAACAGAACCTAAATCATCAGTAAAACAGAGCTCTTGGATAGGTGCTCTCAAAGCTGGGGTAGAACAATGTGTAGTACTTTTGAAAAGAGGTTTTCTACAATAAATATCATCAAAGCCAACTGCTCCATGTTGCCTTAATGAAGTGTTTCAAGGAGTGCATTATTTTTTCCTGAGTAACTGTAATCCTTATGAAAGCTATTTACTTCATGGCTTGTACTCCTGTGCAAAAGAACAGCTATGTCTATATCTTTTACCACAGTGCCTTACTGAAATGACTGTCACCAGAGAGACTGGTTTCCAGGATGAAGGTCAGAGTTTGCCTGCATGAAGGTTATGGTGTTTGTGGAGAGAAACTGACCTTTGAGCCTGTGGGCTCCAAGGAAACACAGGCATCCCAGATTGTACATCTTTCGATACAAAGGCTATGAAGCCTTCCTGTCTACAAGACTAAGTGAAAAACATTATTTTTCTGCTTTTTTTTGTTTGTTTGTTTTCTCCTTAAAATGTCTCTGGATCACCTTTCCCTGGGTGCTGGCACTAGAGGGATTCTCACAAGTTTCTTTATGTCAGATGTTTGGTTTCTTAAATGAAAATCCAGTTCTGGCACACAAGTAGGAAAGTCATACATCCTGCATTATGCCAGCATGGATGATTACAGCAAAAGCCCTTTTGAGGGCTTGAGAAACCTGTGATTGAAAGCTCTGTAATATAACCGTATCTAAAAACCAGTATATTTTACAGTTGCCAAAATTTGGGGTTTTTTTTAAAGTATTTTTTAAGGACACTTCACATGTGTCTTAGTGCAGCAAACCTAAAAAAGTGTGAATATATCCCTTAAAAAATGTAGCAGCAGCAGGGACTGTAGTTTGCAGGGAAGAGCACAAGCTGAATATTGTGTTCAGTTTTGGGCCCCTCACTACAAGAAGGACATTGAAGTTTTGGAGCATGGCCAGAGAAGTGCAATGAGGATAGTGAAGATTTAGAGAGCAACTCGTAAGAGAAGTGGGTGGGGGTGCTGGGGTTGTTTAGCCTGGAATAAAGGAGGCTTAGGGAAGACCCTGTCACCATCTACAATGACCTTAAAGGAAGCTGTAGTGAGGTGGGGTCCATCTCTTCTCCCAGGCATCTACTGACAGGATGACTACTCAAATTGTGCCAGGGCGGTGTGTATTAGATATTAGGAATAAAGTACTTCACAGGAAGGGTTGTTGAGCATTGGAATAGACTGTCCAGGGAAGAGGTGGAATCGCAGTCTCTGGAAGAAAATGTGGCTCTTGGGGATATGGCTCAGTGGTAAATACACTGGTTCTCAGTTAACAATTGGATTTGATGATCATGGCAGTTTCTTCCAATGTTAATGATTCTATAATTATATGAACAAGTTGCTGGTATTTGAATATATATTATACAGCTGTCTGCTGGGTGAAAACTATTTGAAATAAAAATTTTGTGACAGATTGGAATGTGTCTTTTTAAATTTAAAATCACTGGGGCTTTTTTCAGTGATGTTTCCTTTTAGGTACTTCACATTGTAGAGCACTGATCCACCATACATAAGATCACTGTTCTTGTGGTCAGCGCTGAATATCTGGCTACTATATCTGTTATCAAAATACCATTGAATACCTTTTTAAAAAATGAGGGATTTGGGTGTTTATTTATTATCTTAGGTCATTTATATTCTTGAAGCTGTGATTTTGAGCTGTATAACAGATAAGCAACATGGCTTATTTATTAAAGGCTGTATTTGAAACATAAATTAAAGGAGGAAACTTTTTTTTTTCCTGCATCTAAAAGTGTCTTGCGGCAAGGCCACGTGGTGGCAGCAAAGGGCACAGTTTTGAGAAACTAAATCCCGTGAAAGTATATGGGGATCCTTGCTATCAAATTTTTTTTTCTGGGTTTTTCAGTGCCACAAGCAAATTCAGAGCCCTTTATTTATTTTCTCATTCTTTAAAGGAATTGCAGGTCTGGAACTGTCCAGGGACTGGCCCATATTTTTGGTCATTTATATGTGACTTTTGTACGTGTGACATACTGAGGTATTCCCAGTCTGTACCTATACGCATTGATGTTTTCCCAACTGTATTGCTTTAAGTAGAGAATATATCACCCAAAGAAAATCCCTTTTCTGCTTTGGGAGTGTACATCAGTAAATAATGCTTTGAACATTACAACACAATGATGTATGTCATGCATATGACATCCAAAAATCACAGTTGTGGCTGCTTGTCTCACAAATGTCAGCTGTCTTGTCTTAGATAAAGAGATTTTTAGTTGCCTTTAGGATGTTCAGGTGCATCATTATTTAACACTGTAAAGTGTCATTGAAATAACAGACACAAACCCATTCTCTCTTTAGCTGCAAGTTGTCACGTTACTGCAGCAATAATACAATTTGTTGGGATTGTCTTCTTTGAGTGTTGCATATGTCAGGAGAGAGTTTGGTGTGAATTTATTACCTGTGCTGTCAAAACGTTTTGGTTATTCTTATTAAGCACTAGGAGAGAGCACATCTTTTCTGGTGTAGTTTTGTCTTCTCTTACTCTCATTTCTTTTGCAGAAAAGGTGTGACATTGCAATACAGTTTACATCACTTGCAGAAATTCCTTAGGAACAAAAATACAACTTTAATTAATTTTAGTTAGAGTGATTTATTGAATTTGGACCCAATTACAATCTGCAGCTGACAAATGCCTGAAAAGAGTGCTTGCATTTTGTTTAACAAGCTGAAACAAGGAAACAGCTATTTATATATTTAAAAGCCACAACAAAAGCTTTCTATTAAATAATTTACCCTTATCCAAATTAGTTATTGCTCCTTTTCTTTTTTCCCCAAGATAGAGATTATTGTGTCCTTGGAAATGTGTATTTACTCAAAGCTTTAAAAATACATGTTGTTCAGAATTCTGTGCTTTAGTTTGTTTGATTGCTCCTTAGAGTCAAGATTAGTCATCATTAGCATAATTTTAGAGCAAGATTTAGGGACAACAAGGACTTTGTTTACCTAACTGTGGTTACTATTGTACAGAACTGCGAGGCCCACAGTGGATCTATATTAGTGGATCTGTGTTAGGCCTCCAGTGCACTTTCATAGCTGTGTCTACCTGGCCATATGTTTTGTGGGCTTTATGTTGATGTATCCTCTGTGTGCATTTGGTGTAGCTGTGTATTTATACCATAGTCATGCTCAATATTTGGTAAAGATTATGGTGTTATACTGTGAGCTTCAGAAAGTTCAAGCTTTTGTGAACTGCTGGAGGGAAAAGTTCCAAATCTGTAAGGCCTCTATGCTGTTCTCAGACACTAATCTTTTGGGGCCATCATTCTTTCTCAAAATGTACGTGGAAATCAGGAACTCCCTTTAAAATGTTTATAGCTTCTAAACAGCATAAACTGTGACAGATTTACATTATTTAAAAGTATATAGAGGCAGAAAGTTTATTACGGTTATACAAATTACGGATATAAATATTGCTCTAAGAATGCAGTCTGTTAGAGGTTTTCAAGTTAGCCTTTTTATTGCAGGTTGTCCTCCCAGCTGGGATCCTAAAGCACAGGTGAGATCATGGCAGCAATAAAAATCATATTTTCCAAGTCACTGTGATTGAAAAGTGTCTTGAGCCAGGATTAGTACTTGAAAATCAAAGTAATTGAAAATTCCAAACTAGTTCATGGTGATTCAACCTTTATAGCTAAACTTACTCACACCTGGTCAAAAAGTACCTCTCCATGTGCAAAACCTGCCACATTGCTTCTGTCTTCTGTGAAGTAGATTTCATCAAGCTTTTCCTTCTTCTAAGCCAGGAAATAGCAAAGAATAGAAAATGCTTAATTTAAGTGTAATCACAAGGTGATGATTCTGAAAACTTAAACCTTTTAACAACCAAGAAACTCATTCCCCAAACCACACACTCTGCAGAGAAAGGGCAAAGGAGGTCTTGCACATCAAAAACAGTTGGCATATAATCATCATAGATCCCAGGAAGGATGGTATCCTGATGTCTTTGGACACCAAAGAGCGCTCTCATCCATAGAGCTATCCCAGGACTACCTGCTGGTTGTTGGTATCAAAGGCTGCCAAATTCCTGTGGCATAATTGGCTCTCTTGTAATGTAGGTCAATCAGGGTGAGAGCAATGTTAATCACTTTGATAGAGTGGATGAAACTAATCAGAATTTGTGGAGAACACCAAACAGTGAGGAATAAAAAAAAAAAAAAGTCAAAGCCAAATTATTTTCCTGTAAACTCTTTTAGATAGCTTACAGGCAAAGGCCAAACCACAGAATTTCAAGTGACACATATCAGTTTTGAAAGGAGTTCTTTGTCAAGATACAGGTAGAAGACAGCTAGGGAGTTAAGTACTTGTTATGTGGGCTGACCAAATTAGTCTCTGGTACGTGTAAGTGTTTAGGTCAGAATTATAGTTGTAGCACTGTTGTAAAGCCCCCTTCCTCTAAGAGCTTTCTCCCTGTTGCCCAAAATCAATGGCTCTGGTTTCAAGAAGGTTGTCACTGATAAGAGATGCCAGAGGGAAGAATGACAAGTGCTGAGCACAGCCAGACCTGTTAGATATAAACAGCAAGTACAAAGGATGCTGGAGGCTGCTGTGGGAGAAGCGTGGGAGAGACAAAGGCATGTCCAGCACCAGAGGGGTCTTGCTCAGACCTTGCACAGGGACACGTAGCCCTGTGGCTGTGTCCTGGTTGTCCTGTGGTGTTGCCATGGTGAGGCTGATGTGACTGTGGGAATGTCTTAGGGTTTTATAGACTGATTCCCCTTTCCTCCTTTCAAATAAGTATCCTTTCCAGTGCTAGGGATAAATAACTAGGTAAATTGATCGCAACACAATGTTGTTAAGCCTCATGCAAAAGTTGATTGATGGCGGTATTATGTATTTTGTATTTGCCTGTTATTTTTTTAATTTTTTTTAATATTATGCTTATTTAAAGTGAAAAAAGTACTCAAGGTGCAGATGACGGCTACAACATTACTTTTCATATTTCATACCCCTCTGAATTGAACTGACATGTAGATATTGAGAGTGTTCTCCCTTAACCACACCTTTTTGCTGTGGCATTGTCCAGTGGGATGTGAAAATGCTCCGCTCCAGCAGCTCTCTTGCCATTACAGGAACTATGGCATAGCTGCTGTGTTTGTTTCTCGTTTTCTTTGCTCATGACACACACCAGTTGAGTCCCCTGAAGACTGAAAAATACTTTTCCCTAACCCAGATTATTGAGTTCCAAAGAGAAAAACAATCTGGGGAACAGGTTAGTGGGTTGCCCTGTGTTTGCAGCTCAATGAGGTGAGGCCACGTGTCTGTGGGTAATATCTCTGTGTGGAAGGCTGGGCCCCAAAGACACCTCCAGAGGCCTGTTAGGATATAGTCCTTTTGGAATGCTCTGAGTAAAGCACAGTTTCTTCTTGTATAAGATATCATGTCTTTAGGTCATCTCACCCTGAACTAGAAAATCTGTAAAGCTGTAATCTGCACTTCTAAGAGGTTTTTCCTTTGCAAGGGAAACCTAAAACTGAGGTTTACCATCCGAGAGGACCTACTGCCAATTTCCATTAGCTGAGGAGCTGGCCCGTTACTGAATTGTTTGCTTCTAGCTAACAAGAGGACATTGAGATAAACACTGTTTAAAAAAAAATACAGAAATTTAGTAATGAAAATTTCCATAAAAATCATTCTTTTTAAGAAGAAAGGGCTTCTTAAGACTTTTTATCCTTCATTTTGGCTGAAAACCCTGAAGACACCAAGTACCTGGAATAGAAGAATCTGTAGCCCAGCTGCCGCCCTAGTGAGACATTTGCTTGCTCTAGGTACCGCTGCTGTATTCTCTTTTTTCTCGTTAGAACAGAAGTGGGGAGAAGAGCCCACGTGTCCCCAGCACGGCTGCCAGCAGGGGTTGGTGGTAGCAGCAGATGGGAGGCAGCCTGTTTCCCAGCCCTGCTAGGCTGAAGGAGGGGAGGCTGCTGTTGTGATGGAGGCTGCTGAACATGAAAGCCATGGCAGGGAAGAGAAGGAATTGGAAAAGGCAGGAAGAAATTTTGCAGGCGTTTGGTCTCCCCTGGCAGCAGCAGTGGCCACGGCTGATGCGATTTAGACAAATTTGGCCCACGCTGTGCTTCCAGCTCCCATGGGGTAACACAGGATGATGGTCTTTGCCCTTCTGGCAGTCCTGGGTGCATCTACTGCCTTGTGTTTGGAGGTGACTGCTTGTGTGAATTAAATCGAGTATTTGAAGTAATTCTTGCCAGATTATCGCCCTAATACTAGTAGTTAACCTGCTCTTGGAGAGAGGGCAATTTGGAGTATCTTTCTTCGCTGTTTAGTAGTATAAGGGATAATGGAAGAAAATAGGAAATCAGGTTTGCTCTCTGAGGAAATATGACCTGACTTCACTGAAAATATTTAAGACTGCAGTCCTTCCTAAAAGTACATGAATTTGTATGACACATTTTATTGTCGTTGTGAAAAATCACTGCCCAGACATTTTTATAGA
The DNA here is from genome assembly GCA_013397315.1 of Donacobius atricapilla. Lineage (NCBI taxonomy): Eukaryota > Metazoa > Chordata > Aves > Passeriformes > Mimidae > Donacobius > Donacobius atricapilla. The sequence continues at coordinate 1,196,460 of WBMY01015129.1, read as the reverse complement.
AATGTCTCAATTTTGCAAATAATAATGCATGACTCCCTATTGCTTTATCTGATGGTGTAGCCATCAGTCACCCTAAAAACACAACTGGAACAAAAATAAGTAGACAATTTAAAAAATATATACCTGCATTTTTCAGCAATTGCCTGCTTTCTATGTCTTCTTAAAGAGAATCTCTAAGTGTGATGTAAATAAAACAGTGCTTTAGTGATTAACCTGCAGGGTTAATGCAGTTTTTTTAAAAGAGGATATGACTTGTAGGTGACACCTCTTCATTAATATGTTTATACCTCTATGAATCAGCAGACTAAGAAATGTGCTTGTACATATGAAGTTATAAATGTTCGATGCCAATTAAAAATGGACTGCCTTCTTCCAAACTAAAAAATATATATTTTCTTAATGAAAGTCATACAGGGTTTTTTTCACCCAGGCTTATGAATTCTAACATTTTGGTTTTAAAATGGACGCTACGAACAGTTTTTGAGTTTCTAGAAGACCCCTGGCTATATTCTAGTGAGATAAAAAAGGTTAAAAATATCCAAGTGTTTCAATCTCCATGAATGATGTGGACAGATTGGAAATAGTTACCAGATAGTAAAGGGCACAAATTAAGGTGGTAGAGCAATACTGCATCTCGTTCCTGCTGCTTGCATTATTTTATCTGATACTTATCTAAGTTAATCTAAAATTAAACTAGCAATATTTTCACTATGGAATTGAACTTGAATCCTTAGTCTTCTCTTAGCAATACTCATATTATGGAGAAACCTTCATACTAGGCTCTCAACAGGAAAAAAGACAGGAAATTCATGGAGAGAGGAGAAATTTTGAGGATTTGATAAAGAAAATTTAATCTAAAAAAGTACTCAGGACGCTAAAGGCCTTCTTGCTTTATTTTTTTCCAGTTGATTACTCAGATGGCTGTTTTTTTCTCTCTATGAGTTTTTGTGCCAAATCTTGAGTTCTTTAGTCAGGATGCCCACTAGGTGAACCGGGAATTTTTGCTTGCTAGTAGCTGCAGCCCTCTATTTTCTTTTGCATGTTAACAAGAAATAGGGTCTTAGCATGTCTGCAGAGTTTTTCACAGCATTATACATTTTATGCATTTCCCTACTACACTTATCTATAGGTTTTGAAGTAAATGTTCTTATTTGCTCTGCAGTAACAGTGTACAAATTTTTGAGGCAGGAATTACTCCTTTTATTTTTGCTTTTTGTGCTAGAACTACTTATTTAGTTTTAGCAGCCAAAGATGCTGAGGTACACATTCAAATAAGTAGCCAAAGCACCAGTTACAGCAAATTGAAGCAGATATTTTCAATAAAACATTGAACACTTGCTGTAAAAAAGTTAAAAAGCAGTCTAAAATTCAAGAATTCGAAAGTAATTTTGAAAAATGTACAAACAAGTGGTACCGGATGGCACAAAAAATGTTAAATTAAAAAAAATAGGTTTTTTATAAGTAATGTGCCAAAAGCTTTCTCCATGTTATCATTCTTCGTTTGAATTTAGTGTTAAAGCTTTAAAATTGGCATGACAGTTTCAGTATTATTTAGACATAATGCAGTTACATCCATTCTTGTCCATTCTGTGAGAATATTCTGTGAAAGAAGGAAAAGACAATGTATTTTAGTATGTAAGAGCTTGTTTGTGAATTGGTACCTGTATATGTATATATACATATATATATATATGTAGATTTAGAAAAATGATGATGTATTGCTGTTTCTGAAAAGAATGAAATGATACTCTTTTAATTCTATAGGCCTATAGCTTTCCTTAAATGCATTACTGGCTGTAGTTATTTAAAGAATTTTTCTCCTATTTTAAGTATGTAAAACTTTTCATGCAATTCGCCATTTTAGGAATGAAAAAACTTAAAAATAGCTGATTGCAAGAATTCTGAATTTGCATGCTGTTGTGGTATTCATAGAGGCATGCAAAAAAGTTAATGTAACTTAGGATACAAACATTTTCCAATCCAAAATTCTCCATGCAAAGATTTCTTACAGAAAATCTCTAGGTATAGGTTAGAAATGTTTTGCTACTTACCAATGCTCACCAAGGAAAGCATAGGTTAGGAATTTATTTTTAGAGACATTTTTACTGTAAGAGAATCAGCATGACTGTGATGGAGAGCACTGCTGGTTGTAAAAATTATAATGGAACATTGAAAATGACATGGTTAGAACCTATCTGAATGGAATCAACCTGTAAAATGAATTGTGACAAAATGACTTTCAGTGACACAGGCTCTGAAAAGTAGAGTCAAGATGCACAATAGGTTCTGCTTCTTTCAGGTGACCCATTGTAAGACCTGAAGTCTATCAAACACATAATGGTAACTCAGAACATAAATTTGTGCTAGGTAACAGCAGTATTTGACATGTACAATTAATCCTACAGAGATGAATAAATGATAATAGAATCAAAAGAACTTTTTTCTAGCCTTAAAATGCTTGTGAGGCTAAAAAATGGAATATTCCTTTAGTACTCTGCAGTAGCAGGAGGATGACGCCTTGCTCTGCATGAAGTACAGTGAGGGAACTTGCAGAGGGCTTTTGTTCTTGTCCTAGAGGAATGAGAGCTGGTCCTATGTGCACTTCCTGGGCCTCCCTGGGTGGCAAGTCCATCCTTGAGCGGTGTGACAGCAGAGGCATAAACCTGCAGTTGTGACTGTGGGTGACACCAGCTATCAGCCACCTGCCTGTGCTGTGCTTCCAGGGCTTAGTGCTGAGGCTGGCATAGGACAAAACAACAACAACAACAACAAAGAAATGCCAGATTAGGGACTTCAGAAATGTTTCACAAAAGCCTGAAATTTTCTGGGCCTGAAAATATTCTTCTTAACCTCTGGTCGTATGTAGCATCATGTAGCACTTGGAGTCACAAAGATATCTTCTGGTCGTTTTCAGAAGGGTTTTCTCACAACATTTACCTACTAGAAAATGATTTCCGTATATGCATACAAAAAGGTGAGCAGAATTAGGATAGGAAAAATGAAGGAAAAAAACCCTACCAGTAAGGTGGCACCAAAATTCTGTAAGCTGGAGCATAACACCATCAAAGCCATCCACCTATGATCAATTCTTGTGACTCAGAAACACTGACCTTTTTAGATATTTCAGTTTTGGATTTTTCTCATAAGAACTGTCTACCTTCTCAAGGAACTGTAGAGTAAATGCTCAGTTCTCATATTGGCAGGGTTGAGGAAGAGCTTGTTTTTAATCTATTGCTGAAAGCATCCTGTGTCCAGGAGACAGGGCTTACCCCAGGGTATTTCCACACAGTGGATGTTAAGATCCAGCTTCTCCTAGTTTTGCTTTGGCTTATGTTGCAGCTCCATAAATGCAACATAAGCATTAAATAAGCAGAGTGCACACAGTGTCAGAGATATGTCTTGAATTCTGTAGCTTTGAACATTGCAAAGAATTGAATGTTCTCACCTGGAATGGCTAGCTCCAGCTGCTTTTCATTTAAAATGAGAACGGAGTGAAAATGGCTATTGAAAAAAATTTTGAAAAAAATTTGTTTACCACAAAGTTATTCTCAGGATTTATACATTAAAATTAAAGTAAGCTGGTATAGAGAATTTAAAATGTTCTAAGGCCTCTGTGCTTGCTAATCTAAGATTTTCAATATCACCCCTTCTTCTCACCTTTCCTGGAACAAGAAAGCCAAGGAAGAAACTGCTGTGTCCTAAATGCAGGTCAGACTTCAGGATTAAGAGGGACTGGGAGCATACTGATGAAAATGATTCATTGCAGAATAGTTTAAATAGATCCTTATTTTGTGAAGGTCTGCAATTTCCTGGTGTTTTTTTGAAACAAATGTGACTGTGGTTAAAAATTGCCTTTATATAATTCATTTTGTCCATTAAAGGTTAAGAAAAAAACTGAATGCAGGGAATTGTTACAGGGAATAAAGTATTGGAGGAGTATTTAACAACAGTGAGTATATCAGGTTTTGGTTGAATTACATTTTAGTATGATTTAAGAGGTCTGAAGTGAGCAAAGTCTAGTCTCAAGAGAAGGAAGAAGGAAGAGAATATCAAAATATCAAGTGTCCCATCAGAGAGTCTTTCTGGAAGACACAGCCTTTGAAAAGTGACTCAGTTCCCTAAACCAGCTGGATTAGGAAAATACATGATAAACTGCCTCTTATCTGTTTGAAACTGACTGGTGTCATCTTAGAAGGGAGCCTGGCCTTCATTCTTTTATCTAACAGCCCACCTTTTCAGGTGTGCCCAAATGTGCTGCTCTTTACTGGCGCTTCAAATTCAAAGCAAACAGTATGGATTGCATACAGAAGTAAAAAGCAGTGAAAGGTAGAAACCCATTCTTTCTGTTGAGGTTTTTTGGGTCCCAGTGAGAATTTTGAATCAGTTTCTATTTTCTTCAGACTGGTTTCCTGGTCTGTACTTTTCAGGGTGGGAAATTCAATAAGGAAAATATCTTTTGTTCATTAGATGTTAAANGGTGGGGGGGGTGGGTCATCATGATAAGGGAAACTGGGTAGCTGGAGCACTGTTTGCAATGCCTGTGCCTCTCTAGCTGGTGATTCATGCAGAGATTTTCTGCTTCCATGAAAACTACACTGAAATTGTAAAACAAGAATTAAGACGGCTAGGGGGCACTGTGGCTAAACATTTGAAATCTGCTGTTTAACAAGACCCGATTGATTTGCCAGACACAAACTGTACTTTGAAATTAACAATATCTTTTAAGTTATCCCACATCTTTTGTCATCTGTAGAATGCATCAAAATTACTGTAAAAATGCTATTTCTGTCTTTCATGAGATTTTGAATGAAGAGACAGAAATATACAGAACTGAGTATTATTGAAGTCCCACAAAAGAATATATTGATTATAAACTATATGGTTATTTACAGTACCATCAGCACATTTGCAGATGCTGGAAACTTCTATCAATTACTCACATTTGTCTAATTGATGAATAATTTTTAAGGAAGTTGGTATCCATATGTTATACTAAAATCTTTTTGTATGTAAATAAGTGACAGATGAGATATTGCTCTATATGTCCAAAGTTGCTTCCCTGAGGAGGAATTCAGTGCAGTACATAAAATATTGCTTTTTGAGTTTATTTGGTTATTAGTCTGAATGTTTGGGAAACTAAGTAAAACTAATAGTTTTCTTAACCTGCTCAGTTCCTTCACACAGAACTAGCACTATTTCAGCTGTGAGATGTTTCTCTTGGAAATCTTAACAAAGAAAGGTTCCAGAATTTGACTTACTGAGAATGGGAAACTTCTGAACACACAAGGCTGGATTTAAAGTCAGGTTTTGTCGCGTTGATTTCCTTGAGGAATGCCTTAGCTCTCCTGTGACCTCATTTAAACCAGTAGAACAACCTACTGTGAATTTGTTTTCACGTGCTTAAAGTACACCAAGTCTGTCCATAGCTAAACTGCTATGAATTAATCATTCAGGTGCCAGATAATCCACTCCAAATCACAAGGTAATCTCTGCTGCATAAGCGATACATACCCAGCTGATGGAGAAAATATGTAATCATTACAAAATGTATTTTTAATTGCATACAGAAAAGAGTATTGAGATATGTAAAGCTGTGATGAAATTTAAAATTAGTGATCCAGAGCTCTAACTTTTGTTTTCTGGATCAAAACGTTGAAAATCAAAGGATGCATAACATTATTTTTCACAGTTCCGGAGTTCTTGGCTTAATACTTCATCAGGATGCAAAATGGCTATGTATAAGGTTCATTAATGCAAAGTTTACATCTGACATGTCTGAATGTTTTTATCTACATAAATCACATACCAGTTAACTGCTGTTATTTAATTGCACCATCTATTTATTTGATGGAGTCATTTATTAGTCCCACCTAATTGGGTGTGTGCTGGTAACTGTTATCACTTGTGCAGTTCAGCTGGGATTAGTTTCACGCTGGGTGTTGCAGCTGCACCATGACTCAACTCCTCTCTTTTGTCTCTGTTTTATTCAGGGAGATGACAGTATAGGTAACAGCTGAGCCAGTTATTTATCTTGGGTTTATTGGTGATTGAATACATGCTCAAAGCAAAGATAAAGTGATTTCTGTCCTTAGGGAGTAAGTTTTTTCCTTTTCGAGCTGCTTATGGTTGAACCTATTCCTGATTTTTGGACTTGTTTTGTCCAGTGTCATTGAAAAATGTGTGTCTGCACCTTTACATCAGCACTAAGTATATCCTGTAGAACATCTGAGTTTCCAGTAGGCTTGCAAATATTAAATATCAATATTGAATTTCTGTCATCCTACCAATAGTTATTCTACTTCTCGTGCTATTGCAGAAAGTATACTTTAAAAATGTTAATTGGAACCCACTGTGCTGACTTAAACAAGTGGTTGCACTAAGTGTATTAAATTCATGATTTCTAAGGCTTTATACCATCTTAACTGCCAATAGTTTTAAGTGAAACTGCCTGATTTTTATCAGTTTGGTTGTTCTTTATGTTCAATGAGAAAATTGTATTATAAACCACAAAAAATAAATGATGATTTATTGAGGTAGGTGTGAAAAAATCAGGTTGACCTGCTCAAATCCTTAGATCACAGGGAAATTGCCCTGATAATAGATGAGAGTATAATTGATTCCTCTCATTAAAATCCAGAGTCTTCAGGTAAAAGTAAACTCTCTATATTAATGCTATGTCAATTCTAAGCTGTGTTTGAGGCAATAACATACAATGGATTGATTTTGTACCTTCCTCTGTCCAACAGGAAACTTGTTTACCTCCCCTCTGTCTTGTGGTATAAAGATCAAAACAAGAATAACTCAGGGATTCAGTACAGTGCATGTTTTAAATAAAAGTCCTAGCAGTTCGTTCTGCAAGACATGTATTTCCTAAGTGTAATTTTCTATAATCCTAGAGGTCCGAAAGAATTTGTTTTCCTTTATTATTTAGGAAAATTAGTGTGAACCCGGATGGTTGTTGCTCTGCAGATATTTTTTTGTGACTACCTAAACCATGATTTCATGTACGTGTAATGAAACTTGGAAATTGCTTTTATTCTGATTATTTGATAATCTTTTAACTCAGCAAGCAGTTTTTGTCCCTGTAATAATTCTGTGTCATTACTGACGATGTACTTTACATCTAGGTATTATAAGACCAAATGTACAGAAATACTTTCTCTTGCACCTGTTCTTTCCTTGTTTCGGCATCATAGTCAAATAGATGGCTTGAAAGGCAGGATGGATCCAAGTCGGATTTATACTGATAAAAGTCTTTCCTAGGTAAATGCAGACACATGGAGATGGATTGTCAGGATGTGTTTTTAATAATAGAATGTTAGAAGAGAAGAGTGTGTATCCAGTTTCCTGTCTTGTGTGTGTGTGGTAGTTATGTGGGTATGAGTGCCCAGTGACAGAGTTCTCCCTATACTGCCATCAATTCTGGTGAAAGCCCTCCCTTCACCCACTCCTAGGAATGAGCCTGCTTCTCAGTCCACTGAGCTTTGTCTGGGAAATGTTATTTACCCCTCTCCCAGTCCAACTGCCTGTATATTTGGGCTATTAGATATCACCTTGTTCTAAATATTAGAGTTAGGCAGAGCTCAAATATCCTGCACCAGAGACGCCTGTTCTCTGTTGTTAACGCACACTCGGACTGAAAGATGTACTGAAAGAGAAGGTGTTTGGGGCACCTGGCACCCTCAGTGTTTCAGTTGCTTCCATCAGTGCTCATCAAACAGTTGATGAATAGTGGGAAACACCTTGCACTGCTCAACTTAATTATTTTTTTTTCTTGTTTTTTTTTCTTTTTTTTTCTTTTTATGGCCAGAAGGACTTCTAGTTTAAACCTCTATTGATGTCTGTAACAAAGGTGCCTGTGTTTTGAGGGAGAATGAGTGTCAGCTGTGTACATTGCATGGCATGAGCTACAGGAGCTACAGGAAAGAGTTGGAAGATAGGAGAATAATGCAACTAGGAGGCTCCAAGGGTGAGTGCCTTGGAGGAAGAGCACAGTAGTTGTCTTGCTGTAAGTTGCTTTAACATATGATAAGCATATAGTGAAACTAGTTTAAGTCAAATGCCCTCGGTGCCCAGCAGCTGTGTTGCAAGAGCATGGGAAGGAGATAGCAGTAAGATTTGTGTAGGAGGGGCACAAGGGTCATGGAGGATGTTCGAATCCCCTATACTGGCACTCCCCATGCCAGTAAAAAAATTTAGAAGTAGTTTGGTTTTTTTTTTTCACACAGAATTGTGTTTCCTTCATCCATGAGTTTCTCACAGTGTTTACTAAGGCCTTTTGAAGCTGTTACAGTTATGGGAGATTATCTTGTTCCTTTTGCAAGCATTTGGTGTTCAATAGGAGCTGTTTCTTTGTTTTGCTTATATTTCCTCCCTGGTTTACTGCATAAAATACTTTTTTTTTACTGATTGCTGCATTATAATAACTAAAAGTGGCCTAAACTACTAAACTCATTAAAAATCCAGTATCCTGACAGGTTCCAGCTAGTGGAAATGAAAATGGAATAAAATGAATGAAGATGAAAACAATATATAAAAAATAAATACAAAATATTTATACTTTAGAAATATAAAATGAATGAAAATATAAAATGAAAATATATTATTTGGGGTATCTTAAAGGAGTCTCTGTTGATGTTTTCATTGCTCATTGCTTGGTGTCTGGAGAAATGTGTTGGAAAGGAGCAGAATGGCAAAGGTGTTGATGGTCCCAAGTTATTCAGTGCATCAAAAATGAAAACCCACTGCAGAGATACAGAGGGATTTCACAATACTAAGTTAGTAGATGACGAAATGGAAGGTGACAAGCTATTCCCTCTCAGGACACAGGGCTCGGAGCTAATATAGGTAGTTGTATAAAAACTGTCTGTGCAAAGGTGAGCAGAGGGCAAGGAAGTGAATGTAAAGAATTACTAGAAAAAGAGCATAGAGCTAGGAATTGCATTTAGAACAAAACAGAATTTATTGGGCAACTCCTCATACCACTAATGCTCCTGCATCTTGAACATGGTTCTGCTCCCCCTTCAGAAAATAGTACGAAGAGCTCAAGAATGCATAAAGTGCAGTAAGGATGCATAAAGTGCAGCAAGGATGGTCAAAGGAATGCTCTCTATATTATAAGCTGTGAAGTAGACTACAGTCTATGAAAAGGTCTATAAATTCATGGATGGCACAGAGAGAATTAACTAATTAAACTCTTTATCCCGCTATAAAATTTAGACTACATCAAAGGATAGCAAAAACATGCTGTGGAACTCATTGCCACAGAAAACTGCAGATGTCTGTGTAGATGCAAAAGCAATTAATAAAATCATGGAATAAGAATATTCTAGAGTTTTACACACAATGTTATCACCTTCACCAGAGAAAGCCCTTGCAAGTCCTCCCATCTGTGAGTCTGTAATGGAGAGCTATCACCTATAGGGTTACTCTAGTCTAATACTTTCCTTGGTCATCTTACAGGGGTGCAGGTGTTTGGCATCATTATTGTTATATCCTACAGCTTTGGTTGTGTGTCTCTCTCAAATGTTTGATCATAATAAAAGAGATATTTTAACAAAAAATCATGTTCGTATTAAACTATGTAAAAAACACACTGAAGAATGTTACAGATCACATCTCCAATGTGCCCTTTCTACAATTCATTGAACACAAAACTGATGCTTTTTGAGGTTTCTTTGAAGTAATCTCATAAAGGATAGAAACTGTCTTCCAGATACCATCATGAAAGATCTTATGAAAAATCTCATGAAGAAATCTCATGAAAGATAGAAATTGTCTTCCAGATACCATAAGGAGTGATGATCTTAAAAATCTGGAAATGCTTTGGCACTGAAAGAAAAAGTTAGAAAGTGGGGAAAGAAGTGTATATGGATTTGCAAATAGGAAAATTGGTTAAAAATACTGGCCTGTGATTATTTATCCATCTGAGATTCTGGTTGTGTGTCTAATTCTATTTGGGATTCTGTTTCTGTGCTATTCTAATTGGAATAGTAGCTTTTGATTCAGTATATATTATTTAAGGGTTGCAGCAAGTACAGGGCTGGTGTATCAAACTTAACTAAATATCCATCAGAGATGGAATGAATATTTTGTCATTCTCACAATGATGCTAAACACATAGGAAGGATCATATGCAAAATGTAACAAAGCTGCAAAAGAGTAAGATTGTGAATTGCTAATGGGTTATGTGAGAGAGAGATCAAAGATTGGTGAATGCTTCATAAAGATATTTCAGTTTTGTCGGCAAACTTATGGATTGACTTCTGTCAGACTGTTTACTACTCTTTTAGTAAAAAATCTTGTTCTTTCCTTTAAAAGACACTGCTAGTCAAAGAAACATGTAAAACATGTACATAAGAAAGGGACAACAGAAACGTGTTTTGAAGGTTTTTTTGTGGTACAGCAGAAATAGCATTGCACATTTCTTGGGGTACACTTTATTCTAGTTCTGTCCAAATCCTCCTGTTAACAAATCTGTACTAAAGACAAGATGCCAGTTTCATTCTGTCTTCATTCACTCACTCATACAGCACCCAACAGACACTGGACTAAATATTTTCAATCAAATGTTTTATCTACACTTGTAAATTATTAGCTAAATAAGCCATCAGTACCCTGACCTTAAGGAGGGACATCATGTTATAAATATCCAAAGAAGGAAACATTGGAAAGCTTGACAGTGTAAATCAGCTCTCCCATTTTCTCTGACACCCACACATACACATGCGCATGTGTCGTGGAACACATGAAACATTCAAATCCTTAAATTAGTTCAGTATCCATCCTTATATTTGCAATTTTTATACTGTTTATCACCATGAGTGTACACATATTATGGTTTCGTTTTTCTAAATCCTGTAGATAACACATTTTTGTTGCATGTCACTAGTGTAATTTTGGTTTTGTTGTCAGACTTCTAAATGACAGTGAAGTGTCTGCAGTATGCATAAAGCAGTGTCTTGTAATAGACTGCAGGTCTCGTGAGGATTGAAGATGAATACATTTAAAGTTGCAGAATATAGCCTGAAAAATTGTCATCGGTAATCTGATTGGGATGGGTGCATGTACTACTTTTTGACATGCTTGTGTGCATGTTGATGTAAATCTTCCATCAAAACTGGTGACAGTATTATGACCTCCAGTTAGCGGCCCTGCCTGTTACTTAACAAAATGATATTACTTCACGGAAAGAATATCAACAGTTCTGCTCCTACCGGAGAATATATAGAAAACTTGAGGTCTTGAAAAGCAGTATTTCAGTATTGCTAGTAATGTGTACTTATGTTTTCAGAAACACGTGCCTGAGTACCAAGAATTACCTGAGCAGGAATAGGATGCAGGACAATAAATTAAATTTTAGCTACATTTTTATAATATAAACACAGATGATTAGTAAAATATTACAGATGTGCAGATGAAATTAAGGTGTTCTTGATTTTTGTTCACTTATACCAAAATGTCAGAAAGCTTTTTGACTGATACTATTCTTAAAAAAAATTGCAGGTTTAAGAACTTAGGTGCATGGGAGGCATCTCTCTTTGCCATCATAAATTCTAACAGTTTATGTGATATATAATTCATAGACTTATGGAGTCAGGACATTTCCAAGATTAATTATTTTAACAGTAAAACATTGCTACCTTTATTCTGTTTTAGTATTTCACTTAATCTTTCCATCATTTAATGATGTTACTTGCCTTTTGGCTGGATTAAACAGCTCTCTACTATCAAAAATCTCCCAAGCAAGTACTTGTATAGTATAATCAAGTCCCCTCTTAATCTTTGCTTTGATCAGATAGACACAAATTCTTAAGTCTGTCATTGTAAGGCAGGATTTACAGCCCTCTGATTATCTCCTAGTCCCACTATACGACTTTTTTTCTTTTTTTGCTTTGAAGGTGTTTTCCTTCAGAGCATCAGAACCCAAAACAACACTGAAAATACACATGCTGTCTAAAAATACTTCCATACTGACAAGGAATACCATCATTGAAGTCTTGATAGGTATTCCTCTGTTTATATTCCCAGGGATGTTGTTATCCATTGGCTGTAGTACTGCATTGGGACCTTGTGTTTTGTTAGCAGTAATGATGCTCATAGTGTGTTTTTGCAGATGATATCTGTCTTGTTTTACAGATTAGAATTCTTTTATTGAATATTAAAATGCTATTTGAATGAACACAATGTAATGTGTAATGAATGAACACATCTGTAAATGATACAGATGACAAAATTGTGCCTCTGTTTTTCAGTATAGCTCTGTGTCATCTGCAATTTTTTTAGCAATAAACTTGTAGTGTTTCCAGGTCAATGACAGCTGATCTTGTAGTACCCCAGATCAAAATGTACACAACTGCATCTTATAATGCAAAATAATTCACTGCACATTCTTTTAAGTATCACTTGTGAAAAATTGATTTGGTTTTGCATTCAGATGTGATCAATTTAAAGGGTTGTATTCTGTTGCTGCCACACATGATATATGTGTTTGCTAGATGGCTGCTAGTTGGTGGGGCTCTTGAATCAGAATTTTTGAGATGACTCACCTGCATGAGTATTTTGAGAATACTTACCTACTTGAAGTCTATCATATGCTGAAATGGTCCTTTTCCAGTTGTTAGTGATAACCAGTAGAGTGAAATAATGATGACTAAAAAGTCATTGGAAGCCTCTTCAAAATATGGGCGGTGTTTTGTTTGGTTTTGTTGGTTGTTTTGGGTTTTTTTGGTTAAAAAGCTGTTAATGCATAAAATACCTTTCTAAAAGGAATCAAATCCATAGGAAGTATTGTTGAGAAAGGTGCTGTCTTGGCTCCTCGAGGGCTCACCTCTCCTGTTGCTGAAATCAGCGGAGTTAAATAAACTTTTGTCAGCTAAGGATCTGGCTCAGCTTCTGTAGTGAATTTTCCGTTCACCGGGTAAGCTGACAATCAGATGTTTTGAAGTCAATCTTTTGAGAGAAAAGAAAATGCTACTCTGGAGATATCTGTCTCTCCTTTATCCTTCTTCCTCCCACTGCCTCCAAAAATACTCCACTTGCTGTCCCAGAGCGGGTGAAGTTTCAGAAAACATGAGGAGGAAAACAGAGCTGTCCTTTCAAAGGTGCTGCACTGATGAAGATACCCCTTTCCTGAGTGATGTACTCCACTTCTCTAGGCTTTCTTCTCTCAGTCTGTTTTGTCAAACTCAGATGCCCTTATTGCAAAAGAATATTTTCTTCCCTGAAAAACCATTCAACTTGTTTACAGACAGATATTTTTTGGAATTTGGAGATAGGTACCTGGCAACCTGTGGTTGTGGATGAAGTTCTGCATGATGTCAGGCCAAACTCACAATGACGATTGAGTGATTTGACTGATACTGTGGTACAGGAAAAACTATATGGGAAATTTTGTTTTCCTTTCAGTGGAATACCAGTGTCTGCTAAAGACTACAGGCATGAAATACTTGTCTTATCGGAGTGTTTTCTCCTTGCTACCATCTGTGAAAATTTGAAGCTTTAAACATTTGTCACATGCATTTCTGTGTGGGAGGTGTGATACTTTCAGTTTAATAAGTGAGTCTTAGCTTGTTTACAATATATCAGAATTGACTATAATTTGGACAGTGTGCATCTGTTCTGGAAAATGTCTAGTGTACTTACTTCATAATGGAGTGTGATTATGTTTAATTTGATTTCTTCTGCACAATGAAGCATAATTAATATTTAATTTGTAATCCTTTGGTAATACAGTATGAGGCTGCTGTCAATTAATTGGAAGCAATTAATTCATTAGCTAAAAATGATAGTATCACAGGAACAATGAGCATACATGGGCAGTGAAAATATCTGTGGGAGACCAGCAAGTGTAGTTCAAGTCTCCAGGCCACAGATTTTTTTCAGTAGTAAGCAATTTACTACAGAGATGTGCTTGTATTGGTTTTAAAATCTGTTTTGGCATTGTTAGCTCCTCCTTGGAATTCTGACTTTATTTGTGTGTGAGTTGTCATTTGTATTGGAAATTTCCTTCAGACTGCTGAGCATTTGGTTTGGTTTGGCCACTGCCCCGCCTTTCAGGAGACAAGTACTTGAGGAAAGGTTCAGGGAAGGAGCAGGGACAGGCACACTACTGAGGGTTGCTTGATATCTTGGTTAATTCAGGAAACCTTTTTTTCATTTCTGGCTAGAGGTGAGCTTTCCCACCTGAAAAATGGAAAAAACGATTCAGAGAGGGAAGGAGTACAGCCTGAGAAACAGAGCCCTCTACCACCTCCTCCTAACTGTTGGGCAAGAAATTTGAATGGAGTATCCAGGTTAGAGAGAGAGCTGCACGCAGACCTCACAAGGTACCAGTTCTTCAGACAGATCAATTTACTCATCACCTCAAGAAAAGAAGGGATTTAAAATGTTTCTTATGTACTCAAATAGTTAAAGGACTTCATATGACTCACCTGGTGCATTAGATCTAGCTGAATTCTTAAATATAGACATGATAGACTCTTTTCCTATGGTCTGACTTCTCTTCTGAGACTACCTCAGGCCAACCAGTTTGATTCCCTTTGTCAATATTGCAGCAAAAAAGAAATATCTAATGCTATCTATAGGTGTTTCACATGAATAGCCTAATTTATTGATGTGCTCTGGCCTGTGTTATCTTCCCAGGACCACTGTACACAGTGGACACTATTGGCACAGTCAAGAAGTACTGTGATTGTCTTGCTCCTTACTGTTACTTATTTGATGGAGGCTTTCTTTCTGCTTCCGCACATTTGTTTGCATCTTCCAGAAGACCAGATCTTAGGCTGGTCCTGCTGTACTTATACTTTATGGACTCAACATTGCATGTGTGGGATCTACCATGTCTGAAGAGCTGGCCCTTATTGTGACAGCCACTGTGAAAAATTACTTCCTGATGCAATATATATTTTTTGACCTTGGGTATCAAGACCTTTTTCTGTTGAGAACCTATATCTATTCCAAAATAGTTTTGGCCAGTTTATCTTGTCAGGTCAAAATTTTTCCTTGCTTGGAAAAGTCATGGAATATAACTTGTTTCACAGTTAGATGAAGTCAAAGTGACAAGAACAGGCTCTGTGCTAAGCTACGACTAACTTCTAGCTTTCTCAAAAGGATGAGAATAAATACAGATTCACCGTGCTTCCAACTAGTCAAGAGGGACCTGTGCAGCCTGTATCTGTGTTAGCAAGATGCTTAGCAAAATAGGATTGGATCTGTAAAGAAAGAAAACTGAGGTGCTGAGGACTGAACATCCTCAATACATGTGATTTGTGGGGTGTGCTGGGGTTCAGCCTGGCTCTAGTCTGGTGCTGGATGGAGCACCAGTGCCCCTGCAGGAGCATAGAAGGTGGGAGCCGTGTAGAAAGCTGGGACCTCAGTAGTGGTCTGCCTTCCCTTTCAGTTTCCATCTTTTCCAGTCACTTCCTATATTTCTTACCAGTGGGAGGCAGCTGATGTCTAGGATCCAAAACAGCACCATTCTGCACAGCAGCCTTGGAAATAGTTTGTGTTGTGAACAAACAGATGTTCTGTAGAGAGATGTCAAACAGCATCTAATCACATACAGTGAAAGCTCCAGTTTTGTTTTGTCTCAGGATAAGTAAGGCAGCTCATTGCTTCCAGGCCATTAGGCTGGTTGTAATAATTTCCTTTTGTGCCATTTTTCTGAAGTTCTGTGAATCACTAAAATGAGACATCTAAAATCCAGTGACTCTCTAGATGCAATAGTGCAGAGAAGAATATGGGCTAAACTGAGATAACTGAATTTTGATTCCTGTCTACTTACAGTGTTTATTTTTTGGTCAAAGTATCTTTTTTTAATAGATGCACCAAACTATGATTTCCTGTTGATATTGTGTGCCAAAGACCATTACAACTTCAGAGGAACTGTATTGTTCTGCTGTTCTTTTGGGGAGAAAAAGTTCTTTAGTAATTGGCATAATTTGCTTTGGTTAAAATATGCACAGTGGTAGCACAAAGAATAAAAAAAATGTTCTGAAACTGTCTGCACTTCAAACAAACAGTGGTTAGTTGCTCTGTGGAATTTTCTGAAGCGTCCTTGGGTGAAATTGTGTTGTACCAGGAGGAACATTATGACATTAATAAATTATTTGTCAGTGTTGTTGCCAGCATATACATAAATAAATCGTGTTTGTTTTCACTGGGACCAGAAACGATAAAAATCTTCTGTGGTGATGCTATTTTTTATAGCTTTCAGACCTATATTCTGGACCTATATAGTAGTACTTAATACTACCTTAGCCTATACTACTTATAGTAGTATGGGTTTTCAAACTACCTGCATTTTTTGCTTACATTAGGCACTCTAGAAAATACTTACTTATTTTAAATTCCTGACAATTATATTGGCTGTTTCCTAGATTTTGGGTTAGGAGACAGATTTAATAACACCGTCTGTTCATATTGTTTCTCCTTTTATACTTTTGTAATTTATAATCCTCTGTATCTCTTCTGATGCTGTTTACTTTCTTTTCTCTTAAATGCTCAACTTAAGCCTCAAAAATGGCATTATCTTCAGTGGTATCCAGGAAACAGGAGTGGGGACTAATTTGTTAAAAAAAAAAAAAGCAGGATGAGGACAGGGAGGACAATGGCCATCTTGAATTAATGACATTATTGTACATGCAAGGGCATCACCAGGTGAAATTTCAGTTTACAGTGAAGGAAGAATCGCATGAGGAAATACATATAAAATGGAATTTACTTTCTGGGACATACAAAATAAAAGTAAAATAAAAAAAAAGAAAACACCATAAAAGGAAATTCACAGACAGATGAATTCCCTAAATTGTCCTGGTCTAGATTTTTCTTCCCTTTGTTACATCTATATGCAGGTAACTCCCTTAGAATTTATTATTGCTCCTTATGTATTGGAACAGTAATTTAGCCAGCACCTTGCAAAAGAAAGCTAAAATTCTGCTTAGTGCCTTGAAAAAAGACTTGTTATTACACCTAGATAATAATGAAGTGGAGCAGAGCAAATGACTTTTTTCTTTTCTTTTGCATATTTCCTCAATTGTATCATCTCCCCTATATATCTCTTGTCTCATCATCACTAAAATGGAGTTATTAAATCTGCTGGACAACAGTGCTGTTTTGACTCAGGGAGGAATCCTCCCATTGGAAGCAGCACTTCAAAGAATATTTTGTTTGCTTTTCATCTCTTGTACTCTCATTTCTAACTCTTAATATACAAAAGCCACATGAAATTGGAATTATTGCTTATTTTCAAAACATTTTAAAATGTTTTTCAATCTATTTGTCAACCAAGTAAAGGTGTGCCACCAAAATGTGACCTACTTGTTGTAGTTTGCATGGTGGGGAGATATACACCAAAATATCTACACTTTTTATCTACGCTTTTCCCCACCTGCATGTATCATCACAGGATATTAATTTTAAAGAACTTGATCTTGATGCTTGCAGGTGAAACCAGTTAAGGCAACAAGAAACTTTCCTGAACCAATGACTTGAACACAGTACAGGGCAGTGAAATTTAGGGGTAACACTGTACTGTTGTTACCATTTTGAAACAAATAAACTGAAATAGTTCAGTGGTAAAAATACAGTATGGTCTTCTATGAAGCTGGTGATGAGTTCCGCATACACCAGGGTTGTTCTGTGCAAGCACATCAGATGACTGACTTTCAGAACAAAGCATTAATTTTTCAATGTATATCCTCCCTTCAGAAGTTTTGCAGGAAGACTTTAAGGCTTTATTCTATCTACTGCTCAGTAATGAAGGCTTTGATAGAGACAGTCTGACTGAAAACACTGCCATTCGAAGGATATCCTCCTGCCTGTGGACAACTGAGAAAGAAAAGAAACAGCATCTGTATGTGGATTTATACATCCAGGAGAGGGAACAGGGAAAGGAAAGGTACATTTATATATAATTGCGCACATTATTGAGAATCTTACTCATATTTTATGTATATAGCATTCATGTTTCATGCTCATGTAAACATAGAGTTTACATCAGTGGCTGTAAAGGTAGAAAGCTCCTTGAGCTTCACTTGTAGAGTGAAGATAGAAAGCTTCTTGAGAAGCCACTTCAGACACTGAAAGCTATGAGAAGATAACTATGTGAGGCCAGGAGCGGAGAGAGGAGAAATGGAAATAGCAAAGTATAAATATTTCTAAATTGGGTTGCACGTAATAGAACTTCTTCACATGTCCTTGTAGATACTTGTGGATGTCCATGTTCAAAATATTTCATTTTCTGCTTTTGCTTAGTTTCATTTTGACCACTGCAGTGGAAAAAAACCCCAAGGTTAGGTCTGCTTGTGTTTTCTTACTTATACCCTAGTAATGAGGCCTTACAGCAACTTTAAGTAATTCTGATCTCTTAATAAATAAATTTTGTTGTAATAAAAGTAATTCTCTTTAGCAGTTATGTAATTTCTTTAAGCTACAAGGAGCTGCATCCTTTATGTATCTATATCTTCTCTCAGCCACTAAATCTACTGCAGAAACTGTGGCAGAGAATTTGGGTGACATGTCATGTCTGTATTTACAAAAAGTTACTGGTTTCAACAGTGGATTGAAACATTTGAACTACTAGTTTTCAGCACCCCTGCAGTATGTCGTTAAAAATGTTTGCACATTGCCATTCCTGAAGTCTTCCCCGAATTTGTTCTGCATATGTGTCTGATTTCCCTGTGGCAGATTTTTCTTCACGTCTGCTGTCAAGACAACTGTAGCTAAACTGAGGTGGAAAATGCTGTGGCTCTAAAAGTGTGCTGCTTGACCAAAATCTGGTACTCCAGGCAGACACAGCAGGGGAAAAAAAGCAACCAAACAACCAGCCCTCATAAATTTGTATTATGGTTGGATAAAACTTTTAATTAAGAATTTTCTACAGAAACTATATTTTCTGCTAAATTAAAATTTTCAACAGGACACTACTTTTTAAACTTTTTTTTTTTAACTTTTAAGGAAAGATAGTTTAAAAATGGTGGCTTTTAAAAGGGTTTTCCATTATTGCTTGCATAAATCTAGGTCACTGTGGTGGTTTATGGGATTATAGGAGGTATAGTTTGGATAACTCCTGTCTTCATAATTCCTTGTTACCTATATAACTTTATGATGTACTGAGTCTTCTCTGCTATCAGGATAGTCCACAACACAGCATAGAAGATATTTTTTCAAAACTAGTTTGGAACTGAGTTCTGAGATTTCATCTTCCATCAGAAAATTTTCTGAAATCAATGTTTTGCCCCTGTTTCAGGGAAAAATGAGTACTGAATTAATTAATTTATTAAAAATTGGAAAATTATCTTTTTTGCCAGCTTAAGCATGTATATAAAGTTAATTGACTAACTCATAATTTTTTCAGGCAGCTGTAGGAAGCCTTGGCAGGGCATTCACTGGCTTGTTAAAAGACACCGCCAGGAAGCTGAGGTCAAATTTAGGCCGTTAAGTACTGAGGAGGAGGAGAACTAGTCATCTTAAAGCTATAGACCATTTATAAAATCAGACTTTTAAGCTGCTGCCATATAGGTGACATGCATAATCTATAAATGATCTCAGGAAGATACTTTTTACCTACTAACCAATGACTAGAGAAAGTAGAAATATCTTTACCATGAAACACTATGACAAGTTCTTAGGGAGATAAAAAATCTATCCGCCAGACTTGGCAGCCACAAAGGCTTAACTGTCTTAACCTGCTTCAAGTGATGAAACAGTTCATTAACACTGTTGTTTGTATGAAGCATGTCTGTATTTAGTTCTTTATTAAGTTTTTTGCTGTCAGTGGCTCTAAAGCTAGACCTTTTTGTAAATAAAAATGTGAGAAAAATCTCTGGGTTTCCTTTCTTGCACTGCCAAAAAAATGTTTGCATTACCAAAAAAAAAAAAAATGACCCAACAATGTGTACATGCATCACAGAAAGCCAGTTTTACTGTGGGCTGCGTCGCAAGATGTGTAGCCAGCAGGTCATTGATTGATTCTGATCCTTTACTCAATTCTCTTGCCATCCTATCTGGAATACTGTGTCCAGTTGTGGGGCTCTGGTAAAAGACAGACATGGACCTGTTAGAGCAGGTCCAGTGAAGGGTTACAAAGTCGATCTGAGGGCTGTAGCACCTCTCTTGTGAAGACAGGCTGGGAGAGTTGGGGTTTTTCAGCCTGGAGAAGAGAAGGCTCCAAGGAGACCTGTGAGAGCCTGCAAGAGAGATGTGGGGATGAGAGGAGGCTCTTCCAAAAGCTCTTTATTGCATAGATGATGTTACAGCAGTCCTGGGTCATGGGTGACAGAGCCGAACCTAAAAGCTGCCAGCTACAGCTCATAGGCAAGCCTGAAGCCACCTTAGTTCTGGATACAATGCATTATATAGTTTTTCTTTTCTGAGCATCTTATTACATAACAACCAATCAGCCTTATACACAACACCTCTACCATTAACTCTACCCTATCATAACGATTATCATTACCATAGTATGTTACAGTTTAAGCTTAAAGGTTTTTTTCTCTTTTCTTGCAAGGTTTTTTTCTGTTTTCTTGCAGTGGAAAATTCTTCTTACTTGGTAAAGACATCTTTTTTTGTTCACCTGTGCTTTTCCTGGGATTTATCTTTACTTGGTAAAAACATCTTTTTGTTCATGGTCAACATATCCTTTGCTCTAACCATAAAACCTCCTTCCAACTCGACTTAACCTTTGCCCAGTAACAACTGGGTAGCATTCTCTGACTTAAACATCTTTTATTCTTCTACATCAAAACTTGCTCCCATCTCTACTCTGCTTTCAGGTTCCACATTCAGAGAGCCTTCTGCTAAACCTACATATCTGTGAAACTTTCCTCTCAAACTTTCATCTTTCCCAGCAGAGACCCTATAGAAGCCTTTCAGCATTTGTGCCTATCCCATGTTTGAATTGGCTCCACTGGAATAGGACCATCAGCAAAGTATTGATGGTGGATCATAAGAAAGATGGAGAGAGACATTTTACCAAGGTCTTAAATGACAGGAGAAAGGTCAACACTTTTAAGCTGAAAGTGATTGGCTAGAAGGAGGAATTGCTTTTAGATGAGGGTGGTGAGACCCTGGAACAGGTTGCCCCGAGAAGTTGTGCTTATTCCATTATTGGAAGAGTTCAGGGTCAGATTGGATGGGGCTTTGAGCAACCCAGTCTAGTGAAAGGTGTCCATGCCCATGGCAGGGGTTTGAAACGAGATGATTTTTAAGGTCCTTTCCAACCCAAATCATTCTGTGATTCTCTAGTTCTGTGAAATGTTCCCAAATACCCAACTGCATCTAACCTTTGGTGTAGCTTTGCTGTTTTTCATTGGATGGTGAAACTCAGGTGTCATTTATTGGAAAAATAAAAAATGTATTATGCTAAAAATACATAAATTCTTTTCTAATTAGAATTAGTTCGGAATTGATAGAAACATAAGCAACAACCTGAACTGTTCTGAGATAAACACATCCAATTCCATATCCTATTAGGATGTAGAATTTGACTGGAACTGTACCTTTGTACTAGTACATATGGAACCAACATTTTTTTTTTTTTTTCTGTAGCCTTAGAATTCATTTAATGGCATCTGTTAAATTGCTCAACTACATTTGGTACTTTGGTGACTGAAAGTCTGTCTACAAGGAGTTAAAGTAAATGACTTCTATTTATGTTTGGAAGCTTGAAATGTTAGTGGGAATGTCAGCCCTTTTCATTTTGGCATTCTCTAGAGTGAGGCAAGCGATTCTAGCAGCATGATCCTATTTATCTCTTGTCAGCTCCATGTGGTTTCTTTGGTCTGTCTGTCTCTGGGATATTAATTCATAACAGAATTATTTCCTCCTCAGCCCGGCATTTTTGCAGTGTCAGCATCTCCTGGTTCACACTCCAGTACTGTAATTCACGGTGTAAGCACTGCACCTAAGGCATGGTGACATAAAGAGAAATAATAGAAAGCCAAAAGACTGAGATGACAGCACTAAGCATGTAAATAAAAAGTGTAGATAAGGATTCAGGAATTGGAACATGAATAATGGAATCAATATAATTTCCCCCACACTTGTGTTAAGAACAGAGACTTGTACACAGTGCCAATTGCTGTAAAATGCAGTAAAAGAGGGGAAATTCAGTAAAATTACTGTTGTTTTTAGGTCTACACCAAAAAGTATATGTATTTAATTCTTAAATTACAGTAAGTTAAAAGTGCCCTTGAATACTTTGCTGAGAAGGATGTTTCTGCAGAGCAAATTCAAATGTGTAACAGCCCCAAATTCATAGATATTACATCCTTCACCGTGCAGCAATTTTCTCAAGTATTATTGTTTGAGCCTTCTATTATATGTTAAAGCTAATATTTGGTAAAATCAATCTGTATGCAGTACAAGAAGGTAATGTGCACCATTAATGACCACCATCTATCTCATCTTGAGATTCTTTTTCTTTACTGGATAATCTCTATCATTAATGTATCTTAAAGAAACGAGATAAAGGTAGGGTCAGCTCATCACTGAATGTAAATTAGACAAGTCCCGTTGGTACCTATTTACAGTATTTCATGGCCTGGTGCAGCGATTCAGAATTACATTATTGAGCATTAAATTCTTGATAGTCTCTAGTTCAACTCATAAAACTAATATGTAGCAGTAGTTCAATTAATACATTCAAAATACATTGTATATCGATGACTGAAGTTTTGTTTTGAAACTGACAATTCCAAATAGAACTACAGCTATACCTATGTATTTAATATTTTATTTGGCCACCTCTTTCAGTAGTGAATCAGTCAGGAACAGATACTGTTTGATTGTGATCTCTTGGTTTTGCTTATTTGTCTACTTCTCTAATTAGTTTTGAAAATAATTACTGTAAACTTACAATCAACTTGCGCTGATATCCTGAATTCTGCATTTATTTTAATTTTGCCCTTTGTCTTGGTCCAGAAATAGGTAGTTTACTATCGGATTGTTTAGATTAAAGCCTTTAGAATTGCACTTTAGAATGTCACTTGTGAATTTAAAAGCCCATATTCAACCTTAGCCCTTTTTGATCAAATTGGATTTGCTGCTCATTTGCAACTTACATGTCCCTGAAAATGTAAGGAGTCCACTTAAAGGAGAGCCAGCTGAGTTGAAGCTGTTTAATGACTTGTTTGATGAGTTGTTTAAATTTCTGAATCCAAGGAACTATGCTGCTCTCCTTAGCTGACTATCTGATCCAATGTTTGTGACTTTTAGTTACATTTGTCTTTTCTTCAAGCAAGTCTCTACATGGAATTCGTGACATGAATACCTGGTGCTACATTTTTCTTTGTTACAGTTGATAACATCTTAGAAATTATTTCTGGTTTTGCACATTCCTAACATGGTTATATATTGTGACTAGTTCTTAGCTTGTACTGTTTACCTATGTACGTAAGGAATTTTTATCCTGAGAGTAGTCTAGTCATCTGCCAAAGAAAATGCATACAACCTTCCTTAGTAACTTTATATTCACTTTCTTTGAAGCCCTACATATATGACACAAAGCAGTGGAGAACTAGACCTGTAATGCTTGTAGTTTTGTAACAGTTGTTTTAAAATATTTTTACTTCTTTGTTTATTCAATTCTGGTTTTGTTCAGTTTTTCTCTGTGAATGCTGAGGGCTCTCTGCAGACTGTATCACCTAAGCCTGCTGAGAAGCATCTGCTGTGTAGTGACTGATAAGAAAATGCCTCTGTTTCTCCAGAATTATTAGGTTGCTTCCGAAGAACCTGGTTTTACCAGTATACTGTGGTTCAGGAAATCATGCCTAATTTAGGCACACACTTTCTGATATCACTAACTTTAGTGCTACACCTCAATGTAAGTCTTCTGCTGTAGCTGTCTATAGCAGGCAGCTTGCATCTCAGTTTATTTCAAAATCAAAAAGTATATTTCAGTACCTAACTGCTAGCAAAATACTTATGTTCTCTCCTCTCTGGGAGTGACATGAATGCAGGGGCCAGTTAGGTATTTCACTGCTCCTTACATGCTGTAATGTACTCCTTAAATCCTTAATAAAATTTGTATTTGGACCTATCCTTTTATTGGATCCCTGCTGCATATTTTGTCTCAATACTTGTTCTTATTCATAAGTAATAAACCCAGGGAAATACTCTGGTTGCTGGGATATTGTTTACTTCAGTTATGGTATGGTTTTATCAAGATATTTAGTGTAGGTTTCTAAAAGGTTAGAACATAGTTAACAAGATGGTTTGCTGAAAGTTTCAAAACATTGTAAAAATTATTGACTCTTGTAACATGATAATACTAAGCAAGTATTTTAAACTTTCAACCTCTTTTTAAGATTGCATTGACTTGAGACTTCAATTGAAGTTCTACAATTACTGTCTATTACCAGTTTGGAAGAAATAATTCTCAGTTGGACCTATTTCAAGGCTGGAATGGATCCAAGATAAAAACCTTGGGACAGAGTATACACATAAATCCCTAATCTTGTTGGTCAGGTTATTTTAGGGATGCCTAGCAGATGAGTAACATGATGCCTTTCAATTCCCTTAACGAATTCCTGTCAGAATAAATTAAGGACTATCATACTGATATTTTGGGCTATTTTATGGCCATGCAATGCAGTTGTTTAAAAACTCATTGCACAAACCATTTTAAGTGTTATTGACATTAAGTAGTAACCCATGCAGTTACTCAATCTTTCCTGTTAACTGAAGTATTGATTTTGTGAAAAGCAGAATTTACACAACAATTTTCCCATGAAGTTGCCTGTATATGGCCAAGGTTCCAGTCCTACTAACACCAGAACAGTGTGAGTTCTGTACAGGACTGGCTTAAAGGAACTTATGTTTTGAGATTTTGAGAAACATTAATTTTGATCGTAACAGCCTTCTATTCAAAATGTTGTAACAAAATCCTATTTTGATTATATCAGTACCCCTGTGCAGAAGTGAATAATTTATTTATTGCCTTTAATAATTTGTATGTATTAATGCTATGCAATATTAAGAATTGTAAAAGGAATGAAAATGCACTGTAGTCAATATCATACAAGGAGATTGTGCAAAATATTGTCAGGAAGAGAGGAGGGAGCGATGCCATTGAACAGAGGTGACTTGGACTTGTTTCCATAAAGAACTCGCATAAAATCAGGCTCATAATGCCTCACATATGCTGATGTTAGAAGGTGAATGTGAACTTTATTCAGGTAATTTAGATTATAAAATATAATTCAGGTTAAGTGTGTGTTTGCTTCATTTTTGGTTTAACTTTACAAATCCATCTTTAGTGTAGATCCTCCACATATCACCATGTGAGTTGTCCTTATATTGCTCAAGACTGTAAGAATGCCAATTAAGACAGAAAGAGCTGGACCTCCAGAGACTAGTTAATGACCAAGAAAGCATGTTTGTTTCTAGAACCTGTAAACAAACAAAGTAAAAAGCCAAGGCTCTGAAAAACAGTGATAATGATATTTGCTATTAGTATTTCCATTTGCTGTTGTACTCTGGTAAATCTATTTTATGCTGCTTTAAATATTATTTCCAATTAATTGTTTTTTTGTTACCACTGCAAATTCTCCTCTAGTCAGAAGAACTTGGTTCTAGGAAGCACTTCCCTAGTCAGAAGTTGAACCTTCATCTGTTTTAGTAAAAAGCATTTGTTTTAAACCAAAGCATATTGGCTTATACCACCTACATTCTCAGAGGCAGCTTCATTTTGCTATTTCACAGTTTTACTTTCAGGATCTTAGTCTCAGAAATTCTCTGACAGAGACTGGAAGAGTAGCAGATTGGTGTTCCACTGTACTGGAAGTGTTTTGCCCACCTGCAGAGCTCATATGTCTGCTCTTCAAAAGGTAGATTGATCTGGAAAATCAACAATCTACTGTGCTAACCTTTAACCTGTTAACCTTCTCAAAGGTCAGTGCTGGGATAACAGACCAAACTTAAAAAGGTTAGGTTCCACTGTTTTCCCCAAAACTTCAATTTTTCAAGCTCTCAGTCCCCTCTTCCCTGTTTAAGGAGTTCATGAGTGCCATCAAGAGTTCTTATCCATAAATCAAAAACTATACTGCTAATCAACACATATCTTATTTTTAATTTGAAATTCAAATATTATAGTCAAAATATTGTTAGAAAGTAGTTTAAAACATGAAACATGAAAGAAATTCACCTCAGACAGACGTCACACATAAGGACAAGGCTATGTAAGCAGCATCTGCAAGGAAATAGTCATCAGAGCTTGAAATTAGTATTACAAAACTCAAGCTGCCTGAACATTCCTTTTTCTTCAGCTATAAACTGATCAGCTCTGAGTAGGTTCACTACATTAAGAAAAGACTCATGAATGAGACTAGAGGCCACACAAAGTCTGGAATACAAATATATGAGTTCCTCTCTTTCAGCGTCGCTTCTCTTTTTGGCACTTGCTGCACTATTATTTCATGACTGTTATTCCAGGAAGCAGTAGTCACTTACTCACTTGGCCTACCTTAAACATAAATTTCTTTTTGCAGCCACAGTCATCAGCTCTTGAAAGAACTACCAATTAATAAGGAAGGCCTCTATTGTGGCAAAAATCTCCTTGCAGTAGGAAAGTTTACTGTAGTGCCTGCATTGCCCAGGAGAAGAGAGACTGATGGCAAATATTTTCTTTGCAATTTTTTCTTGTAGCTGATCTCTTCTGTATCCAGTCAGATTCTTTTGCTTTATTGCACCCCTGCCCAGAAGTACTTCAGGATGAAGTATAATGGATATGGACCCCATTTTTACCTTATATTTTGTATGTATGTTATTCAAGCTGACCACAGTGCTTATAATTATTTGAAAATGCCTCAGAAAAAGTATTCAGACATTCTCAACAAACGTATGACCGAAGTATCTTACAACAGTAAGAACAAAAAGTGTCAGCATTTCAAATTTTGCTTGTCAAAAATGTCATCGTATATTACTTCTCTTTCTCGTCTTTTGGGGAATTTATCCCCAGACTATCTAGGGGAAAAAAGTTCTGCCAGTAACACAGGATCCATTCCACTTTTGACTGTCTCTATGCCCTGGAGGTCATTTGATATTATTGAAAGCTAATATTTGTTCCAAACTGGCACTGCTGGTGGCATCAAGAAAACTCTACTCTCTTGATTACTTTCTCTCTTGAAGGACTTAAAACACTGACTTGTCTCTACACTCTATTCAGCTCTTAAAGAAATAGGATTGACTTATTGGTCTTATTGCAAAACGAATCTTTTCTATCTTCCTTGTTTTGAAGCGAACTGCTTGCATTTGTTTAATGAGGAGACAGTTCTGTCACAAAGTTTCCATAAGAGAAAACATAATCTTTTTTATGAAACAAATGAAAACAAATCCCTGATAAGGAAGTGCATCTGAAGCATAGCTATTTTGTACCTTGGTGGTCTGGCCAAATGATGTGGGGTTTCTTTGGTTCCACATTGACTAAAAGAACAATAATTTATTTGGTTTAATGATCATCTATTAATTATTATTTGGGTCTGTTAATAGACCCAAAAAGGGTCTATTTCTCTATTTTCTATGGATAAATTTTCACTTGAGGTTTCAGTTTTATCTCATGGTAGTCATATAACATTTTGTGAGAAAAACAAGAACTCAATCTTTTTTGAGACATAAAGAGAGATACATGTAATGGGAGGACTCTAAAAAAAAAGGCCAATAAGAAACGTAGTGTAAAACCCTCCGAAAACTTCTGTTGGCTGTTCCTCTTGCAGACTGAAGGCATGATAGCAGCAGAGTTCACATACTTCTTTCCAAAGCACTAATTTATTCTGCTATCTGGAAAAAGCCATGTGGCTTGTGCTGTCTTCCCAGAGGTACCTTTGCATAGGAAGGCAGGGCGGTGCAAACTGTCATAGCCAGCCATGCTACTTCCAGGATGGATATGGGGCTGTGCCAGGTATTGTCAAGCCTGCAACAGATTTGAGAGAACACAAGGTGAAAAAGTATGTTGGAAAAGTAAATGAAAATGTATCATATCCACACCAGATAAAGAATCCAACTGTCCCACGGAGGACACCCGCTTGCTCCTCATGGCTGGCAGGGTTTCTTTCACTCCTGAGTGGTCTGTTAATAAGAAGGAGTTCTCTCAGCCCTAGGGAAGCTTCCTGGCAGTGTGATAAACTAATGCCAAAGTCTTGTTTTCTTTTAAGGGGGATAGAAAAATACTTTAAAAAATTGCAGTTGCGGTCTAGTTCAACAGCTCAGTTAAAGACCAAAGCCTGATCAGTGAAGATTTCATAACTATCCAAAACTATAGCTTTTTATTTATTGTTCTGTTAGTAAATCTTTGGTTAACAAGAATTCTTTGTGGGCTTCTAGGTCCAAAACCAATTAACACATCTGGTTGAACTTTCAACTGTGTTTTTCGTTATCTAACAACATGATTACTTCAAAGATGAATGTGGTTCATCTGAAATTTTCAGAGATTGAGTGCATTTTTTCATCAGCTCAAAATGCTTATCACAACCTCCCCCTGCAAAAACATAGCAAACTGATACAATTCTGACAAAAAAATATAAAAGAGTAAAAAAGAGATATAAATTTTACTTCAAATTTAGATGCATAGTATTTGTCTTTGCCATTCCAAGTTTGGTCAGTTGAAACATATTTAAAGTGTGCAGAACATGGAGTAAGCTTTTCTTTTGGAGTTCTTGCTGCTGTCATTCTTCCTGAAATCAATCATCCAAGCTGCAAAAGAGGGCAGGAATATTTGTACTATTATCCTAATAAAACCCTAAACAGTTTTTCAAGTGGCACCTTCAGCACAGCAGTGGCTCTCCTTTGTGCTATTCCTCCCCTCTGACCACAGCAGCTGTGGAGATCTCCAACCTCAGCAAGGGTTTGGGCTGTGCTCTGCTGCTGAGGGAAGATCTCAACATCCCTCAACCTGCTCAGGTTGAAATCAATGCTGAGTTGAACAGTTTGCATTAGGTCATCTCCAGAGTTTTCTTCCAACCTAAATTATTCTATGTGTTCATGAGAAGTATAAAAATAGCAGAATATGTAAAAGTCATTAATTTGCACTGTTACTTGTCTGGGGTTTTATTTGGAATAAAGGATCACATGTAGAACGGTTAAATTGTGGTCACCACAGAAAAGAGTAAAAATCCAGCAGCTTTAAGTGCTAGTAAATGATCCCCCTCCAGTATAATAGGAAATGTAAAACTGGATATGGAAAAGTGGAACTGGATTCCTGCAAGAGGGAGATCTCCTGCCAGTTCTGAGATACAATCTTTGGGGAAATTAAAGAGATGACTCAGTGTAAAGCACAGTGTGCCTGTAAAACCAGTAAATCAAAAAAGACAGTGTCGCAATCCATTCTTTTTTCTCTTATCTAGCAGAGGATTTTGTTTTCATTTGCAGTACAGAACAAGAGATGGGATTTAAGTTCACAAATGTGATGGATTACTGACTGAACAGGCTTCAAACAAAGATGAGAAAATGTTCTTTAAACATTGCAGGAGATAACAGACATGGCGATACTTATTTTTAGAGATTTTGTAGATCATCTTCATTGTCGTGTTAATGTTAAAATTTCTCACTAGGTTGACACTTTTATCATAAATATAACTGTGAAGTTTTCTGGTTCGTAAATTTTGAACTGAGGATGTAAATGGTATAAGCGTCACAGACGGGGATGGCCAGAAGGGGATGATACAAACTTAATCTATATGTAAGAATGCAGTACTTTTATCTAGATTGAGAGAAATTGGAAAAAATATGAAAATGAAATGTTATGGAGCAGTTCGGTTTGGTAGATAATTGATACTAGCAAATGAAGATCATTAATTTTTAAAAAATTCTCTAATCTTATTTATTTTAACAGTATGTATTTGACAGATAAATATGATTGATGTAGGTGCTGGGGATCTCTGAAAATCCTACCAGACGTTTGGCAGTATGATTTGTATTTGAAATGTTGCTTAGGTATATTAAAACTAATATTAAATCAGAGTACTTACTACTGTATCAACTTGGGAGTCTTTCTGTTACTAGAAAGTCAGTATGAACAAGAATATGTTGTGGAGGGCTGATTTTGGCTGGCTGCCAGCACCCACCCTCAGGAGGACAGAAAAAAAATAACATGGACAGGATCATAGGTTGAGGTAAAGACAATTTAATTAAAACAAGCAAAAGCCACATGTGAAAGGGAAGAAAAAAAGAAGACATTTATTTACTATTTCACTCCAGCAGACAGATAGATGTCCAGTGAACTTCTGGGAAGTGAAGAATTGGTACACTTTCCAATTCCTTCAGAAGGCAAACACCATAACCCTAAATATCCCTCCCTTCTCCTTCCCACCCTCCCTTTTATGACAGAGTACGATGCATACAGTGTGGAATATCTTTTGAGTCAGTTCAGATTGGGTGCCCCAGCTGTCTCCCCTCCAAACCTCTTACCTGTCTACAGCCTGTTGGCCTTCTGAGTGGTGGGTTGGAGGGACAACCCTGATGCCGTGTGAGCACTGCTCAGCAATAGCCAAAACATCAGTGTGTTACCAACACCCCTGTAGCTATAGATGCAAAGCACAGCACTGCATGGGCTACTAAAATGAAAGTAAAGTCCCAGTGTGGGACTCCCTCAACCAGGCCCAATGTGTGTAACAAAGGAGATGTGCAGTGTTATGTCTGGTTTAAAGCTGTATTTAGATATGCATTCACTTTTTTGTTCACAAGAGCATGTGAAAAAGACATTAAAAAAAAAAAGTAGGCAATATATCTGACATATAGCTAGAAAAATATTTATTTTGAAAAATAATATAAGTTTAAGGTAAAGTGTCTATAAATGTTAATTACAAATGAGATTTTAAAGTCCTGAAATAGGATCATTTAATCATAATAATTCTCTCTTTGTAGTGACTAGTTTCTATAGATTAGGTCTCACATTACTTTATTGCCTTATACCTTCGTAGTGGTATGACCATTGCTGCTTGAAAGTGAGCTGTTTACTATTTCTATATTCTCCTTTAAAAGACCAAATATTATTGTAAAAGCCTTAAGATACTTGGTTTTACCTGAAGAATTACGTGTGATCTTATCTGCTTCTAAGTATTCTCATGGCTTCAACTGGTTTCAGAATGCAGGGAGAGTTTTTGCACTGTTGGTCCTGAGCAGAGAGGAGGGTTTAGGGTTTAGCCATTCAGCAGCCTTCTACTTCTTCCATTCATCAGTGTAGAATATCAGTTTAGTTACAAAATCTTCCACGTAATCAATAAGTAAACTCAGGAAATACTGTAAAATACATTGGTGGGCACATCCGAGGTAACGATTTCAAGATGCCCATATTAAGGACCCCATTTGCTTTAGCTAGTAACATGTGGATGATAACTTTCATTCAGTATAAAACTCTTTCTGGATCAAATTATCATTGAAGAGTAGCATTTTGAAATGTTTTCCACACTGAGCATCAGACAAAGATATTTACTCCACAGTTTATTTAATTATATCTGTCTTGCTGTCATCTTTTCAAATTCAGATTTAACATAATATTTTAATAAAATCTTAATTGAAGTTTGCTCATTCTTTTAAAGGTTTCTTATTGACAGTGGTTTATAATGTAATCTTTTACATGATTTGGAAGTTTATTTTTCAATTTTATGTATAAGTTTAAGGGTAATTTTTTTCAGTTAGAATGGTATTTTCCACACTACATGTTTTAGCTGAAGTCACTGGTTTTAGTTGCAGTTTGGGATGTGCATATAAGGAATGTTAGACCTTCACTCTAGAAATCAGAACTGTGCCAGTCTTAAAATATAAAAAATCCATATTTGGTCATATTTCATAGTTTAAGAATCCAATAAAGATGAGTTTGCATTTAACTAACTACTTTTACATTTAATGGAACTGAAATCCCCAGATGATTCATCTGATTCAGAGGTTTTCTTGCATGTTAACAAGGTAAAATAACAGGTAGACAGCATCACTGTGTTATCAGCGCTCTTTAGGTCACAAATCTAAATGACAGCACCATACAAAATGCTCTAAAGAAAATTGACTCCATCTCAGCCAGACCCAGTGCAGATGTTTAAGTCAGGTGTTTAATTATCAGATGAGTTAAGTCTGTAGTGTGCTTATTCTTCTCCATTGATTCTGAAGAGAAGTGGACTCTTCCAGGGAATCCTGGAATTACTAGCTGAAATTGAGATCTTTTTAAAGTCTGTAGCTGAGATGAAACTCCACAGTATTTGTAACTAACTGACCTTAAATATGTAGCCAAAACCATCAAAGCTTAGTGTCTGGGTGTCAAAAAGACATGTGCATACTCACTCTCTCTCTCTTTCTCTCTCTCTCTCTGCATTGTTTGAAGGTGCACTACTCCTTAGGGAAAATTAGGAGAATATTCTTTTCAATGAAGTTCAGACCACAAATTGTGGTCAGGCCACAAGTTTTCTTCATTTATGTGTCTCATAATTGGATTAGAAGTGATAGTGACAGAGCAAAAACCTGAGCAATGTGTGGTTCTGATATGTCTGTCCTCTGATAACTTACTTTCAAGACATTAAAAGAAGACTGTATTGTAAAATGGAAAGTCTGCAATAGAGAGCTGTTGATTTGAGGGTAAAAATCAATAAAAACCCTCTGTCACTTTCCTCTCTGTATTTCAATGATAATTTTATTTAAAAAACAAATGCTGAGTATTGTAGGGACCAGAAAATAAAGCAGTCAGTACAATACAGAGAAAAGTTATATCAAGTGTTGGACTGGTATCAACCATTGGATGGTTAAGAAGTCACAGCAAAGGTGTTTGTCAGCCAAGGAGTGGAAGAACAGGCTGTCTTCTTTGCTGTGTTTTCCATGTGAAACTCTCTGCTGCGATTACATGCCAGCTCCTGTCAAATGACTGGCCCTGGACACGGTTGTTCTTTATATACAGTGTTCAAGTAATACGGTAAAGAAACAATCTCCTCAATTTCATAATTTGTATGTTGCTTGAAGTCTAGTTCTTTTCCATCTGCTCTGCAATCTGCTGCTGATAGTACATTATGAGGGAAGCCAGCCAAATCCTCTGACCAGCCCCTGGGTTGTCAAGCCTCATTTTCCTTCCATTTCTCCTCAAAGGTACCTGTGAGCATGGTAAATAATTTTTGTTTAACAACTCTAGTTTCTATAACTCTGTCTGCCTTTATAGACTGCAGCAAGACTGATTTACACCAGTCATGTTAAATAGATTCAAAGCCAAATATACATAACTGAATCATGGGATCATAGAAGGGTTTGGGTTAGAAGGAACCTTCTAGATCATCCAGTTCTGAGACCCCTGTCATGGGCAGAGATGCTATGCACTAGACCAGCTTGCTCAAAGCCCCATCCAATCTGAAAGATAATTTCTGTTTACACCTGTAAGTAGTTTTAAATAATAACTTTTACATCTATGACAGTTTACCAATTAATTTTGATTTATCCACAGAATATTGATTATATGTCTACAGGCTGTAGAACATGGATAATGTTTTAGAACAAACCATTTGCAGAGAAAGTGCTTCGGAAGATTCTTATTTAGGGCTTGTTTGTAGCCACATGAGATTGTAGTATCCCTTTTAAAGGATGTGGTTTACAATTCTTTTCAGATCCAGCTCAAATTCTCTTCAGCTATGATCACTGAGTATCTGTCAGCAGAGATTCCGTGTCAACATTTCTTTGTTCTCTCCATTCCAATTCATTAATTTATGGCATGTTTTTTGTAGTTTTCTGGCACTTCATTATTTTAAAATAAAAACCTCCAAATTGTTTTTATCAAATTCTCAAGGAAGTTTAGTAAGTTTAAGAATGACTAATATGCAAAGTTACATAATCTGCTATTACTTACAAGTTTTTACTAAAATTTACTTAAATATTTTTCTGTTTCTGCTTTCCCAGTTGGACTGCTGTTTACAAGCAGAGTCTATGTGTGTTTTAAAACAACTGCAAATTGTCCTATTTTCCCCCTTTCTGAATAGCAATAATAGTGCAGTTACTTGTTTGTTCATTGTGACAATGCTTTTAAACTTCTCTGTCATCCCTACAGCTGAAACAGATAGAAAGTACAAACTTTTGCTGAAATTCACGGAAGTTTTAAAATTGTCAAAGCACTTGGTTAAAATGATAGAGTTCCAGCTACATTATTTTCTTTAATTTTGTTTATATTCTGTTGATGGCATGAACAGTTCTCTTTTTTTTTTTTTTAAGTGAATATTTTTTGTCTTTGAACTTCTATATCTGAGACTATTGCTATGTATCTGTCCTTTTCCCTTCTTAGCCTTATAAAAATGTCAAAAATGGGCATGGACGTGTGTAAGCCATGGCTCTTTCTGAAGAGTACAGCCAGTGCAGCATTACTCAAATCCATTCTTACCAGTATCTCACCAAGTTTAAAAGCAAAACATTATTTATTTAAAAGCAGATGTTTCACTGCATCTTTTTTTATTAAATTACTAATCAACCTTCACCTTCATAAATGTATTGCCTGATATATTCTTTAGTTTCTGTTGCTTTTTCAAATATGTTAATATTAATATGTTAATAATCTCTTATTTTCAAATTTTTGTAGCTGAAATATCTGAAATATTCTGAAACATTCTGAAATACCATACCCCAAACAAATTATCTGTATTTTAAGATAAGCATATCTACAACACTTCTTAAGTGCCCAAGGCCACTTATCTTATTTATGCCCCTGGGCACCTGTTCTATCTCGCATTTTGGCACTTTTTACTGTAAAACTATTCTGATATCATACTATATAGGCTATATGGAGTGAATTGAATACGTCATTTAATGTACCAGGACATAGTACAGTGTTGCAGATTAGTTGCAGAAGTTCAGTACCCTATTAAAAGAAATGCTTAAAAGCAGCATGGTTCTCTTAACTTGTCATAGGTTCTCCTAACTTGCTTCATTATCCACTAAAATAATTTTCAACAAGCAATTCACTTAGCAGTACGAAAATATCTTAATCCTCTCCTGCAGTATCAAGCTGGCATGTACGAGGCAACCCTGTGTGTCAATGCATCTGTGAAAACAACTTATGCAGCAGTCATGGAGTTGAAATGGAAGCATAAGCAGCTGCATATAAGCTGCAGTGCGTGTGTGTGTGTGTGGTGGGGACAGGTAAGGCCGTGCTATGTGTGAATGGGTGAGCACAGAATTCATCTGTTAGCACAGAATTAGAAATGTTCCTGCAACCTACCCTTGGCTGAGTATTGTAGCCTGTATTTGCAGCAGAAAAGTGCTATATGCACTTTGCAGACTTTGTTTTTCTTCTTTATGACTGAACAGAATATATATTTTTATGATACACATTGCACATGAATAGAAAAAATCCTGGAAAATTTGTAAAAGATATCTCATGGACATAATGAATTTGAAAAATCAGTTAGTTTAATTTTTCTTTCAGGCACCTTTTATGCTTTTCCTCAGACTATCCTGTCCATCATAAGTGCCTAGTAGCGGAATCTGTAGGGTTAGTACATTATTTTCATGAGGGCACTTAGGTAATGATGGAGAAAGTTGCACATCTGAGGGAAGAAAGCTGGGTTCAATTCCCTACTTGTCCATTTGTTGTCTCCAATTTTGTTTGTCATTTAGAGTTTGACAGACACAAACAAAAATGTAGGTGTAGAAATCCTGTCTTTTAAACTTGCTGGAGGTATGTGCCAGCACTCACCAAAGTTTACCTTTACCCAGGGGGGCTGCATGCCTCCCATAGAGGAGGTCCTTAATGCTTTTGATTTGCAGATCCCTAAGATTTTCCCAGTGGAGATGCAAACTCTCACAGCCCCTGGCAGTAGGCCTGTCACTATGATTTACATTTTGCCACTCCTTTAGATGTAAGCTGTTGGCCATTTTCATATATGACATCACTATGCCATAAAAGAAAAGAATCTAAATTAACATCCTGCTTTGAATTGCTGTTGAATCTGTTGATTGTGAATACAGCCT
Source organism: Donacobius atricapilla (assembly GCA_013397315.1). Lineage (NCBI taxonomy): Eukaryota > Metazoa > Chordata > Aves > Passeriformes > Mimidae > Donacobius > Donacobius atricapilla. Next base: position 1,160,541 of record WBMY01015129.1, on the reverse strand, counting down.
AGGAAGATTAGCATCATTAGGCAAAAGTTAACCTGCATGAATACCACCTGATCTGTAAAGAGAAGTGCAGACTCTATTGGACATCAAGTACTTAATGCTTGGTTTATTGGAATAAGATCCACAAAAACCCACACAGAAAACTCCTTCAACTAGCAGTAGAAACAGCTACATTAAGAACAAAAATATGTTAAAGATCCTGTCCCAATTTGCCTAGGCACCTTAAGTTGGACTGTAGTTGTGATCTAATTCAAACATCTTTACTGACCAGTGGCATCCATTCTAAAAGTGAAGGAAAGGGAATATTTTTCTTATATGTGAAAGATGATATTTATACAAAATATGGAATACATAGCCTCAGTTTCACCTCACCTAACAGAGTCATGAAACACATATCTCTTGTCCTCTTGTATCATCGTCTGTTCATATTGAGAATGACAGTGAGTTGCAATTCTCTAACTTTGTAAAGCATTAAACCAGTGTCCCCTGGCATAGGGACTGGATCTCATGTGTACCCTACCATTTAAGTTACATATGTCTTCTACATTAACAGACAGAACTGAAATTGCTGCATTTTTGAATGGGGCTTGTCTTAAAGGCAGGCTTGCAAAGCTAGAAACTAGCTAGCCCGTTCCTGTGGACAGTGAGGAGCTCCTGTGTATCCCAGCAGCAGAACTTCTAATGGCTTGGGAGGTCTACAAGCAAAGTCCCCAGAGAAGGTTACCCAGCCCTCAGGCCTGTAGACTGATGAGCAGAGGTTTTCAGAATTACAGTTCTGCTGCCTGATTTCAAAAAAGCATGAATAAATAAGTTACCAACCAGTAATGCTCAGTTACAGAATCAGTCTATCAGTCTCAGGTGTTCTGCACTGTGCCATGGATCTGCCAAGCTGGTTTTGTTTCTCAGATTTTTGTGTCTTGGAGATATGCCTGCTGATCCTCTTGTGGTTGTTACCTCTTTGATGTCTTGTCAAGCAAAATCCCTGGTTCAATGCCTCTTAATTCTCTCAGTTCTGGTGTCATAGATCTTTTATCTGTATGTCTAAAGCATGCACTGGGGATGGTTAGGGACTGGATAAATAGCTGTTGTGCTCTCCATGCTGTTTGCTGGTAGCTATGCATTATGCCATATTCATTATGATGTGCCAGTTTATAAGACAGCAGGTCTTGCTGTCTCTGGGCACCTTCCAGTTCCTCATGGCTCTGACTTCAATTCCTAACATTAGAAGACTAGCTTTTCAGCTGAGTGAGGTGCTTCCAAGTGTCTCCTTTGCCATTCTGTCATTTTAGAGTGACAAATACAGATCAGGAACTGTATCTGCAGTCTTTTATGTATGTTTTCAATTATTCTGACATTCTCTGCCTCTTCTAAATTGAGAGTAATGGAAGCTCGTGGTGCCACATCTAAACATGTACTTTTTTTGCAGCCTGTGTGATCTCTGTGCGTTCACTTGTTTACCAATGTCAAAGCATTTCACTTTGTCAGATGCACCGAGGAAGATGAGTTCTATATAGGTAATCAGCTATTTAGGGGGAAGGCCAAATAATAAAACCACCTCAGAAAAGTGTATATCGGACTGCAAAACATGTACAGACTTTTTTGTTACTCAACATAAAAGGTATCTGGGCCTCCCCTCCTTTTTAAAGAGCATGAAGTTATCACTCTCTGTGGGTGCAGTTCTTGTTGGCTCTGTACAGAACATGCACTGTGGGCTGCATGCCAGCCCAGTGCCTTCAGTACTCTAGACTGTCTAAAGGACCAGCTGAAGCTTAGTTAAGATGCATCAAGGTTGCTAAAATTGCTTTAAATGGCAACTAAAACCACCCCAAAGTGTCTATGATCCCATTGCTGTCCCTGGACACCCAGGGTTCAGGTCAGATGCGTCTGGATTGTCAGTTAAGTCACAGGCCTCAAAAGAGATATAGAACTCTTTGGATTATCATCTGGAGACCAAGTTATGTCACATCACTGGGAATCACTTGGTCACATAGGTTTAACAATGCCTTTTAATATGTGAACTTGGGTTTTTCTGACATGCTAGCCATCAAGAAGTAATGTAAGGCAAGTAAATCCTTGACCCAGTCTGACCAAGCTCCATGGAGAGTTTGACTTCCTGGTTTACACTTACATGTAAGTGTTTCTATTCAAGCTATAGCCCATTCTTAGATCCTGTGATGGTCAAGAAAACACAGTCATGACATGATTGGTTTTTTCCAGTGCTTGGAACAGTGTTGATAGCACCACAGTGATTTGTGCATCTTTATCCGATGTAAAATTTAAAACCTTCCATTTGTTTTAGACTGTCATTTTACCAGTGTCACCCTTTGAAAAAATGCTCTGATACTTGCCCTTGAACAAAATCTCTGGGCTAGTGTGGTTGTCTCCCTCTTTATCCATTTTGTGCGCACTGTGGCTAACTCCAGAAACTGTTCAAATACACTGGGCTCATATGTCTTTTTACTGACTCGTGGTTATTTACATACCTTTTGTGTCAACATGGATATAGACACGATTTTTTTTAAAATCTGTTTTAGAACTGTGTTTGTCCAGTCTCCTTTGTCTTTTGATTCTCCATTTTTGTCCTATTCTGTTAAAAGGTTGCTCTACCTTCCTTAGACTTTGGCCTGCAAAGAGCAGTTTCCCTGGAGCTGCAGCTTCTAGTCTTACTGTGAAAGGCTCCCAAATCCCAGTCACAAATTCATCCTTTATCTATAATATTCACAAGTATTGACTCCTCAGATTTTAATTATTTTCACTTATCCTGTCTGTTTCAGAAGAGCTTTTTTACTATGGGCTTTATCTGCTGTGTTTTTTCACTCAGTGTTTCCTTAGATTGTGCTGCTCATGCAATATGCTTGTGCCTTGCTGCAGAATACACTTATGGTGAAGTAAACAGAAGCCTTTTGACAAGCTATACAAAATCTGGGCTGACCATGACAGTTAACTGGAACCCAGCAGACATTAGTCCTCCTGCAAGGTGCAGACATGGGTCCTAGCCAGGAAGAAGACTAAACAATTGAAGAAAACTACTCTCATCACTAGCTAAAGCTAGAAAAAAATGTGAGGATTTTCCACAACAGAATTAATTTTACTTTTGGTACTGTTATAATATATATCCTGCTAGTATCAGGAAAGCATGTCTTTTTTGAATGTCTAGTGTAAAACCTGAAAATGAAAACTGGAGGGTTAGGTTTCTTTTTTATATATATATTCATTTTTAGCAGCCCCAAATCCCTATTTTAAAATAGTCAATTTCTCTTTGTGTTTTGAAAGAAAAATAATACTGCAGAGAGCATAAAAGACACAGGGTGTAATGCTAACAGTTAATGAAATAGTAATGTATTTCATTACTGTTTCTAATAAGATGACAATGCTAAAAATATTCTTCCTGTTCATAAAAAGTTGTAGCTGTATTTTAATCAATAAATGCACTTAAAACATGCACAGATTATATTCCTAACAGTTTCTTTGTAATAATATGCTATTTTGACACTAACTGAAGGTTTGCTAATTTGCATATTTAATTCAGGCATTAATTACTTGTAGACTGGAATGAACAATTTATAGGCTTCTTTGATGCTTTCATGTTTGAAATGACAAAAAGAACTGTTGGGAAGATGTGATACTTTCAAGGTCTTTCTGTGTATTTAAGTGTTGTATCCAGCTCATTCAGCCTTATTAGAAGCCTTCTGACGCTTCTCACATTCATAAAAACAAGTGATTACACTGACAATTTCAATTTCCATTAAAAAGAATTTCCATTATGTCTGGGCTGATTGTCAGGTAATACCTATACTCAGGGATCAATGACCTCTCAGCCTTTTGGTTAGCCCTCCTTGTGTCCAGCAGCCTGCCAGGGTGGCTGTGGCAGGCCTGCTGTATGTGCCAGGGCTATGGCAGTAGCCCAAGTGGCCTGTTTTTTGGGGGTGTAATGCAAGTGTTTGCTGATTGTACGCCTGTAATCATGTATAAAGCATATGAGAATGTGTAGTGCATATAAGAAGAGGTGAGAACCCTGGGAATTTGTGGGATTTGTGTGTGTTTCCTACTGATGGAGAAGACTAAGATGTCCCTTGTATTTGAGGGCCGTTCCTTACAAATGGCACTTATTGCTGTGCCTTCTTTGTGAAGAAGACACCTTCTTAAGGAAGGAGTCTTCCTTGAGTATTTTCTGCCTTCTCAGATGCTACAAGAATGGCATGCCCAAGATGCAGGAAAAAAGGAATTCCAAATCTTTTCCAGTTCTAAAACATCTAAGAGAATATATCTGGGAGGGGTGTGCTTGCCTGTTTACAGTCTTCCTTTGTTTCTGCTTTTGCCCTCTCTTGGAGACAACATTGAAACAGGTAGACTTTAGGCTGACCCTGTCCTTAGGTTCTTACATCCTTATGTATAACGTGGTGAATTTAGGATAATTTCTGGTGAACTTTTAACTACATGGAATATTATTAAAAATATTTTGGAATTTCTTTTTTTTTTTTTTTTTCAGCAGAAAAGCAGAGCCAGCATTTATTTTCCGTTCAACAGGAAAAATAAACAGATGGCATTTTTGTTAGTGACATACCAGCTGAAAGGTCATAATGTGTATAATGAAAAGGGCTGTTACAGCAGGACATTTTTCATGTGTCATGAAATTATTCACTGATGATAGTATTTCTGATCTACAACATATTAAATTGTCTCTAAGAAATTATACCATGCTGTACATGGATTTGTGCTAGCATGACCTTCCATCTTGATTAGATATTTAGATTTTACCAGAACTGGCCCAGAGAGGGGAGTCAGTTTGCACTGGTCCAGTTACAGAGATATGGTCTGTATAACTCCTAGACACTGCAATATTTGGTATGTAATAATGGTAAGATTTGAATAATGGATAGCACAATGTTTAAGGACACTTTTACATGTGCCTGTGTCACTTATGTGCACTCTTAAATAGGTATAACATTACATAAAAAATGTTTACAAGTGTCTTGAAAACAAAGACATCACTTGTGAAGTTCAAATACAGTTGCCATTCATATACATTTACCATTGTTATTTGCTCTTGAAGAGAGTTGCCTCTTGCTGACCACTATAAAAGTCTTTTAGAAAAGGATATCAGTATATGAAAATGTATGGATTTTTTTGGAAAGGTTTTAATCTGGAACAAGCAAATTTTACTTCTTAATTGTCCTTATAGCGTCTTGGTGAACTTGAAGTCAAATTACCAAGTGAGGTTGTAAATTCTATCTGTTGCATTATTTAAGCAGAATGGAAATGCTTCTTTTGGATTTAAGTAAAACATATCTGTGAAAATAAATGTTAAAAAGCTAGAAACAGTGACATCTCACTGAAATTTTGCAAAAATTGCTTGCAGTGATGTGTTAAAAATGTGGTTTTATAACTGATATAGTGAAAAGTCAAGCAGCTCAATTATCTTTTTAGAGATGCCCTGAAGATTTTTATTTTTCATGGTGATTTTGCAAAGTCACTGATTTGAAGAATGTTGTACTTCTATTTATATAAGGAAAAAAGATAAAAAGCATAAAACATTTTCTACTTCCAGAAGCTTTACATAATCCTAAAATCTTTGCCAATTGTTATTTTAGCACCTTCAAAAGAGACATGGACTTGAAAATCAGATGCACGTTCCATTTCTAATTGGAATCGACCCATATAGGTTCAGTTCTATGTCAAGGTTCAGATCTAGCCGAAAAGTTATTATGAAAGCAATGAGAAGTCTCTCACAGATAATAATAAATTTTTTCACGAATGCAAGTTCTTTGTAATTACATTGATCAAATGTGCATATCTTACACTTGTGTTCTTGTTTCCACAGTGCATACATTATAACAGACTTCATGGGCATCAGGAATGAAAATTTTATGAAGGTAGCTGCAGTTGGGACTTGGATGGGAGATTTTGTCACAGCGTGGATGGTAAGAAACATAATTACATTTTAAAAGGAAAGGAACATGTTTGTTGCTTTCAAGGGAAAGAGGAGAGGAGAAGAAAGAAAATCCATTTCTCTGAGTCAGGTGTTTCAAACCAGAAAAGTAAAAAGTTAACAAAAGCATAATGACAGGAATTCAATTGACAGTCCAGAGGAGCTTCAGTTAAAATGTATTGGAGCGATTTTTTTTTTTTTTTTCTGTGAGTGGGAGTTTTGCCACTGGCTTCTGCACGGTGGCCCTACTTTGCTATGAAGTAGCATCACAACTTGCTATCCCGTGAAACAGTGAGTAACAGCTAAAGATAAATGAGTCTAATGGAAAGAATTAAAAAGAGAAGAAAAATGAAAAAGAACAATGGAATGAGAAAAGGAAAGCAAGTCAGTTACATGCCAGGGTTTGAAGGTAGTCTGATGTGAAACTATCTGATTAATTCTGTATCTAATTTAGGACTTAGAAAAATAAAATTTTCACTTGGATTATACTTGTTACAAAAGCTTTCTTCTGAAATGTGTGCAAGCCAAAGATCAGCTTAATGAAAGAGAACCAGAAAATGACAGTTAATTTTTGGGAACAAAATAAAGCATCTGTACATTTTAGTTGTTCAGAAAAAGCATTTCTTAAACACGAAGTGATCAAATGTGAATTTAATTATTTTTTAAAATTAAATTTTTAAGATTAGTGTAGGTGAGATTTTTAGCAATTGTATTTTAACAATGTCTTCTACCCTCCATACTTGGAACATACTGTTCAACCGACAGAAGGGGAAAAAACAAAGCATCAAGGATTTTTTTCAGGGTGTTGTTCAGTAAGACAAACTGTGCTCTGTGAAATGGTGGCCATGAAAAGCAAGTACAGAGAAAATAATTTGTATATCCTTTACAGTAAGGACATCACAGAATTGGTGCCTTTACTAATGTTGACAATTAATGTGGACTTCTGAATTGGTAATAAAATTCATGGGTACTTCTGAATACCTTTAGCTTGCTTTTTTCTCATGGGCTTCTACATCTTTATTCCACTATCAAAGAAGAGATGGTGCATAAGCTAAACTGAATTAAGAGAGATCATATACATCCTACATATGTGACTTAGGGCTCCAGTGATAGATTTAAGGGAAGTTGTACTACATTAGGTAAAGTGGGTTTTTTTCAGTCCCTCTTTACTCATTTCCTTAAAAAAACCCTGTTAGGTGAAGCACTGTATAAAGCATGGAAATTATTAATTCAAAAGGCATGAGAATCCTGATCATTTCCTGGGTACTCAAAGTCCTCTCAGGTCTCTTCAGCAGTGGAGTCACCATTGGACAATTGGATTGTGCCACAGCAGATTCCAGTGGCAGATGGGGTTATCACTGAAGAATGAGAGTGAGACTGGGAAAAACTGCAGAGGTGGTTTGATTAGAGGAGACTGTTTGTTTAAATTAGTCTGGTTCTATTAGCTTTCAGGAAGAGTAGAGAACATGGGATTGGAGAGTGAATGTGTTTTAGGACATGTTTTGATTGCGTGAGGAGAATTAAGAGGTGTAGTGATTCATGTTTAGGTCTTCAGAGCGAAAGAGAATAGTGATGTTGCTTCTGCAACACAAATCTCTAGGCAGAGTATATCAACCAGGCAATGGAAATTACAGTGTTCAAGGGCAGCTAAGTCTGGGAACGTCAAACAAAACTACAATTTCAGGTCTCTACCTGTATTAGTAAAAGAGGAGATTGAACATTTATGCTGGTGCATGGGCATGTACATTGGTGCAAATCATCTCCCTTGGCATGTAACTTAAGCAATCTATCTTATTCTATAGGAACAGAAATTGCTGTGTTTTTTACATTTGAATTTGCTTGGTCTTCTGCTTATAAAGCCCAGCATAAAATTGATGTCAAAGTGATTTGAGTCTTCTATGTTATTATATTTTGTGAAGCTTCCCCATCCTGTTTTGAAGCAGAAAAGAAAAAACAAACCTGTAAAGGAACCTTTGCACATCTTCCCATTCACAGCAGTGTTTATATTTTCTAATGTTTAAGAAGTGTTTTTAAACAAACCATCCATCCATAGACTCCAAATCAGAAGATAAAAATGAAAGATGTAGCCTTCACTTCACTGTGTTTGAACCATAAATTAGGATCTTATTCCCTATTTAATCGGAAACTTTGGGAAGAAGCAGAAATAAAATAGATAGGATTCCATTTTAAAAATGAGTAATCAGTAAACAATACTATTACCCCAGAACAGTGAGGAGTGGCTTATTAAATCAGGAAAATGATTGAAATGGGAAAATATATTTTGGATCACTCTTTGTTTTGGATTGAAAAGGCAGAAGTAAGACTTTCTCGTCAACACTTCCTAGCTTCCTGACTAGTTGGGTGACAGGATCTGACACAACTTCTAATAAAATCAGCAATATTATTTCCATTGTGTGTAATGAGAATGGGGCCATGCTATGGGTGCACAGAACCTTCTCCTTTGTACCTCTGGACAGGAGCATCTGCTGCTAATAAACACCTTTGCTGAAATCTGTAGTATGTGTTAGATATTCTAAAGTCAGTGAAGAAGGGAATGAGTTCAGCACACTGACTGTCTCTCTGCAGTTTTCCCTCTTTGAAGCTGTGGAAGTATAACTTGCAATCTTGTACCTGCTTTGACATGCCCTCCTGCTCCCATAAAAAGTGTATTGTCCTTATGGAGAATGCTTTTGAAGCAGATACCACTGATTTTTGTGCAGTAGGACACCTTGGAAGAATGGCTGGATTCTGCCCAGACAAGCTTACAAATTAGCAGTTATGGCTGCCTTCTGGAAGAGAGCAGGCAGGCGGAGGAAGGAGCTGATTCGAGGGCAGAATCTCTGATGATTAGAGTGGCCTCTCTGTGAAGACAACCTGCTGCAGCAGTGTTTTTGTGAGGGACACAGTCCTCAACATGTGGGGTAAGGCATGCTCAGAGGGTAGCTACAGGAGTGGGGGGCACTGAAGAGTGACACAGAGCGAGAGCAGGGTAGTGTTGCCTTTCAGACTGTCAAAACTGGTGTTCCCTTTTGGTGATGGCTTTTTGGACTCTGCAAAGATTGGCCCTGAGCTGTGAACTATACTTGTACCAAACGGAGAGCTTTGCTTACCAACTGCCAGTGCCATTTGCATTCAAGACATATTGATGCCTACAAACCTAGATACATGTCTAAGAGTCTAAACAGTAGAAGTTTAGAAGTTTTTTGTATCTTTCTTAGACGTTGCTTGCTAGGATTATCAGAAGGTGAAGCAATTGTGTTCAGCCAGTGTCTAGTACTGATCTCTATGAATATACCAGGCTGATCCTCCTGACAAGGGATTCTATTCCTACTTACCTTCTTTCTGAATGGTAATTTAGTTGGAATTCTCTTTTCCCATGTTAGTTGCTAGAGATAACTGGGAACATTTGAGAGATCACTGAGCAGCAGAGACTCTGAATGCTTCTGTTATCAGAAACGACGAAAAACTCTAGGGATGGTTTAGTATATCCTTCATCAAACTAGTGTTTACTGCATATGTACCATCATATTCTTTTTAAAAAGAGAAGCCAGGAATTTTCTCATCACTGTGCTTTAGCACAGTACTTGACACAAGGAGTGTGAACTGAATCATTGTAGCAATTGTTTGTTCTTTTTGACACCTTTGCTTGATTTCAGTTTGACTTCTCCCTTGTGTGGGGCAAAGAAGACATCTGAGACTATTTCTCTTGCATCATCTTAGCAGATGAATTAGTAGGAAGTTAGGAAGAAGTGCTTCAGCACTGTCTGGATGGCAAAGTGAGTGATCACTTGATACTGGCCGACACATCGTATCCACTTGGATGGATGGATATGGAGACAGAGACCTTCTGCCTAAAACTTCTTGTCAGGACGTGGTACTGGGATTTCAAAAGGTTAGTACTGAGTGGTGACTCTACACCTCGCTTTCCTCATTATTGGAACTGGATAATGACTCCCGTATACACAAGTTGCCTGGGCTTCTGTGAAGTCCTTTAGGGAAAAGAGTCACTTCATTAGGTGACATTCTGAAATACAGCATTTGGTGGAATGCACCTCCCCTTGATAAAGATTACCTGATCTTATGCAAGAGGGATTTTCTGTTCTCTGAGATTTTCAGCATTTGCTGTGAAAGCTCTAGTTTATCAGCCTTATAATTCTGGGGGAAAACCTCACACCATTTCTGGCTTTGCTTGTTGTGAAAGAAATAGATTTTGTCCTTTTTTTTTTTCATTCACATTCCTCTGTTACACATTTTTGTCTTCATCCTCTGGTGAAGAAACTTTCTGTATTTTCCGAATTTATATAATTAACATGTCTTATCTGGGCAGTAGTCCCAGTGTAACCAGTAGAGGGGCCTGTGCCTGGATTGTAAAGAATACTCTAAGGGGCTGAAACCTTCCTTGGGATTCTTAATGCGATTAACATCAATAGTTGACAGGTTTAAGTTAATGCTGACTGCCATGCAAGTAAATCTCTAGAGTCCTAAATCAGAATGTTTTTCTGTCACATGCACCATATTAGATCTCAGGCTACATCTGTAAAAAAGCCCAGTTCTTCCACCTGGTCAGACCAAAAATCCATCCAGACTAGTATCCTGCCTCAAACTGTGCCTATAAGCAAAAGCCAACCAGGAGAGTAAGAACAAGTCAATAGTATATGGTAGGGTCCCCTAATGCTTACAATTTTGTGTATATAATGACTCTTGATCTTAGAATTGTTTTGCTCTTTTTGCACCACTTTGTATTCAACTACGAGGAATTTCATCTGCCATTTTATTGCCTAGGGACTTTCTTCCATGAGCATATTTCCTAATTCTTCACATCCAGCAAGCCATCATCCTCTTCACTGTGCATAAGTTAATATCATTATAAAGCTTTCTCACCTCACTGCTCATCCATTTTCCCAGGTTGCTTAGGAATATGATGAATAACTGCATCCCCTGCAAAAATCCCTGTGGAACTCTGCTAATGACCTCCCTCCATTGCTAGAGCTGTCTGGCTAACCTACTTACCTTCTGTTCCCTGTCTTTTAATCAGTTATTTATCAACATAAAGACCTTCCCTAAATCTCTGAGTGTTGAGTTTCCATAGAAGCCTGTGACGAGGAATTTTTCAAAAGCCTAGTAGAAAATTAAGCTTTGCCTATTTCAAACACATCTCCTTTATCCATGAGTTTTGTTGACCTCATTAAGTAATTCTGTTCTGAAATATCTCATTCCTGTTGTTTACAGAGCCAGCCACTTAGCACTCCTTCTGCAGCCTCAGATACTCCCTCTGCCATTAAAGAGGGAATGTTAGCTGGCCCTGAAAATGCTTTTGCAGGAGAGATAAAGTCACAGCTCAGGAGCTGTGAATATGTGAAAGGGTATGGAGCCATCTTCATCTGCCTTATCAGTGAAAGGCAGTGAGCTTATTTCCTCATGTTCGTCTTTCCTCATCGTTACTTTTCTCTGTCCTTTTTCCTCAACACCTCTTTTTCTTATGGCCTCATTATTTTGCAGGTGAAAAAAATTAAGCTGCATTTTGTTTTGTATGCTCTTGCATATAGTAGAATGTTCAGCAGAGCCTGAACACAGCTGTTGCTATCTCAAAGACAGAAATGTCACTGCTTGTGGTGAGACCTATATTCTGAGTATGGGCCTGGATTCCACATTTCACAGAACATCAACTGTGGATACATAACCTCTCTTTTCTGAGATCTTGTGTAGTCTATGCATTTATTTGGCTGAACAGGGTGTCTCTTAAGAAGTTTTTAATATTTTTATAATTATATGGAATTGTTGAGTCATAATTTTGAGCACAGGGACATGTATCTGCTAATGTAATTGTTTGAATCTGAGCCCCTCTTGGTAGTCTTGCTGAGAAACACCTTTTTTTCATTCCCTGCTGTACTGACAGTGGACACAATCGCATTGCTATATCTTAGGATAGAAGTACTCAACTGCCCCAAATATATTCTCACTTGGCACTTCATTTTGACTTTGTAATTGCTGTTCTGGTGTATCTTTATAAAATACAAGCATAATGATCTAATACACCATAGAGTGTAAGGTGAAGTAGGGAAGCCCATGTGTTACATGTTAATAAACCCATCACTTGATGTTATTGTCTGGTAGATAACTGGTACCTGTAGAATACGCTTTGTGTACTTTCTTCTTTATTAATTTTGTGATAAGAATATATGTTTACTAATTGCCATTAAAACATTTTTAATGGCTTGCAATCTCTTGGCAAGAGTTTTAAAAGTATTTGGAGATATTTGCATTTGACTGTTGCCTCAGTGATCAACAATTATTTGTAGAGTAGGAGAGCAAGCTATTCAATGATTTCAAAGAGCTTTCCTTGTGTCCATTAAGGAAGAATATTATTCTTGTCCTCTTTTGCTGAGATGTAACTATCTATGTCAACATCCTAGAGTAATGAAGGGCTCATTAGCACTCTGAAGAAACTAGATTAATTTACCTCTTTATTTTATTTGATCTCAAAATGTGTATGTGTTGCTAAGGCATGTTCACACAAAGTGAACAACATTGATGCTGGAAATACTATCATATTGCTGAAAATAGCAGACACACTAAATTATTGCAGTGAAAATACATAGAAAATGAAAAAATAATGTGACTAAAAATGAAGCTACTTTAGTACATGGAAGGACACCGGTATAATATCTATGTTGAAATAAAACATAACATCATCATTAAAAATAATTAAGTTTCTGGGATTTTGTATTTAACTATTAAAATAATAGCCAAAAATGTTCACTCTTAGATTTACATGATTCTTAGAAAAGTATATTCTATCCAGGAAACTCTGTTTAGCAAACAATACTGTACAGGTTTATTTGCAAGTAGTGAAGAATCCATTTTGATGCACATTAAAAGGTAGTTTGAAGAGTCAGGAGTCTTGAATGACTGGCACCTTTTAAAACTCATGCCTCTGTCAAGGATTGGGCATGACAATTTAGATTATGATCAGTATCAATCTTCTTGATTGTTTCTATTCCACTGGCATATCAAATGACAAAACAAAAGTGTAATTGAATTTGCAGCAGCATCTGAAGTGCCGTACAGCTAACAACTCTGTTATTCTTGAGTAGTGGAAATGAAATTGAACTATGATACATGAACTGGAAGGAGCAAAATGAGTGACACCTGTTCTTAAACTCACTTGCCAAGGTTGCACAGAAATGTGTTTAATAACATTATTAGTAGCAATATGTTTCTTTCCATTCAGAGAGGCATACAAAAGCCAGTTGCCCTTTTTGTTCACCTGTGTATCTTGTTTTGGTTTTCATTCTTTTTCTTAAGGGCCAGTCCAGTTCCAGAAACATTCTGTAGCTAATGGTTCTATCTCCAGGTGATAACCACAAGTAAATTCATCAGCGCATTGGCAGTCCAAATATATCCAGTCATATGAGGCCTGCTAATTTTGGTTTTTCCCCTTCCTGGGACATGAATGTGCTCATATCCTGCTCTGCTTCATGACTGCCACTCTAGTTATATAAGGTGTGCCTGGTGTCATTTGAGTTCATCCAGTCATCCCATCAAGTCAGATTGCACTATTATTTATTCATTGATTGATGGTGTTGCCATCTGTTCATATGCTCTAGATTATAATTATCTGCCTTTTCATGCTTGATCTTTTTTTGTATTCCCCTGTTACTTTGTCATTTCAGTTCAGAGCAGGCATTGCCAGAGGTGTTACTTCATCCCTGTCTGTTTCCCAGCCAGTGAGTTCCTTCAACTCATTGTTACAGCAGTAACCTTTGTTGATAACCATTTTTTCTGAGCTCTGAAACATGTGCTTAGTATATCTTTTAGTAAAAGCCTCAGGATTTTTTTTGAAGAAGGCCACAGCCAGCTCTACCTCAGAGCTTGAGTAAGAAATGCAAACCCCAAAGTTGGGCCCCAAAATATCCCCTAGCATTTCTCCAAAGCAGCTACTGACATATTCCAATGACAAGCAAATGTAGTAGGAGTTCTTTCAAATAAGTGTGACATTTTCCAAGCTATTTTTTAAAAAAATTTCAATGCTTATGAACTCATACACATCATTTTGTGACCTTGTGCACACTTTTCTTGCTGTCTGGATCCCATCTAAAAATACTGGAAGGATCATAGCAAATATTAATAAGAGAAATTCTGTTCTCCAAATATTGTAGAAGTCAAAAGACAAGCTGTAAGGAGAAAATACGACTTCCGGCAGCACAAATCTTGTTCAGTTGAATTGTATTGTAACTTCAAGCAGCCATACAGCTGTAAACGGGACTGGGGGTCCTCTATTTTCTCTTCTTCGTTTTCATACTCTCCTTTGCTCTTTTTCGTGTGTAATGGTATTTGCTTCTTGATTATATTTATGCAGAAGATCTTGATATATCCTGGTTACATGTATTTAGAAACTGAAGTCAGAGTAGCATGTAAATTAAAGTAGCTATGCAGCAATTCTGCATTCTGACATGATGTACTCCTTAGGAATGGTGTGAATGAGTGGGTGTCAGAAGTGCTGGAGAAGTGGGACTCTAGAAATAACATGTTCTTACTGAGGATCTTTGAGTACAGATGGCAAATGTGTAAACTGTTGGAGCCTCTAAGATGGACACTTCCTCTCTGGAACAGTGTGGTTCTGGATCAGATTGCAGCACAAACCTTTTTCACTGACTGGGGGAAAAAAATAATTTCCTTTCTGAAACTGAAATTGAAACAATTGCCTCAATATATCGGCTAAGATATGCAATCAGGAGCTCTGTGATAAAATGGGGAGATATGGTTTAAAAAGTATGAAAGGAGTATTGGACTGACCATGCACATTCAGATGAAGATCTTTATTGGATTAAATATATGGTGAAGTAAGACCTTCTCTATCCACAGGGAAAGATTAGCAGCAGATGGCAGTGGTACACAGCAATACATTTCTTTAATTCTGAATTCCTTCGGGATCTCTGGGATGAACTATTAGACACTGTGTAAAGTGAAAAAAAGAAAAGAAGGATGGTTTATTATGAAAAAACATATCACAGCACTCTTGCCTAAAATAATGTTGAGAATGTTGCAAATAATCCATTCTTCTCTACAAGGGAGAGCAGTGTTAAAACTGGTAGATAAAGGAAGACACTATTGCTGGTCTCAAATTGCATAATTTTGATGGGTGGGTGTTCAGCTAAGAAACTTTATCTCTGATGCTGTTTTGTAGAGCAAATGTATTTAGAATATCCAGAAAGTAATGGCCTAAACACTCAAGTTACCAGAATCTTCCTCATTTTGTGTTGCATTATGCCTAAAAATGAAAGATTATTCTCACAACAGCTACAGAACCTTAAAAATTGTATTCCATGCTATCATAGGTCAACTCAACCCACAATATATCAGCAGAGCAATTAAGCAAGTGCTTGAGTAAATACAGCACGGAGTTAATTTTCCTGGTCAGTACTGCATAATATGTAAATTGTAATATGGTGTGAGTAGTCTTCTCTTAACAACCCCGCGATGAACTCTGAATTGAGTTGATCAAGGAATCCTGAATTGTAAGTGAAATCACTAACTCTGGCTTGCATGTATGGAGAAATCTTAGAAACTGTCAAACTTAGTCTTATGATACTCTAGCCAGAAAGTAATTTTTTAAATATCCATACTTGTGATTGTGCTTAAGAAAGAATGAAAATTCAGTATGTTCAAACCCAGTTTCTACAGAAAAAAACAGATAGGTTGGCTTCCAAAAACTCTTTGCTGTCAAAACCCAAGTCCAACTTGGCTGCAATTCTGCTGTTTGTATCAGACTTAAAATCTACAATTGCTTCTTAAAAACAGACATATTAAAAAGTTTCAATGGATTTGAATTAAAATTAATTATAAAACTTCATTTAATAGAAAGCACTCAGTAAGATGAATCTAATCTCTTCTTGGTCTCTTTTTATTGTTATTTTACATTACTTGAAGTGGGAACTTGAAGTGCTTTTTTTAATGGATAGAGAGATTGTCGAGTTTCACTTAAACTTTTCTAAGTACTTTTAAAACCTCCATTAAAAAGCTATTTTTGAAATTTCTTACAGTACTGTGCTTCTCCAAATCACAAAAGAAATCACTGCCTCCTACACTGGCAGTAATAAAGAAGATTTTGCATTTTGCAGACACTAGGGATTGATCTTTTTAGGAACTCATGGAGATATGTATGCTAATATGCCCCTGTTTTACAATAGAGAGCTGAAACAAAGGAAAAGGGACAAGAAAAAAGGGAATTGGTGATGTATCTGAGACAAGACCCTGCTCTCAGTTTTTTATTCATCCCATCCCTGCTCTCCTCAAATCTTTAAGGGAAGTTATTTTCTCTATCCCCATTGATGACAGCATTCTAAAAGGTGTCTCTGCAAAGATGCTGAATAATTTCTTCTATGGAAAATTGCAATGGAATGTACGTGCACTGGTGATACTTCTAGGTGGTGAATGCCCTGGTCTGTGCTTCCCTTTTCCCTGGCTTCAGCTATGTGTGAACCCAGAGTACATGGTTTTTTCTGTGATGGTTTGTTATGTGCTCATTTCTGACCTGTCTTCTCTTCTGCTTTGTATTTCTTTTATAACTTGTATATAGCTTGTATAACTGCACCAAAGGCATGAGGTTCATACTAATGTGTGGATGTGGAGGATCAAGGCACAGATTCCCTTTCTCATAACTTGAAGAGGTTCTTTGCTTAATTTTTTTGTCTCATCACATGATGACACAAAATTAGTTTTACCATCCAACACCTCAATTTTATTGTAAAGAAAGAACCTAAGTAGAGTTATTAGACAACATAATCTACTTTATAATGGACAGAGTCCTGTCAGGAGCCCTATCAGAACGAGGACAAATGATGTAGGCGTGATTACATTGGTGTATCACTCACAAAGATCCAGCACTAGTGGAAGGTGCAGCTCAAGTTACAGCACCAAATGTATTAGGCAGGACCATAATTTTCAGACTGCAGGCATATATTGCATGCATTTCCTTTTATACCTCAAAGACCTCCAGAATATCCATGGCAGATGAAGAACAGGCTTTATACTAACTGTATGGCTTTACACTGTGCTTTACTTGGGTCAGCACTTGACCCAGAGAATGAAGGTAGGATTTGTGTGACCAAGTAGTGGTTTGGTCTCAGAATTGGTAAGATTTACATTTGGACAGCTATAGATTTTGATATATTATTCTGAGCTGATTTTCTGGATTGTCTTAATAATCAATGAGGAGAAAAAGGCCTGTGAAGTCATTGGAAGTATATTTGATATCTAAAACAATGCAAATAAATCACATTGTAAAACCACTTATTTCTCTCCACTGAGAGAATCATTCCAAATAAAGGAATTATAAGGTGACTCAGATTTAGTTATTTACATTCATGGTATTAAGTTTTTGTGTCCTGGGCAAACCCAGGACACTTATATAGGGGGTATAGAAATGCCAGAAGTTGCCCCACAAACCAGCAGAGTTAAAACATGTAATGGTTTACTGTTAACCATCCCTTGGGAATTAAGGACAGTAAAGGAATACTTCCAGAGTGTCAAGGCTTTCCTGATGAAGCATTAAAAGAACTTCATATAAAGTCAGAGGTTCATGCAGCAGTGGATAAATGAAACCTTAACACAAATAAACCAGCGAGAATCCACATGCAACAGCAGTATAAAATCAAGGATTGTATGGATAGTAATGAGAACAAGCATGTCAGGGTATCCTCCAGAACTTTAAATTTTGTCTTGAAGTTCGGAAAAGTGCTAAGAAATGTTATTTAAGTTATCTAAATTTCAAGACTCATTTCAAAGGATATTGGGCATTAATAGATAAAACCATTTGTATGTGTGTATGTGTGTTTGCCTGAAAGGCAGCCTTTTTTGTATTCTGTTGTTACTCATATGAAACAGCCTTAATTTTTATAAGGCAATTGAAGGCTAACATTTATGACTAAGCTGATCTGTGGCCACAGAAAGCTTTGGTTCATTGATTTCCCCTGACTTTCCTGTCCTGTGGTGATTTCCATATATATTCTCACTGGCATGACCAAAGCCAGACTGGTCCTGTTTGTTCATGCTTTGCTAACCTACTATTTTTATTGATTTAACCTATTGACAAGGTTATCTTATGCTAGTTGGTAGATGAAGGACTATTAAATGAGTCGAGGTAGCACAAAGGGCCTGAATCACCCACATGATGCCCAAAGCCAGATACTTGGGAATGATTTCAGAACAGATGCCAACACCAGCTGACTGTTCCTCTGTGAGGTTGTATCTCTGGCTTCTTGTCTGGTGAACTCTACACCTTTCTTCTCCTTTGGAAATGCATAGAGATTTGGAGCTGAAAATACAGTGTAGTGAGACCTCCAAACCATTCTAACACTACGTGCTGCTGCCCTGTTGGGTTATTGAAGACTGTTAAGCACTCACTGGAATAAACCCTTGTATTGCAAAAATGAAATCTGAATTACTAACAATTATTACAAAAATCCAGTTATTTGAAAAGGAAGGGATAATAAGGAAGGTACTGGGAATTTAGCTGTAATGTGGGGTTTGTATTAAAAGCTCCAAAATCTAACCATTGAATGATGCTGTCTCTAATTGTTATCTAAGAAATCAGTTTTTTCCTCTTCTCTTTTTTTTAAAGTCATTGCTTGTCATTTGTTTCAAACTGTAGATACTAAAAAAAGATTGTCTTTTTCTATTCTTATTTCTGTGTGTCAGTATTCTGGGATATTTTGAGTGGTTCCCAAGTATCTTTTATTTCTGGTTCTTCCTGTTTCTCTTTCTGCTGTCATCATTTCTATGCACCACACGATATCTTAAACTCCTCGTATTTCCTTCTGTCTTTGTCATTTGTTCATTTTGAATCTCTTGCCCAGTATTTTTGCACTGAACAGCCTCTCAATACGCATTACATTTCAGTTCTTTCACATGGAATTAAAATTCTGACCACTTAATTAATGATGACCTAATCAATCTATTCATTTCTCATACTTCTATTTTCCATGTTTCATTTTTGACACCTCTGTGATTTAAAAAAAGGTACAGACTGTCTTTCACTGGCTGTTTGTGTGGGATTTTTGTAAACTAAAAAGCTAGGGCTTTGCTGCAATAATAAACATTTGTGCTGATTGAATTTTTTAGCATTAACACAACTGCTTCACTATCCTCTCGTATCATGGGCAATGGAGTAAGTCCTGCACATCCCCCCTGCTTGCTGTTTTCTTGTTGCAGTGATGTAGTCTGTTTTGATGTTCAGAGGGGACAGTGTACAAGCTTACAGCTCTCACTGGCACCAAGGACCGTCTTTGCTGTGCAGGGCTGATGCATATTTTCTGATGTCTACATGCTCCTCTTCAGCCCAGGAGAGACCTCTGTGTCAAACGGGTCAATATTATGTAGAAGGTTGAATCCCTTTTACTGACATTTTAATCAGTGCCCCACCAGACTATACAAAAGAAACTGAAATGAGGAGATTCACAGGAATACAGCAGGGGCATGACCACAGCAATCCACTAGCCAGTTCTAAGGGCTATACTTTTATAACACCGTTAAAGGAAGTTGCAGGAGACAATGTAGGCTGAATTAACCGTAGCTCTAACTTCTATCTGTAGAGAGTTGCATGAAGTGGGCCTTGGTGAATGGGGTCTTTTCTCTGTGGTCAAACTACATCTTTACACCTGCTCTTAATAATGAAGCACAGATGCTGGTGACATACATTCATGGCAACATGGTAATGAAGGGCAGATTTGTCAGAGAAAACACAGATTTGCAATAGAAATTTTTGATTCCTTAAATAAAATTAATTGCTAAAAACATACTGCATTTCAGAAGAAGGTGCATAATTGCAGCAAATGATCTGTTCATTTTTGGAGGAGGAGTAGATTGAATAGCTTGTGTGTAAATAAAAATAAATTCTAAAACTTAGTAGTAGCACAGGAAAAATATTCTTACTTCGCTGCATTAACTTGGGGACAGTTCATTAATGAACATTACCAGGCAGCAAAACATGTCAACATTACAGAAGCACTCAGTGTGCTGTTCGGGCAGCTATAGCTTGTGAACCTCGTGCAAAGTGTCCTAACTATCAACATTAGTACTGATAAAGTCAGAAAAAGCATTTTATTGCTGATGACATTAGAGCCAAGGTATTATTAAAAGAAAAGTCTTATTCCACATGCACTTTTATAATAATTGAACTGCACCTTTATCAAAACTAGTTTAACTATGTGAGAATGATCATCCCACAACCCTTACAGCAGTATTTGTATAAAAAGTGGTGCACAGATCAAGCCAACAAAACAGTAAATTTGGAGGAGCCCTTTAAAAGTTTTAAGAGAGCTCCCACTCCTTTTGTGTAGCACTAGTAGCTGCTTCTCTGGCTTCAGTTCTCTTACAAACATTGAATCCAGCCTCCAGCATCATTGCATGGGGTCACATGAGGGAAAATTTGAATTATTCATTGTGTTTTTAAATTTTTTTGAACTTCAGATGTTGAAGTCACAGTCTATTCTATATAATATACTGAATGACTTCAGAGAGCAGTGCTGATTTTATTCTTGTGGTTCTGCTGCTGTCCATAAAGCATTTAGACAGTTTTTGTTGTGTATGATGTCAGAAATGTAATCCCTTGAGTGAATTATATAGATTTGTATTCATGCCAGATCATCTTATTACCCTAAAGTTTTTACTCAGTCCAGTTGCTTCCACCAGCTGAAGTGTTTTTGAACTCTGTGCAGCACTTTTCTTCAGTAACACCCATATCACAGTTAAAGTCCCAGGACTTAAGTGTGACATCGTGATAGTGTTAAAAGTTCAGCCTCATTCCTTGTGATCCTAATAACTGCTTATGACAGCCTGTGCTGTTTTTCTTTCAGATACTGAAAACACTTGTTAAAGTGAGTTAATTTTTTTGAGACTGAATGTTCCTTCCCTTTTACAAAAATATTCAAGAGGATATTTTTGTCCATCTGAAGCACTGCACTGTTTAAAACACAGCACTTCTAAGTGGGCTGCTTTGAATTTCCTATCACTGTTGAGTTTCCCAAAGTAAAAGTACTTTATGGGAGAAGGAGAGAAAAGTGTCTTTATTGGTGGTGAGGACCATTGTCATTCTAGGGAAAGAACTTAAATTGAAATTACCAATAATTCTAATTCAATGAGCAAGAAATTGGGAAGGACTTGAAGCTCACTTTTCAGTCATTTTTGTTGGCCTCAATAGAGGATACATTTGGGACATAGTAGGTAGGCAGTTTGCTATGCTTTTTTCCTAGTCTAGAAACCAAAAGATAAGAGCAATTATTAAAGTATTACACCTCTCACTATGTGTGTCTATTTTGTATTTATATCTGGCAGTGATTATACACTGAAGACTGGTATCCAATCCATCCTCCCATTTTGTAGGGTTCAATTTGGTGGGAAAGAAACTTACTTGGGGAAGGTCTGAGGATTCCAGCTGGTTAGATTCCCTCTCTTCAGAATGGTAGCACTCTCACCAAGATTTAGCCTCTATAAAGTTACTTCTTCTGCATTGCTGAGCTGCTTCCCTTGGCTGACAGCTTCATTGTTCCAAGGGAACAGAGCTGTCAGAAGAGGTCACTGCAGAGGGGATGAAAGCCTCTCAAGTACCTAAGGCCAGTCCCACAGAGAGTTTTGAGGACCATGGCAATAACCTCCACCTGGACTCTGAAATCGTGAGGGAGCCTGTGCAGAGACCAGTATGCCAGAATGATGCATGCACAGTGGCTTGTGTTGCTAAGCAGACTAGCAGCTGCTTTTGTAGCAGTGGGAGTTCTTTTCACAGTATGTATTTTTCAGTTTTGGATATGAGATGCAGTAATCAATCTGGAGGTCATGCATTTGTGGACCCCTGCTGCCAAGTCTCTGTCTGATAGATTCTGAAGAGAAGTATATTTTTCAGTACTTCATTCAACTTCGTAAGTTGATGTTTAGTAAGGTGGCAGATTTTCTCCGTTTATTTGTGGTCTTTGTTGGGAGTGAGGAGGAAGAAGTAGTAGTTTGACAGAATTTAGGAATAGTTCTTATATTCCATCTATCCCATACATTTTCAGAATACTCAGTTTCCATGGGTACAGACTGAGGTTTATGGGTTCCCCACTTTGCTCATAGGATGTCAGCTGTTGACTAGATGATTAAGAGTTTCCTTTTAAGAACTGCAGTTCAAATTTATCTCTCTATTCATGTCTGTGTAACTAAGGAACAACAGCCTGTCTGTAATCTGATTGTTTTATGTGCTTCTCCAGTGTTTCCTTTAGCTTTTAATTTGCTTGAAAATAAAAACTGAAAGTATTTATATTAAAGTGTTGGTGCTTTAAGAAAAAAAGTGTCCTTTTTCTAAATGAATAAAGAGGAGACTCACAAGCATGTCTGACAGCTAGACTAACTACTCTGTGCAAACAGCTTTCATGAAATGTTTTTACACAGAGCAGTTAACAAGACCTTGAAGGATTATTCAAAATCATGTTTTTGCAGAGAATGTATTGCCACACACAGATACTGAATAAAGGGAAGAAAACTCACTACTATCACCTCTGACATTACTGTAGCATTTTATGGATGTTTTTGCCCTGGCTTCTGTTGGTAACAATAAGCAAATCACTTACATTCAAGTATTTGTGCACCTTACTGACTTTTATAGGCAGCCTACAAACCCTTCATTCATCATAAATGTTAAAATCCAGGAGAAAGAACTTTTTGTGAAGAATGCTGATTAGAAAGGACATGGAAATTCAAGGAATCGGTTTCCTGTGCTATGTTCAGCAAGTCAACTTGCTAACTTAAACATTTCACTGCAGCACCTATGTGCTACTAATGATTACTGCCTGTGCTAGTAACTAAAAGGTGTTACAAGCAATGCACGTAGCTTTTTTACTTTCATTTGGTAGTATGTTGCAAATATATTTTGAAAAACAAGAATGTGGGAATAAGAAAACCTAACCACAACACAGCAATGTCTGTTAAATTAGTTATCCAAGTCACCCCATTGCATCTTGGTATGTCATGTTATAATTCTGTTGCATTCTCTTGCCTTGTCTACAAAGATAAAGCTTGGAGACAATTAACTGCATCTACTGAGGAATTCAGTACTGAGCCCAGAAAAATAATAAAACTGTGTTTAAGTCAATAGCTTAAAGGGAACAGCTGTGCAAGAACAATGGCTTTTGAAACAGGGTGTATCTTGACAGAAGCTCAAATCCTGTATATTTCAGTCTTGTTCATTTGTCAGCATAAAGGCACGATAAAACCTTGTGGGATTAAGTAAACTCCATAGCTAAAAATACAGTCTGACACTGCTTGTAGACACATGACAGGTCTACAAAGATAATATATTGGTAGTCTTTTCATCTAGAAAAGAATATGTTTTTAAGGAGGGTGAATGCTTTTATTGAATTTAGATTCAAGCAGTGTAGTATTAATATCTTCAAGTGATTTTAACCAGATGTTGCATTTTTCTTCTTTTCAGGCTTTACAAATACAGATGGTAAGGAAATCATGCGTGAAATACTTCTAAATAGAACCTTTAACTAATATTTAGAAACTATTTTGCAGTTGGCATAATTTCTAAAACTGTTTGTCTAATTTTTTAAACTGTGTCCCATGATTGTTATTTAATTTAGTTAATGAAGACTTTTTGTAATTTTAAGTTCTGTATTTCATATGTACTTTCCAGCAACTTTGTAGCATATATGTTCCTAAATTGAGCATGCCATCCCCATTGATGCCAGTTGTGCTATATGCATTAAATGTTGTTAATGAGGAACAGTGACAGGCACCCAGAGTGTCAGATCTGTAATTTGTGTTAAACAAATCTCATGAGAGTGCAATAAAACAAAAGTCTGACTGCCTTGTGAAGGACAAGAATGCAGGCAGAACAGTAAAGTCTAGGCTGAACTCAGTGTCCTTTTTGGTGGATATAAAATAAGGGTCCTTCTTGCCATAAAATCACATTAATGGATCTACCCTAATCTGTGCAATGGAGAGCAGAATTCAGCCCTTTCATCCTTTTTCATAGTAACTTTCCACCGATTTTGGCAAGATGCAGTTCCTGAGTCAGAACTGCTGTTAACCTTCAAAATGAGCAGAAGGTATTTTGGGATCCCATGTGAATCATAAACTTCTCCATTTTTGTTTTTGTTTGGAAAAGACATTTCTATTGCCATGTGTAGAACTGCTGAGACTTTTCCTCCACATCAAAAATCAAAATGGTAATTTTGCAAAGGGCATTTCCAAAGAGATATGTTTTCATGCAACATGCTGATTTTTCCAGGAAGATTGTCACACTAGTTCACCCTCCAGTAGGTATCTGGATGGCAAGCCATACTTCCATTATCTGCTGTATTTGCAGCATCTTGTTACTAACATCCCAACAAACAAAAGAAAGTTGTCCTTGGCAAACCATAGCTACACCTCATCAGTCCAGATGTGTGAACCTCACTGCTCTGAGACGAATGAGGTTTGCATGTTTGTAACTGGAGCTGCTGGTGTAAAATGATCGCACTTTTTGCCTGGCAGATTGACAGCAAATTGAGATGATGGTGATGCCTTAAAGAGGTGATCAAACAACATTGAAGTTTATCAGTCTGAATACTGAGCTGAGAGCTTGAGGATACATAGGAGCAGAAAAGTACAAATATAGTTTGAAGTTTTTTTACTATCCTCTCATGCCCAAGTCATGGGCTAGGGATCTGGGCCAAGAAATACTGTTAGCTTGGAAAATTATTTTAATGGAAGTCACGTTAGATTGTTTCTCACACAGAAAACAATTATGTGTCTGCAAAGACTGCTCCAGAAAAAAGAAAGCATGTCCAAACTATGCTCATAATTTGATATTTACTGTGATGAAAAAGCAATGAAATCTCCAGTATAGCAAACTGGTAGAGCTATCTGAGCAAGTACCTTTGAACTCAAAGAGCTGAAATTAAATGGGCTTTGTTAATTTGCCTTCCTTAACATTTCCATGTAGTTTGTACTGCTTATGTGTTTGGGTTTTTTTGTTTGTTTTATCTTTCAGGAACTATCAAGCAGCATATTCGTATTGCTATGATTAGAAGGCAAAAAAAAAGTCTAGAAATTAAGATGGTCATAGCCATGCAGAACTTTCTTAAATGGTCTCTTCAGTGTTCTTTTACCACCCATCAGTTTCAGATATTACAACCACACACGAGTCAGCAGAATGACTCATATGAACCTTCTCCATCAGCTTCAGTATAGTCAGGCAGCTTAAAATGGTGTCAAAAGCTTTGTTATTTTGATCTCAGGAAGCTAACTACAGATTGTAAAATCCCCAATTTTATCCATAAATGGAAAATTGTCATGAAACAATCTAAACTATAGGAATCTGCTGCTAGTCATGTTCCAACTGACAACTTAATCTCTTCCTAATTAATGTGCCGTAATATTTATTGTTTGGTTTCTAATTTATAGTGCAGTTAATGAGAAAGGAGCATAGTCAGAAACCACAGGACTTATTTTCAAGAGATAATTTTGTTGCTATCATGCTACTAAAAAGAAAGAAAATATGTTGCAAGGTACTTACATATAAAAATTCTAAAAACTGCTAAAGTAATCATGATTAATGATATTCTCTAAAGGTTGACACATTTGTATAATGCTGATATGTGCCGTGCTAATAAAAATAGTGCAAGAATTTAAAAACCAGAAACTTCTTGGATCAGAAAAATATAGACTCTAGAATGTGAAAGACACACTCAAACTAATCAAATAGACAAATAATAGTTGGAAAAGCAAGAATGACCAGAGGCAGAAGGTATTTAAGTTCTAGTTCAGTATCTTCCTACAGCAGAATGAGTACTGTGAAATAATTTAGTAAGGACAGCCATATGTATGCTGTCTATACTGACTGGGAATTCTGCTGTAAAAATAGTATAGATATGTAAATACCTTATATTTAGAATGTCATATGAGAATTTTGGCAGAGAAATGCCCTTCATAAATAGCACCCTTCAGAAATATCCTGCTTAATGCTCACATGAGAATTTTTGTGATGCTATGGTTTAAAAAAATATGTAAATATGCCTTGGTTAGCGTGTGTATGCCCTTTCACCTGATACTAATTTTTCCATCTGAAGTACTTGGTTCTTTACTTCAGTAACATTTCTGCAGCAGCAGAGGGTCTTCAGCTCTTCATCAGCCTCCTTTCTAGAAGCACTTTCTTACTGCCCCTTTCTGTTTTCTAGCATTTTGAATTTATTTTACAAGTGAAAATTGCAGTGGAGTTGTGGCAGTGTAGGGGCAATGTAGATTGCCAGAATGTTGGCATACTTTGAGCTTTCTCACTGACTCCCAAAGAATGATTTTAGATCATTTTGTGTCACCAGAAGAATCAATGGAGAAAAACCCATGGAGGACAAAATTGATCTTTGAGCTTGTACAAAAATCTTAAAACTTCTTAAGCCTTGAGATCCTTTGTTTATTTATTAGGTAATGTTCTTTCATTATAGGAATGGAAAGATATTCAGTGAGATGAATTTTAGGATGGCATGCTGCTGGGGGGCAGGTGGCAAGCAGGACTGAAAGAGAGTAGTAGATAGTCCAGTGTAATAGACTTCTCTGCCTTGGAGACTGGGGCAAGAGCTTGAGCCTGGGAATGCAGACTGCATCTGACTTTGCAGTCTGTAAACTGCTGCTCACACTAAAGTCTTTGTGACACTGGGTTCAATTTTTTCAGGGTGTTTGGCTTTGCCAGTCAGATCATAAGAGCACTGAGGACAGACAGGTGAAAGTACCTCTTCTTATGTATAAATTAGTATTTTTTTACTTGCATGTGTAGTCACTAAAAAGTGACTACCACTTTTAAGTGTGCTATTAAAAATTCACCATTAAAATAAGCTGATCTTTAATGTAACTTTTAAAACGTCAGTCCATCAAGTCATTATTTTTCCAAAAGCCTACATCCTCCTTTTCCTCCTTGTAAGAGGGCTTAATATAACTATCTGACAGAGGAAGTATATATATGTATATATATATGTATAGCATATGACATGGGAAATCAAACACCCATTTGCTGGTTTTATGCTATATTGATTGTTACACTGAAACAGCTACCAAATAATAATTTTTCTGTTTATTTTATCCAATTGCATGCACCAGGTTGTAAGTAACAGCTCTAAATATGTCCTGTTTAGTGTCAGTGGTGATTCTCAGCTGTTTTGTTTTGTTTGGGGTTTTGTGGGGTTTTTGGTAATTGTGTCAGAAATTGAAAAAACAATTTTACTAAAAACAGTGGAAATATTGCTTTTTAATAGTGACTGTAGCTATAAATTTTAATACTAGCTGTGGCTAAAGAACTGAGACTGAAGAATCTGATTCTGCAGTTAGTCTTTCCATTGCCTGATCCCCAGCTTGCCTGCAAATTCTGCATATAAATTGTTTGCAGCATTGTGCCAGATATTTCATAGCCTTATTTTTGTATTGAAAATGATTGATAGTAGGCACATCTGTGTGGTAAGCCAGGGATAGGTAGCTTTGCAATACTGGATTCAATAGCTGTTCTTATTTATGTCCAACATTATTTGAACTCAAAAGTTTCATGGTCACCGAGGTGGATGAAGATACATCACCAGAGATGTCTGACACAGAGAACCTTCATTCAACAGTGATAATCACCTTCCTGTTTGTAGACCAGTACAGAAGAAGCCCCAATGAATCAACAGTTGACAGAACATCATTCAGAACAAAGAAAAACTCAAGTCCTCTCAGGCTAAACTAAATTTAATTGCTGACTACTAAATACAGGATTACAACATAGATTAACTTTTTAGCCTAGTAACTGGAATGAAATATTCACATGATGAATCAGTTTACCTTCATTACTTTTTGTTTGGCATGGGGAAATAAAGTAGCAAATCCATATTTGCAAACCCAGCCTAAGAAGTACGAGGGTGTACAATGCATAGATGTCAGGCCTGGGTCATAAAAATGAAAGCAAAATTTTATGGTCCTTCATCAAAATTAATCTGTCTGCATCTCAGGAGACCAAAGCATGTTAGATCAGCTGCCTGTGAACCAAAGCTAAGTGTATGTAGATGGCATTGCAGTCCACCGAGAAGACACATTGGCTTGTATTGATGCCAGTTTAGTGTTTTCCTTGCTGGGCTCTAGCATTGCTCCATAGCGGACCAAAGGTTTTTGGAGACTCATATAAAGTCTCTTCACATGTTTATCCAATGAGATAGTGTTGGGGGTTAGATTTGGGGTTTTTTTCCTTTTAGAATTTTTCCCCATAAGTCGCTAGGAGACTAATTACTGGGTACTTATGGGTGCTTGACCAGAACAAAAGAAATGGCCAAAGGACAGTGTAGCACTGGGCCTTTTGTGGCCTCTGAGAGTTTTTCTCTCCGAGGTACTGCGAGGTTTTGGGCAGCTAAAGGACAGGGGTGGGGACTGCTTCGCTCTCTTGCTCTCGGCATCAGAGAGAGAAGGGTCAGGCCGCTCTTGCTGCGGGAGGAGTTCACTGTACCACCGGGTCTCGTCCTGAGGAAATCTACCATCATCTCCTCGTGTGCCCAGGGACTCTGAGCTCGCCTCCTCCTGCCCTGCTGGGCTGGGCCGGCCCTGTTCCACTGCCGCCGCTTTCCTTCGGCACCGCTTTGGATACGCTGTGTCCCCGCACTGCCCGGCCCTGCCAGGACATCCCTGCCCTTCCAGCTACCACCGCGGAGCTTTGGTACATCCCACCCACCAGCCCGGGATTCTCCACCGTTCCAGCTTGGTGCTCTCAGAGCCCTGCACCGAGACCAGACTGCCCTGGGCTTTGTGAAACAAAAGCCCCCTCGAGGTTCCTGGTTTTGTTTATCATTAATGCTGTAGTTGTTGTCGTTTGTTTGCCTTTTTATACCTATTAGTGAAGACCTGTTGTTCCTATCTCCATATCTTTGCCTGAGAGCTGACTTAATATCAAAGTTTTAATAATTCGGAGGGAGGGGGTTTGAATTCTCCATTCCAAAGGGAGGCCCTGCCCTCCCTAGCAGACACCTGTCTTTTCTAACCAAGACAGATAGTAAAGCTTATAAATTACTAAGCAATATACATTGCTCCTCTCTGTTTCTTCAATGATTCACATGACAGCACTAAATTCTGTGTGTTTTGAAGGAATCTTAATTACTCACAGAAGTGAAAAATCTACAGACTACTCCAATTAGGAGCATTTTATATTTAATAACTTCTGGTAGTATCAAATTTCTGCCTGTGTCTCAAGCATTGGATAACACTGGGGTCTTAGATGTGAACTTTCTGCTCCTGGAATTTGTGTCTTTGGTCTATCTTGGCTTGGTTCTTGTCCTGTGGGTTGTTTTATTTTGTCTTACTTGAACAGCTGTTTGGATTCCTTTTCAAACACTTTAGGAATTAATAGTCAATCTGAGATGGCCTATGAAATATTCTAGTACCTGTTTTAAAGCTGCAGTTTTCTTTAATCTAGGGATAATCTACCTGTCAGTGTCAATCTTTCTTTCTTTTAAAGAAAGTGTAAACAGCTCTGAGTTGGATCTCCATTCTTTTGCAACTATACATTACTATGTCAATTTACTGAGCTTATTTCAACTCATACTCTCATTTTTAATATTTTATCTTTTCCACATTTCTTACTATCTGTCTTCCATCTCACTCTCTTTCTAGAATCTCTTTCAGTCATCTTTGACTGTCTATTTTCCTGTTTCATTTTCCTATCAAAAAATAAAAAAAGTTTTCAAAGCTGATAAGGGTCTTTATTAAACTTTGGATTTACATAGGATTCAGGAAGCCCTATTGCAAACTAAAATGCCTATATATACTGTACTTTTACATGAGAAATGCTTCATACTAGACCTAAGGTCATGCTTATTTTAGCTAATCTAGAACTGTAATCATATTTCATTATTCATCTGTTATAAAATGTTTTTACCAATATACAGAGAGGAGCTGCAATTTTAATAAAAGTGTTTACAGACATTACTAGTTTTCAAGCATATATAGATAAAGTTTATATGCTTATATAAACAAACCTTAAAATTTCTGTTCCAATTTTTCTGCCAAATGACATGGGCATCTTCATGAGATTTCTGCTTATGTGACAAAGGACATCAGGGAATGTGTATTTCAGCTTTATGCATTATACATACACTGAGCATCACCACTTATATTTGTCATTTATGCTTGAAGTGTTGCCACATTAATTTGGCTAGGTAGTAGTTAAACCAGCAGTATGCTTCCTAGGTTAAAATGCTTCCACCTGGGTTAAAATACAAGTGCATCAGCACTAGCTCAGTTTTCGACAAACTGTCTTTCAAACTGGAATTAGAGTGGAATTGTCAGGTACAATGTCACAGTGCTCTCCTACAAACAGGCTACATAGTCCTGGGCTGAGTAATTTTAAAATATTTTTTTTGAGCAAGGACTTATGATTAACAGTGAGAATTCAGAGGCATCGAAACTAGTCTAGGGACTGGTTCAAAGGTGATCTAAGGTTGTCAAGGCAGGGAGGATGAAACTTAAGCAGAACATACATATTTGATAGAGAGGTGATATAATTTAAAGTAAATCAGCTGTAGATATAAATTTACTTCAACTATTACAGTAGTGGATATCCAGTACATATAGTATCTTTTTCTTTTCCCAGTTAAAGTGAATTGTTTGTCTCCTATCACTAGAGAATATGTAGTTACTATTTGAGAATGCTAATAATCTAACTGAATATTTGCCTTCTCTTTAGAGTTATAAGGTAAAGATAATTTTTTTTTTAAGTCCTTCTGTTTATGCTTAGTCAGGGAGCTTTTGTTTCTTAGTTATCAACAAAAATTTCCAGAAGACATTAAGAAAATATGATGTGGGCTCTGGAGGGCAGATTTATATTTTCCCAAAATATGGTGGTTCCCTCCTTGTGCTGAGAGAGAAAGGTAAAGAACTGGAGCTCGGGCAAATGGTCTACTCAGAAAAGCCCAAATGATAATGCTCCTGGGTTAATATCGTAAGGGAGATATATAAACATAGACAATATGAATAGAGTAAAGATGAGTACACTGAAGCTATTTCAAGTATGTAAATACAATCTGCATTCCATTTCTTGAGAATTCTGGGAGAAAAATCAGAACTACTTTGGAAAAAAAAAAAAAAATCAAAACACCTTACCTGGCTTGAATAAAAGGGGTAACTTAACAAAACAGTCAGAAGATAAGGGATAAATGTTTTACTAAACATAGTATTTTGTTTTTTAGAGGCAAAAAGGTCAAAGTTTAAAGCAAAATAAGTCTTGTTATATATTCTCCATGGAATTATACTAAACTGAAAACAGTTTAGCAGCTTCATTGGAAGCTGCTTACCATCATTATCAGTAGAGAATTTGCAGGTATTGGAGAACATTCACTATTGTTTTGTAAGAAAGAAAGAATTTAAGGTACTAATTATAAATCCTTCATACATTATGGCATGAGAAATGGAAAAAGTCTAAATAAGATGTTGAGAAGTCAACTGGTTTTCAACTAAATACCAGCCAGACAATTTTCAACAGAAGGTGAATGGTTTTAAGCAAAACACTGATTAAAATACTTAATCAAGTAAGCTGAGATGACAAACAAGACCAGCTGTAGAGCAAAGATTGTACCATATCAGCTGTGCACATTGTATGGCTCAGCCTTGAGAAATGTCCACATGGGAAGTAGTAAATGACCAAAAAATTGTTGTTCAAAAGAGAATCTGATAAAAAAATCAGCTTTACACCATGTTGATAAAGCAGCATTTTTTAATTTGCAACATCTGAACATTTAAGAAAACTAACTTTCCCATTCATGTAAAGTTGGTCTCCTTGAGCTTTTTCTCCTTTGTTCTTTTTTTTTTGAAAGAATGTGTTGGTTTTTGCTGCAGTTTTTCTTATAAATATGTATAAGGCAAAAGTATGTTTTAATGAGTGACCATTAGCAGATTTCCCATGGTCTTGTGTGTAGACAGTAGATAAAAAATAAACATGCCTAACCAATGGCAAATAATTGTGCGGCCATGATCTAATGTTGCTTATTTTCTTCTAAGTGACATCGATCCGGCTTCTCTATGGGATCAATGTTTGCAGATGGATAGTCACACATATGAGGCCAAAAAGAAAACCTGAAAAAAAAAATCTTGATTCTTTACATATATAAGATATTAAATTTCAAATGAAAGTGTACCAGGTGCTTAAAAACAACTGCATTTTAGGGATTGTGTTCTCAAGTGTGCTTAAAAGTGGAACAAATTTCTTTCCGTTCTCTTTGAATATTCTCTTTGCCCAGAGGTCCTGGTATTCTTTCCCTTATTGAACAAAACTAGCAAAAGTACAAAGTTCTGCCTATGCTCAGTAACTAAGCCTTTTGGTTAAAGACTGCTATTTTCTATAGCCAAAGGCATGTGAGAACACCATGTAGCTACCAATCATTTCTAGCAATCCTTGACTTCCCAGTCTGAAAAACCTCTTATCTACTGACTGTCAAATCGGCTGTGGAAGATATTTCAGCACAAGTCCAAAAGGGAGTGTAAAATTCTGTCCCCAGAGATACTGCAATTTCTCTCAGCTCTCTTTTTGCTGTACCTCCTTTTCGGAAATCCTCTCTAGCAACCCAACAATTACTTAAGAATTCTTCACAAACCCTTATCCCCTGTGTGTCTTCAGTATTCTTCCCAAACAAGGATAGTTATAAAATACTTTCAGTTGTATCCATGAATGTTTAATAACCAGCTTCCCCTTTGGTGCTTACTGTACAAAAAATACCAATATTTGCAGCTGTTAAAATTTGTAATATTATTTTTTGACTCTGCAGTAGCAGCAATTTTATCTGAAAGCCAAAGTGGAGTTTTGTGTGATATAAGAGTGTCTTATGCTCTACTTTATTTCAAGGCATCAAATTTGGTGGAAAGTCTACAAAAAATATGAACCTTAAAACCTGAATGAAAATAAAATGAAACTTAATGGTAATATCTTTCTTAATTTGGTATATCTGAGCTGAACCAATCACACAGTTTTAAGGGAATAGCAGTATCACTTGAAATCCTCAAGGCCTTCAATATTATGATTTTTTAATAGAGACAACTTTAGTTATGATCTCAATTTTTTGAATATCTAGTCCCAAAAGTTCCCTACTCAGGGAATAGGGACATTCATTTTGTGTTCTTCTTTCAGCACTGAGAATTCCTTGAACAATGCCAATACAGTTCAAGAGTAATCATTATTTCTCAGCTTTCTAATAAGATGCTACATCCTCTTGTGAATTTTTGATGGGTATTTTTATGTTTTAATTATATTCTGAATTGTTAAGAAATGCCTAGGTTTTCTTAAAGAACATGATTCAACAGGATTTGAAAATCTGGAGATTTTCTTCTTTTAAAGTGAAACTGGTACTAATTGCCTTCCACTGAATACCTTCCATGTGTACTCTTTATTCTGGAAGTAACGCCAAAGTAATTCTTTACCATTTAAAGAGAATTGAACAAAACTGTGGCCATGCTTGCACCTCAACTGCAGAATTGCACAGGAAATGGGGACAAATAGAAGGATTTATAACTTGTTCATGGATTATGTTCTGAGTGTGATTGTAGCTTCAGTATAAAAAGGTAATTAAAAACGATTAATGATACTGCCTGTAAACCTGTCAAAGGGCCAGCAGCTGCACATAAATATTATTCTAGTTGTATAATCCCTTACAGTATGATAAAGAAAATATGGTAAAGAGCCAATGAATGTTTTTTCAGAAATGCTTCATGAATTTTTTCAATTTGTTTTCCAGTAAGAGTTTTCACAAGAAACTTGTTTTGTGCAGAATTGTTCTCAATCTCTATTTAGAGTGAAAATATTGTCATGTCGTAGTTGTGTTTGCCTTGAGTACAGCAAAGAAAAGGCCATGTAAAAGAAGTTTCAAGTTCCCCTTTACTTACTCTGAGGTAAAGGCATCTCGTAAAGGAATGAAATGGATTGAAACCACTCTGAGCTGTCAGTACATCACAGCTTTGAATCAACTGGAAAAGCAGCACGGTGTCAGCAGCCTGGAGATGGATTTTCATTTAATTAAGTGCCTTGTTCTGGCAAGAGGAGACTGGCGAGTGTCTCAGCAGAGTGGCCCATGTGCCTCCTGCCCATGGCCAGGTGCATCCCAGCATTCAGATGGTTCTCCTGTGGTTATGTGCCTAGGTGCAGAGAGGGGGAAGGCAGAGAGTAAACATCAGAGCTTGAAATGATATTCTTCATTTGAATTTATTCCTTCATTTTTTGCTAGGTTCTGCATTACGTAGACACCAATAGAGAATTTTGAAAGACATGCTTTTGCAACTTATATTTACCGTATTTAACTGCTGATCTACAACAAACTGTGTAAAGTGAAATCAATTCCCAAAAATTGAGTTTCAGAAACAGCCTTTGTATCTCGCATTCACTCATTCATAATAAGATATTCCCTCATTAGTCACTAAGTGGAAGTTAAATAGAGAAGAAAATAGCAATCTCCAAAATAAATCATTAGAAATGTGCTATTGTCACAAAGTATTGCCACAAAGATTTTTTTTTTGCTTCCTCACCTGCCACAGAATCACACTAACACTGTGTACTCAAGTGTCGGTCAAATGTTATTTATACATTTGTTGTTTTCTTATTTCATTCCTTAACTCACCTAATACAATTAAAAAGTATTTGTGGGAAATGAGAAGTCATGTGAAAGGCACCAAGTGACATGAGTCACTTTTTTTTCTGAAGAGCAAGAACTTAAAATCTACAATTGTCAGAACAGCAAATGATGACCTTCTGGCACATCAAAACATAGACTACACAGACGTTGCATTGACAGTTTACAGCTCTAACTGTGAGTCTCTGAGGGCATCATGATACAAATAAAAATGATGGCATTGCTCAAGAGTAATAGCTAATGGCCCATGCAGAAAGCTGTCTGCATCTGTTAGAGCACATGGGTACGTGAGAGTGTTACTGAGAAAATTGTTAGATGGAGATGTTGAAAGAAGACAGGCCTGAAATTAAATTTGACCAGTAGAGACCTTTCTCTTGTGAACCTGTCTGGCACGGGACACCTTCGTGTCTTGGGAACTGATATTTATTCCACGTCTAGGCTGGTATTCTGCTCCATAGCAGGTAATTTTTGGTAAGCTTCCTGTTTGCAAAGTCCAGAACAAATGTCTTTAGAGACATAACTACTCCTTGTCAGTATATCCAGAATGGCTGGCCATCTATCCAGAAGAGCTCAGCATCTGTGTTGTATTGCACCAAATCAAACTAGAATTTGTTCGCAGTTTCTCGTTGCTGCAGATAGTGACCTTCCTGAGTTCTATGTCCTTTATGGGATCAGGCAGTTGAACTTGTCTGTGACCGGTACATTCAGACATCAAAAATTTTGCTTAGATTGAGACAGTCTCAGGGGATGAACTACACCTTAATTACTGTGTGCCACCATTTAGTGTATAGTTTCATATATGCTAAAACAAAACCTCTATGATTATATGATGTGACTGTACAGCTCGAGGCTGGGAACTTGTAAATGCTGAGGTAAATGAGGAAATGCTTGCATTCTTCCAATATTCCACAATGTTCTGGATCCAACCCTAATTTAAAAACTGTGACTTAAATTCTGTATAAAAATTCCCATTCAGCATGAACTCATTTTGAACCTTCTGCCATAGGCTACCTCTATACTAATCAGGTGCTGGCTCAACTTTCTCTTCAATGCTTTGGTTTGTAGATAGCTGTACAATGTAATTCACAGGATTGAAAAAAAAATGAGTTGTGGAGAGTCTGATTCTGCAGCTACAGAAGATGGGGAGACTTGAAGGCTGATACTTTGCCTAGGTGTGTCTTCGGAATTTAAGTCAATGGATAATGCCTATAACATTGGTTAAGATATAAGCCCTGTTAGATCCAGGACTAAAAATGGGCACACTGATTTGACTGCACAAAAGAAAACCAATGCACCCTTGGCATCATTCCCTGCAGAACTTTACAGTTTTAGTCTCAAAAATACAGAAACACATCCTGTGGAAACCTAGGAAAGTACCTCTGTCTCTGATATTTGCATTGGCTGGCTCTGCTCTCTAGGTTGGGTTACCCTTTTGTGATATGACTTCTCCATTCTCTAAAATCCTTTGCTTGCTTCCCTCCAGGACATGACAAAGGAACTCTAAGGGTTCTCTAAGTATCTGTGTCTGAAACAGCCTACTGAGGACAAAAACCTAATTTTTAGGCATAGAATGTTTGAATACAGCCCTTTCCTATGACAAAACCTCGTCTCTTATGAGCCATCACATGTCATTAACCAGGTTAATGACACTTTGGTGAGAAACACTAAAAAGTGTAGGAAACCATGTTGGGATTCATGTTATCAGACTTCCAGTGCCAGCAGTGTGATCATCTGAGCAGGTTCTGATTTGGAGTGAAGAAAAATAGGTACATCTTTGCAACTGAACCTGTTTTGAAGTGAATTTCACCCCAGAAATGCCTTTTATTTTCACTGACTATAAAAATAATCTACATTGATTTAGATACATGTGCCATGTGCACCAAACATGGCATGACTTCGGTCTCTGACCTTTCACCAGAACCACCAAGCTCTTTAAATGAGTAAAGCAAACTTGCCTGCCATGACAACTGAAAATGGAACTGAGCTGAATGCCTTAAATGAAAATCATGACGTGGCTTTATGTCTCACACTTTGTCTGTAATATGTGACATTATCCAGACCTCTGCTTCTGCATTTGTAACACTAATAAGAAAGCTGTAAAGAAAAGAAAAAAGTCTTCTGAAATGTGCTGTCAATGATTATATAAACAGTAAATGCTTGCCACGTGGCAGCCAGGATATTTTGTTGCACATATATAGTGATTTATGTGCACGGTAGGGACTTAAAACATGTTAGGAAACGAAATGGCACAGCTTAGAGTTTTTCTACAGAAACTCTGCCTCAGTTGTAAAATTGATCCTAAACAATTACTTGTGTTTATGAACTGTCAAGGAATTTCCAGTTAAAAGAAAATTCTTCTATTTTATTTTTTTTTTAATTTTAGATTTGGCTTTTTTAAAAAGCCAAATCTAAAATTTATTTAGAAATTATTTCTCCTGGTATTGAAATACAAAGTATAATTTCCAGAATAAGTTGAATAGACTTTAAATAATTACAGACCAGATTTCTTCCTAACTCACCTTTTGATATCTAAAGTTTTTTTATCAGAAATTCATTGTGGGCTAGATGTTGGTTTTGTGGAGCATTCTGTCTTAACTGAATTTGGAAACTGAAAGGAAGTGCTGGCAGAAGTGACTTTTCTAAAGTTGAACCTGAAGTGTATATATCTTTAGTTGTCCTTGCCAACCTCTTGAGTTGTTATCCTGGCATGGTTGTGCAGAAACCATTAAGACAATACTTGGAACCAAATCAAGACATTCTAGCTAAAAAAGAAGAGGCTTGCTGCTTCCTCAGTGGGTAGAAAAATAAATTTGCACATCAGTAAAGACGTAGTAACTAACGTAAGCCTCCTCCATGTTTATACAGAAGATGTATGTTCTTTAACTGCTTTGGGTGGATATTCAGATGTAAGACAGAGCACATGTCCAGTTGTTGTGGATTGGGAGAATAAGAGTTCATAAGAGCAATACTTAGGAAACATAGTGGGAAATATGCAAATACACAAAATTGTACTGGGGACTGTTGTGGGAGCCACAAAAGTGATTCTTTATCAGTCATATTGGTTACTGAATTGTGACAGCAATTTAATGTTGGTTTTCAGGATTTACTTATTGTTAGAACAGTATGTGTTGGTAAGACAAGAACAAAGTTCTGGCTCTGATTAAAATAAGAAAACAATAAAGAATATATTGAAGGGGCCATTTTGTCTCTGTGTTTGTTGTTGCTTTGAAAATGCAAAGATGAAAAGAATTTATTGCAATTAAATTGAAGGAGAAGTAACCTAAAAGAAGTTGTTTTTTTTTAGGATAGAAATCAACTGAATTACAAATTTCCCAAAATAGAGGAAGCAGACAAAACTTTAAAATCTAGTATTGTGTTTACAGCTGACTAATAATATTTAGCTCAAAAAATATTGCCCCCCCCTTATAGATCTGTAAGGCTAAATAAAAATATTTGTTAAATTTGTTTTCAAACACTTACACATTTTGTTTATTCCAAAATGCAGCAGAGGGTATGGAAATAAATTAACAGTTATTTCAGAAGAATATGTAACAAAGTTCTTGACACTTCTGCTCAACTGCCAAAACAATTTCAGAATTAAAAGAGTCATTATCATATGTAAGCTGTGTAACAGTTGAGGTATGATCACAGAACTGTAAGGGTTGGAAGGGACTTCTGAGGATCATCTAGCCCAAGCCCCTGCCAAAACAGAGTCACCTAGAGCAGATGACACAGGAATGTGTCCAGATGGGTTTGGTCTCCAGAATGAGAGATTCCACAACCTTCCTGGGCAGCCTGTTCCAGTTCTCTGCAACCCTCTGTGTGAAGAAGTTCTTCCTCATGTTGAGGTAGAACTTCTTGTTTCTCAGTTTATGGCTATTGCTCCTTGTCCTGTCTCTGGGCACTACTGAAAGAAGTCTGGCACCATCCTCTTGGCACCCACCTTTGAGATATTTATATGCATTAATGAGATTCCCCTCTCAGTCGTCTCCAGACTAAACAGGCCCAGCTCCTGCAGTCTCATAAGGAAGATGCTCCAGACCCCTCATCATTGCTGTGGCCTCCTCTGGACCCTCTCCGATAGGTCTTTGCCTTCCTGAACTGTGGAGCCCAGAACTGGACACAGCACTCCAGATGTGACCTCACCAGGGCTGAGTGGAGGGGCAGGATCACCTCCCTCAACCTGCTGGCAATGCTCTTCTCAGTGCAGCCCAGGATCCCATTGCCCCTCCTGGGCACTGCTGGCTCATAGTCAGCTCTCAACCTCCATGTTCACCAGGTCCTTCTCCACGGAGCCACTTCCAGGAAGGCAGCCCCAGCCTGTGCTGGCACTTGGGGTTATCCCTCCCCAGGTGAAGGATCCTCATTTGCCTTCTCTGAACCTCATTAGGTTTCTTTCTGCCCAACCTTCCAGCCTTCCAAGGTCCAGATGAATGGCAGCAGAGCCTTCAGGTATATCAAGCACCTCCCACAGCTTCTCATCATCTGCAAACTTGCTGAGGGTACATTCTATCCCTTCATCCACATTGCTGATAAAAAAGTTAAGACTGGTCCCAGTATTGATCCCTGGGGAGCAGCACTGACTACAGGCTTCCAGCTGGATCCTACTTGGCTGATCACAACCCTCTGAGTTCTGCCATTCAGCCAGTTCTTGATCCACCTCACTGTCCATTCATCTGACCCACAATTTCTGAGCTTATCCATGATGTTACTATGGGAAAAAGAGTCAAAAGCCTTGCTGGAGTTGAGACAGCTATCTTCCCCGCACTGACCCATCCTGTCATGCCATCATAGAAGAGTATCAGGTTGGTCACCATCCACAGAAGACAATTTTCTCCCAGAAATCCAGATGAAAAAAGCATAAAAACGTTTTCCCTATGGGTTACTTTTATACATCAAGTGAACAGCTCCACAGTTTTTACATATCTGAAAGAAGAGAAAAGTGATGGAGAGAAACTTTTAATGACTGAGTAGTAATGTTTCCCTAGTTTGGTAAATGATCTCTGTGATGTAGTCTAGTACTTAAAGACTGAGATATGATAAAGAATTGATGTGCAGTTAGTGGGACACCTATATATAGCTCCTACCTAAAAGCACATAACAGCAAAGCAAGGGGAGTGTATCCCCTCAGCGGTATGCATTAGCTCTCATTGACTTCACACTCTGACTTCAGAAAACATAATTACTTTAACCTGATTTAGCCCCTGTTTTTTCTAGAAAAAAACTCACATACTTTTCAGAAACACACAGGCAATATTCAGTCTCTGCAAAACTATTGATGGATTCTTTTGAAGAGGAATGCAATGATGTTGCCATGGGAAACTGCCCTCTGGCCTGTCCTGTCATTATGGCATCATTATAATTCTTGAAAGATTTTAGAATTTATGATAGTCACTATCAATGAAATGCTCCAGTTACAGGACTGAAAATAATGTTTCTTATTTAGAGTTTGGGGGGAGTGGAGTTGTGCAAGATATGCACTGTTTAAAGGCTGAGTGTCAAGTGAAATTAATATAGTGCTACTTATGAAGAGGTTTATGATTTAAAATATGATTTAAAATTGTAAAAATAAAAAAAAATTAAAACATCTAATACTTGAGTCATGTATTTGACAGTGGTAGATAGATATATTTTGGCAAACACAGTTATTCAGGAATAACAAATCTGTTTTCCAGCAATAACACCATGATGTCATATCCTTCTGGCTGAGTAGTTAGGCACGAACAGCTCCTTTACTGATATTTTATGTTGGAGTCCTACTGTCCTTTAGACTTTTTGTTACTCATTGTGTTATCAAAATAATACAAAAATATTTCATATTTCACCATTTGGTTTGTGGTTTCAAGCTTTTCTTGTGGATCTTAGGTTCTTCTACCTTCTGTTGAATTCTGGAGGGCTGCTCTTACCCTGTTTTGGTGATTTATCCAAGTATGAATAAAGCAATGAAAATGTTCTGTTAAGGGCATGTCTCCATTTCATGAATATTGCAGCATAGAATATATTGTGTCCTAAAGCCCAGAGTTCATTTCTCTAGTAAGAAACAGTTTCTGTAACTGCTTATATGAAGAAGTGCTACTATTAAACTAACTGATGTACTTTTATATTTCTACATTTCTAAAATGCAATTAGTCAGATGGAAACAGCTTGGCCAGCAGCCTGTGCCACATCAGTTTTCTGTGGGTTATCCCTTTGTGCTCTGAAGATGATAGCATAGTTCCTGCTAGTGAAGTATTTGGATGATACTTTGTTGGCATGACCAAAGTATGAGGTCTTTTTTTTTTGTTTTTTTTTAAATTTTTTTAAGGGATGTTTCACTTGCTGTTAAATTATAATAGAAGAGATACTTTGCCTTACCTGACACTCCCAGAGCAGATGTTGCCTCTACTGGAAAGGACCCAGTGAGGTACAGCATAGCATCATTTGACATGAGTATCTAGGAAGAGATGTAATGTGCAAAGTATCCTGAAAAATAGGCTCAAAGAGTAACTGGAAGGAAAAAAATGATCTTTAAGGTGTCTTACTGCTTCACTTGGCACATTTCAGGTATCTTAAGTATCTTACTCTTTCTTTTTGGGGCTTTTTTGAAGTTTTTTTATGATTTTGCTTTCTGCACTTCTTGTCTGAGTAAGTTGCTTGCACAGATTGACTTTGAATCCCAGATTCTTACTTCTAAGAGATACAACATCATTTTTCAAATTATTGTATTACATATTTAATAGTAGTATCTGCCGTAGGCCATGGTGGATGGGGCTCTGAACAACCTGGTCGAGGGCAAGGTGTCCCTGCTGATGGCAGGGTGGGGGTGGAACTAGAGGATCTGTAAGGTCTCTTCCAACCCAAGCCTTTCTGTGGTTTGATGATTGTATCAAACATCAAAAGGATCATATCAAATAGAAAAATTTTGTTTTTCTGTAACAGAAAAATGGGAATCATAACATTTTGCTGTTAATGACAGCAGTAAATCTTTTTTAAACCATTGTGAGTTTGCCTTCTAATTAATATAAGGTGCATAATATGAATAGTTGATAAAGTCATATTTTATAGGGCAAAATGAAAATTAAAGTTCTGCAGTATATATAGGACATACTAATTATTAATGGAAATGAAGTTTTTTGTGGCATTGGTGTAACTTATAAAGTCAGGCAGTGTGTGTGATACAGCTTTTCTTTTGCAATCTAATATAGTGTAACTGCTTCTCTCATGAGGCACAAAATAAAATGCAAGTGTATACAGTGTCTGTATGTAGGGGCCATTCCTTTTTGAACTGAAGCAGTGTAATTATTGATTAAAGTATATTGCATCTCCTAATTCAAGGAAAAAAATACATTACTTAATTATGTTGTAAGTGGCTTTCCCTATTTTATCTTGATTATAAAAGATGCAGGCAGACAGTTACTGAAGTGTTCAATTTTTTATTGCTATTCCCATGTATCAGCAATGTTTTCAAACATAGTTCAGCAAAGCAGAGATAAATGTATGTTGTCCAGCATTTACATTGTGAAATATGAATAGAGAAAGAAAAACACACACATTTCTTTACACAAAGTTCTACAAATTAAATTAAAATTTATATTTTTCCTTTTTCTAAAAACAACGGGTATTTGATATAAATCTAAAACTTGTCTGCTGTAGTACAGTGTTGAGTGTTTTTCTCCTGTGAGCTGTTTTCTACGTGACTGTCCTTGACCAAATCAGAAAATGAATTTGATTTCTCTAATGCAAAAGGTAATTGGATTTCTCTTTATGGAATGCATCCCTTTAATGACTGTCTCTGCTTCAGCCAATTCAGCTGCAACTGACCTGACACTGATCTGGTGACATGACTTTAAATAAATACCAAAGTTGGGAGATGAGAGACCAACTATTTGATATCAGAAAGAACATTTCCTGCTTCATCTTGCCATTTTCCTCAGAAAATATCTCCATCTCCAATGTCATTCTTATGAAACATGCTTCTCTAGTAATTGGTCATGGAGCTGCAAATTGCATCTTTCTCCCAAATATAATAATTTCCCAGAAAGCATCTGGAGAAACTATTTGGAAACGTGAAGAAAGCCTCTTGAAATATCTGTTCTTCTTTGCAAATATCCATTACTACATAAACTCTTCCTAAGAGGAAAAAAAAGTGTTACTAAAGTAGTGAATTAAATCTTTACAGAGATCTTGTTCTGCATAAAATATTTATTGAAATATTTATTTAGATAATTGTAACCTTAAAAAAGTGTATTATAGCTTGCTGATCAGAGAAAAGACTTACCCACATAAAACAGTTATTAAAGGTGGTATTTTTAAGATACCTGTTCTTTGTTAAGGTTAGGTTTAATGGAATAATGTGCATGTCTATTTATTTAACATAGTCATTATTCTTTGGACCCAACCCAGGCTAATACACTGAGCACTTTTAACCCCAAGTGGACTTGAAGCCAAAATTCAGCAGTTAAATCAATTTTTAATTTATTCAATGGCCACATGATTTTTTTGATAAACACTTTTAATGACATTGATTGAAAGTGGCAGCTTACACTCTGGATGATAAACTGGATTTTAAAACATCTGTGAAATTTTGTCTTCAGTTTGAAGTTATTTCCTTCTGAAACCATAAATTTATTATCATTTTGATCAAAACACATAGTAATTTCCCACTCTTTACTGATAACAGTGAGATAGAATTTGGTTTACTTATGTGCATTTTGAAGCAGGCTGTCACCCCCATTTCCTTTATCTGATCAATTATTTCTTGAATCTTTACAAAGGGATAGGTTTTCCACTCTGGATCTTTTGCCAAAGAGAATTTATGAGTTTATTGTGATATAACTTTTGGTGGTTTTTAGTACAGTTAATTTGAGGTAAATGGATATGAAAACGCAGATTCCCAAAGAAGCAGGTGCCTGAGGGGTATTCACCTCCCTCACTGAGCTGAAAGTCATTTTTAATACTTTCATGTACCACCCAGAAGTACTGCATACATATGAGTCTCTGGACAGAGAAACAGATGGTCTCTTTAGATAGGAATTATGAAAACGAGAATAAATGCTTCATACTTCTAATTTTTTTTTGCAAGTTTTATGTTGGTTTTTTTTTCTGTTGGCTGTCCCAAGTGTGCTTTTTATACTGATAGCAGGAACTGAAAGGACATTATAAGTGTTAAATAGTGCTTAATTCACAGGCTTCCACTCTCTAGCTGCAGTTCTGATTTCAAGAATGGAAATTCTACTGATTCTGCTCTCAGGGAAGTGGTTCCCCTCTCACAGGTTGGGCCAGAAAGCTTCACGGCCACAGAAGAATATAACTCACATCCTGTAGGTTGCTGTAACTTTTAGACCGGTTCCTTTTATCTTCTTATCTTTGGATATCTACAGGTTTCGTTGTTTCTTAAGGAGTTGCATGCACTTCTAGAAGCAGAATATGCAGCCCAATATTCATTATCTTGATTGCAAATAACACTGGACACACTATTACTCTACTGTCTGTTATCATTATCAGAACTGATGCAGGTGTGCCACACATAAAATAAAAATGTTCCTGAAGTCCTTCCTAGTACTGCCTCATGTAACACCAGCGTAATTATCTACTATTTCTTCTTTCCCTATAGGTCACAGACATGATGCTTCAGGACAAACCCTACCCAGACTGGGGAAAGTCTGCCAGAGCTTTCTGGAAGAAAGGAAACATTAGGATCGTTTTATTCTGGTAGGAAAATAGTAAAATCAAATTACTTGAAACCTTTTATAGAACCTTTTTTTTTGTTGAAAAACATACCTTCTATGACCATCTGAGGCAGAAAGAGATATGGTTG
Organism: Donacobius atricapilla; assembly: GCA_013397315.1. Taxonomy (NCBI): domain Eukaryota; kingdom Metazoa; phylum Chordata; class Aves; order Passeriformes; family Mimidae; genus Donacobius; species Donacobius atricapilla. Next base: position 1,116,188 of record WBMY01015129.1, on the reverse strand, counting down.
AAAAAAAGGGTACATCTGGACTAACATAAAATTAAACATTGGAAAAATGGTACATGAGTGAGGAATTCCTAATCAAAAAAAAGTTGGTGTAGAAATATAATTTTTAAATTGAATTATAAAGTGTCTTTTATTCTGTTTTGACACTTCATAATTAAGTTTCAAAATTTTTGCTATATGTGACAATATTTGCATGTCCCACTGTAATTCCTTGTAATAAAGTAGATCAGATGATTAAGAAAAAGACTAAAAATAAATGCAAAAGTTGTGAGGGTTAAGAGAGTATCTCACCTCAAATGTAGCATCTTCCAGATAAATTCCAGACAAATGTAACTATTGGAACAGAGCACAAATTGTGACGGGAAAAATGGAAGATGGAAAACATGTATTCTAAGAAGCAGTCTGAAGACCTTATAGCTGAAGATTAAGAAATAGCAAAGATTTTTTCAAATATATCAGAGCCAGAAAAACTCATGAAAATGTCATCAGAGCTGCTGTTTATAAAAGAACAGATTTCAAGAGAACTCTTACAGAGAAGCTGAAAGATTTATTTATATGGAGTCTCCTACAGAAAATGCAATGAAGTATCTTGCACTTTAAAGGAGTAAAACCAAGCTATTATAAAATGTTAGGGCAATAAAGAAAACAATAAGACAAATTTGAAAAGAAAGCAAAGTCAGATGGCTGATTGGCTTCCCACAAAGCTTATAAGGAACTGAAGAGGTTGAGCTGATCCAAGTTTTATTAGCACTTAATTGCCTATTTAAAATATGAATATTAAAATTTGGATCTTGTTTTGCTTTTTCTGCCTTTGTTTTTCCAGCAAACTAATATTATCCTACTGGCCTGAGTTCAGGTTTAGCTAAATGGATTGACTGTATTATATAATTATATATTATGTATTATATATCAATAATGGAATTATGAGAAAAGGTCTAGATGAATTTCTGCTAAAGGAAGCGGGGGAATCTTTGCTGAAAGAAAACCTCTGATCTGTTAGAACTCTTTGCACATGTTATCAAAGTAATGGATGAGCGAGAAACGCTTGATCTAATTTATTTGGAATTTCCCAAGGCTTTTGACAAAGTTCTTTATTGAATGCAATTAAGAAAAATAGTAAGACTAAGTATGTTCATTCAGAAATCATCTCAGCAATGTGCACTGAAAGTTATGAATAAAATAATAATTTTCTGCTACATTGATAAGGCCGAGGAGTTATGTCATTTAATATTTGAAGTAGTATTCATTATTTATATACATGATAAATATTAGTGACATGACAGAATATAAAGATTAAGTTAATAATTTGAAAAAATGCATGGAAGAGGGCTCTTAGAAAACTAGGTGAAAAAAAAAAAAGTGACTGAATACTTGAGTTATGGATGGGGCAGGGGGATTCAGGCAGCTCCTTGTCATCACTGGAGGATGTGCAGAGGAAGATTCTGTCTCAGTGTGCAGGGATGGGCAAAAAGGTAAAGCAGCTATACCAAAAA